>CM062814.1:890561684-891030147 GCA_031772625.1 Pinus tabuliformis
CATATCCCTATGGTTGATAGAGACTACAAGATCCACGAAACACTCTGTGAGCTTGGCCTCTTCAAGTTGTACTACTGGCTCGAAGATAAATACATTGATATATCATATGATATCCAACTGTGGGAGTCAAACCCCCCCATTACATCTTTCCTCGTACCCACAACACTCTTGATTTCATTAGAAAATGCCATCTCTCATATCTACCAAGCCAAAGGGCCAGATTGAATCCTAATGGAAAAATTCTATTCACCATAACCCCTCAGGCCATTGATCAAATAATGCAAGCCCCCACAATCAACAATCCCACCCCATTTTCCTATGGAGCTCTAGTTGAAATATACCAGAAATTAGACTTTTCTAAGAGAGCCCAAACTCTTGAATTATTCTTAAAACAAGATGTTGCATTACCTAAGCAAAATCCTCCTCATCCCTCATCCATATTCCCTGAGAGAGCCAAGCAGATAACCACAGTCATTTCCTACCTCCTTGGCTACTAATCTGACCAAAAATGGTAGATGAGGCCATTATAGGATTTTCATCCATCTTTTCTAATGATGCTAAGCCGTTAATTGTGTTCAATTTCAGACATTTCCTTGCAGATTCTATCCATCAGCAACTAGTCAAGTTTCCTACAGAGGAGGTATTCAGATATGCCTCTGTCTTAGTATACATGTTCCTATATTTTCATGGGGACAACATGAAATTGTCATTGCAAAAGATGGATGAGAAAGGAAACCAACATTCAATCATTTTCTGGACCACTTTGGTTATGAAAGAGCAGAAAGAATATACTTACAAACATTTTACTGAGATGTTTGTCCATCTAGCCATAAACCTCCTAAGAAACAGAACTAAACCAAGGATTAATGAAGACATAAAAAATGTCTTGCAGTTTTCAAAATAGGTACGAACAAGAGACTGGTACTTATATGAGAATTACACAGAGATAAGGATTTTTGGATGTGAGCTGCCACCATATAAGCTGCCAAAATTCCTACCAATGATGATTTTTGCCTTAGAATACATCAGGCAAATGATCAACATGGATGAAGTACATTTTTTTGTTGCCAATAAAAAGTCTCAGTTCAAGATAAAAACGCAGGTTGGTCCATTCATTTGCAATAACAGGGAAGCAGGTCAAGAGGTTGACAAAATACTAATGGAAATGCAGTTTAATCTTAGTTTTATTCGGTCCTGTGATCCATTAGGGATAATTTCCAGATTAAGGGTAGAAACCAAGTCTACTCCTTATTTTCATACACCTAGGCCAGAGATAGAAAAATATAAGAATTAGCTAGAGTGGGTTGAAAACACATTACAGGAGGAAGAAGAACAGCACGTCTCCTCATCAATAGTATAGAATCCTAGAATGCAAGAAAAGACAACCAAGAGGAGTAGAGAGGAAGAGTCTCCTTTAGGGACTAATATCTTTAGTGAGGGATTTAAAATCATTTAAAGAAATGAGGCTAAGCTTAGCTCCAGACTAAGTCTTAGAAAAGAGTCAGAGTAGCAAACTCTCATCACCACTGATGAGCCTCTTGTATCTTCATTAGTGGGTGATCAGTCTACACAGTCTCCTACCACCTCCATGCCCCCACAAGAGTAGCAATAGATTATGCACACATGTACATCTACTTCAAGCGAGCCAGAGAAGAGCATCATGGATATCTTCAAGGAAATAAAGGTCAGAAATGAAGCCTTGAAGATAAACACATACAACCAATTTTGGAAACAAACCTCTGGTGGCCATAGTAGGTTACTCTCAGTATTTTTGTTGGGCGCGGGATCCCCCAAGGGAAGTTTTGGTGCTTAAAGCCCAGATTTTGACTAAATCTGATGTAAAGACTCCACGTTTTGTGTGCGTGGAGCGCGAGCTTGTAAATGAGTCATAGGGTTGTCCACCCTCATTTTTGTAAATGTAATGTCAGCTTTAGAGATATACCCATGGTATGTGGACCATGGGATTGTATAAATAGAGCGAGTCTTTAAGTTGTAAATCAGCGAAGAGAAGAATAATGAAGTAATATATGGAGAATTGAGTCTTATCTAAGTGTAGAGTCGAGTTGTTGGGTTGTAAAGTAGGAGAAGGTTCTACAACTGAGTGCACAGAGGCCTAGTAGTCCGCAGCTGAGTGCATGGACCCCTGCAGCTGAGTGCGTAGGGTGAGTCGAGTTTGTAACTGTTGGAGAAGTAATAAAGAGAACTTTCATATCATTTCTATGTATCTTATTCCTATTTTGTGCATTGAATGTATTGGGTATAAATTGCTATTTCACTCTTTATATGTTGCGCGAACTTATATGATTGTGTTGATTAAGTGAATATAAGATAAAGTATCTATTTACGTGAATTTAACTAACAGTTATAAGAAGATAAGTAAGATACATAGTGTAACTTGGGGAAATAGCGCAGAACGCTGCCTGTAGAATTTTTCTGCAAATCAGCTAGCTTTGATACCATGTAGAAATTCCCACCTATAGGTCACCTGATAATGAAATAGACTAAAGCAAAATACTTGATCTACTTCTACAACCAATTTAGCGAAAGCTTAATCGAACATAAGAAAAATCAATAAGAACACATATAACTGATAAGAAGGAATCAATCACACATAACACAGAAGATATAATCCGGGGAAAGCCTCAGCCTAAAACCCCAACTTTGTATTATCATACAAGTGGAAATATAGCCAGTATTACAAAAAGAATCAGCTCAAAAGCTATCGTACTCTCTCTGCAATACCTCTGCTACTCATAGACAGTCAAAGGCCTTTATCTACCCTCTGGTCTGCCCTCCAAGCATCCTATTTCTTTGTGCAATTTTGATTGGGGTCTAGTGCAGCCACTTGTGTGAATTGGCCTCTTCACACACTCACTAACCTCTGATCCAACTACGTAGTCCTGAAGGAGATAAATCCTCATCACGGATGAGCTTCCTTTATAGGAAGAATATTCATCCAACTGATAGTACACTGTCCCTTCTCTGATCTCAACTGGGTCTCTGTCTGAACTAACATGCATGAGTTATTCATGAGAGAATCTTCAGATATCTGAAGTGCAGTAGTTATATGCAAGCATGCATTAACTAACTGAACTTACTTAATTTAAACAAATTGTTTAAATCAAATATAACTGGACTTGACTTAGTTAACTGAGCCAACTAATTACTACTCAATATAGAACTCATCCTTATCTCTTTAATTGATGGATAAATTCCTCAATTAATAGATAAACTATTGCATGTCCTCACATAGACTTCAAGTTTGTTTTTCCTTAACTAATTAACTCAAGATGAATTAATGAATTAATTTACACACTGTTGTTAATATCAAATTCGAATTTTACTTCCTATTTCTAGTCCAGAGACTGACTAAAATAGGAATCCATACTGAACTGCTAAAAATAGAATGCTATTTTGAGCACTTCCATTTTTCATTCCCTGTTTCCCAATCCAGCACTAGTACCCAAACTGCTATTTTTAGCAGTGCTATTTTTAGCACTTCTATTTTTAGCATTTCTTGTTTCCGTTTTCAACACTCCCTCTCAACAAGAAAGGCTTCCTCTCGAACCTGATCCTGTACCTTTGGAATGTTCTGCATGTAACACTTCTACCAAGTGTGGTTGCTCTAGCAACTCTAGGAATAAAAAAAACTCCCAACTGACCTCTCTGTTGGGCTAGAAACATACTTTTATGCTGAAGCTCTACTTGCTGCTAACAAGTGCTCCCTCTTTGACCTCTGTGCTACTGCAACATCTCCATGCATCTCACACCGTTGCACACCTCTCTGTGCCATCCTGCACTGGTGCAACATACTTGTGCCTCTCGCATTGCTGTAGCTTGCTAGCTCTGCGTTGTCTTGGGATTCCTGCACTATAGCTCTCTCTACCAATCCATCCGCATCTATCTCTACCCAATCAGTTAGTCCTGCTACTCCTCATTGGGGCTCCTATAGCAAAGTCGAATCAAAGAGGTTGGGTACCTCAAGGATCCTGCCCCTCCTCCTTGGGACGATCACTCCACATCGCCCCACCTCCTACTTGGAGGTAAGGCTGAATGTGATCCCTTTGCCCACCTGGCTCGAAGTTTCCCCCTACTAGAAGTCTCTGCATGAGTAGATGTCTCTACTCGATCTCCTCTCAACTTCCCTTGTTGTGGCTACTCCACAATATCCTGAAGCTGCTGCACCAATCGTGGCTCCTCCATAATCATCTGATACTTCTTCTAGTGTTGCATGTTGAAAGGTAATGTACTCTCCCTCTCAACCACCAAGTCTCCATCAGTTGCCTTGCTCCTCAAGGCTTCGCATGCATCTTGAACCTCAAGAGAATACAGGTTCTTGACCCGTGAACTGATTTGCTTCACCTATCTAGTGATGATGTGTTTAAGGAAAAACTTTCCCTTACTGAAGACTACATCATAGCCTCTATCTTCCAGCATTGTGATCGACACCAAGTTTCTCTTCAGTCCTGGTACATACTTGACATCAGTCAAGGTAAGGCGAGCTCCATGCCCCCTCTGAAAAATAACCGTGCCTACACCTGAGACACTATACTTTTCATCATTACCCATCGCTATGAGTATCTAGAGATCTTTCTCCTCCAAAGTACTGAACAAACTCTTATCGCCGGTCATGTGGAAAGAAGCTCCACTGTCAAGAAACCAACCACTTCCCACCATGGATGAAACCATGCATGTGAAGAGTGTGAAATCCAACTCGAACTGTGAAGCAAGTTCCTCACCTTCTGATCCTTCCCCGGATCCATTCTTGGATTTCCTCTGTGGACAATTTGTAGCAAAATGGCCCACCTCATGACAACGAAAGCATCGCACTTTTGATTTGTCAAACTTCTTCCCACCATGGGAAGAACTAGATTCAGAATGAGAAACCTTCTCCTTCCCCTTCTTCGCCTTACTTGCTAAGGCACAGTTTTCTTCATCCTCCATGGATGAAGAACCATTTCTGGTGCTTCTTCTTATCTCCTCCCGCATCAAATCCGAACAAAGTCATTCCCAATTTGGTAGTTTCTCTCTTCCATTAACCGAGTCTTGGTAGCTATTCCAACTCTTAGGAAGACCAAGGAGTGCAAGACTCACCATGTCATCATCAACTGTCATGATCCCTACACTTCCAAGCTCATCCCTGCATGAGGTGAGCTTTTTCAGATACATAGAGATCGTGTCACCCTTTTCACACTTGATCTTTCGAAGCTTGTCTTTTAGTGCCAGCTTCCTATGATCACTGCTATTCTGATATAGATCTTTCAATGTTTTCCACATTGAAAATGGTTTCTCCTTCCCATGGGGACTTGAGACTATGTGATCTCGAACTACCTCCAGAAGGATTCTCCTTGCTCTAGCCACACATTTCTTCCATTCAACCAATTCAACAACACCAGTCGGCTTGAGGACTTCTTGATCAATGAAGTCCTTTAGACTGTTATCCTCTAGTACTTCTTCCATGCGATCCTTCCAGGCTATATAATTTGAACTGTCATCAAGGGCATATTCGAGTCTTAAACCATAGAACGCCATAGGTGAAATAGATATGTGATCAGAACTCGATTTCTATATTCAGGAATCACAAACTTCAACTTCTCCCTTCTTGTATACTGTTCTTCCTTCATCACCTGTGCTATGATACCATGTAGAATTTTTCTACCAATTAGCTAGCTCTGATACCATGTAGAAATTCCCACTTGTAGATCACCTGATAATGCAATAGACTAAAGCAAAATACTTGATCTACTTCTACAACCAATTTAGCGGAAGCTTAATCGAACATGAGCAACATCAATAAGAACACATATAACTAATAATAAGGAATCAATCACACATAACAGAGAAGATATAACCCGGGGAAAGCCTTAGCCTAAAACCCCAACTTTGTATTATCATACAAGTGGAAATATAGCCAGTATTACAAAAAGAATCAGCTCAAAAGCTATCCTGCTCTCTATGCAATACCTCTGCTGCTCATATACAATCAAAAGCATATATCTAACCTCTGGTCTACCCTCCAAGCCTCCTATTTCTTTGTGCAATTTTGATTGGGGTCTAGTGTAGCCACTTGTGTGAATTGGCCTCTTCACACACTCACTAACCTCTGATCCAACTACGCAATCCTGAAGGAGATAAATCCTCATCATGGATGAGCTTCATTTATAGGAACAATATTCATCCAACTGATAGTACATTGTCCCTTCTCTGATCTCAACCGGGTCTCTGTTTGAACTGACATCCATGAGTTATTCATGAGAGAATCTTCAGTTATCTAAAGTGCAGCAGTTATATGAAAGCATGCATTAACTAATTGAACTTACTTAATTTAAACAAACTGTTTAAATCAAATATAACTGGACTTGACTTAGTTAACTGAGCCAACTAATTACTACTCAATATAGAACTCATCCTTATCTCTTTAACTGATGGATAAATTCCTCAATTAATAGATAAATTGTTGCATGTCCTCACATAGACTTCAAGTTTGTTTTTCCTTAACTAATTAACTCAAGATGAATTATTTAATTAATTTACAAACTACTGTTAATATCAAATTCGAATTTTACTTCTTATTTCTAGTCCAGGGACTGAATAAAATAAGAATCCATACTGAACTACTAAAACTAGAATGCTATTTTTAGCACTTCCATTTTTCATTCCGTGTTGCCCAATCCAGCACTGGTACCCAAACTGCTATTTTTAGCACTTCTATTTTTAACATTTCTTGTTGCCATTTTCAACACTACCCTAGCAGCGCGAAAGCACCTTAGCCCCTGGCCAGGGCTGCGCAAAGGTGATTATAACAGATTGCGAAAGCCTCACAGGTAAGGATATTGTACGAAGTGACCTGCGCGAAGGTATTCATAGTTGGACTAAATCGACCCCTCAAACATCTCAAGGGTGCAGAAACTTGGTTCTAGAATCCCCCCATACTACTTTGGGTGAGACCTCAGTCCGCGCTCTGCGGCCTATTATCAAAAGGGACAATAGTGTAGGGATTTGTTTTGCTAATTAAATCCGAACCTGGGTCAGGCCCCCTCAAGCTAGAAAATGGTTCCGTTGCCGGGATCAGAATCTGCATAGAGATGTCTGATGTCGTATCATTGGAATCCAAATAAGAAGGAAAGGAAGGTTGGTTGGATAGAAGAATTCACGAGTTCACGGTGTAGGAGAACAGGAACCTACGACTGACAAAAGAAGAGTGGTTAGATTGCTACCTGTACACAAAGATCCATGAAATATTTTTTGCATCTTTCCCTACTGAGCTGTACAAGTGGATCACAAAGCTAGTAGATAGCCAAGGAAGGTGGAATCTCAATAATCCTATTGTGTGGACCCCAGAGTTGGTGCGCAGATTGGAAGCATCAGAGGATAATATTGCGCACGCTATTGATCACTGGCTTGATCAGATTATAGGAGGATTCATTACTGAGTTCACGGTAGATACTTCAGTCAGCTATAGCGATGCAGAGCGACACTTTTTTAAAGGACCATGAGGTAAGTACGTAAAGTCTCTGAATACTTGGATTAAATTGATATTGTGTGAAAAGAGGGTTATACAATTACCTTGATGTCTAGAGCTATGCGAACGGGAAAAACCTACAGAAATGAATCACTGGCTCGATCAAATTATAGGAGGATTCATTATTGAGTTCATGGTAGATACTTCAGTTAGCTATAGTGAGGTAGAGCAACGCTTTTTTAAAGGATCGTGAAGTAAGTACATAAAGTCTCTAAATACTTGGATTAAAATTCTATTGTGTGAAAAGAGGGTTATGCAATTACCTTGATGTCCGAAGCTACGCGAAGCGGAAAAACCTACAGAAATGAAGGAAGTAAGGGACCAGAGAATAGCCCTTTGATTTCAGCTCTGTGAGGGGATGAGCAAGAGCTCGTGAAGGTCTCTCCATGAAGTGCGATCCATCTAATAAAGCAAATAATTCTGCGCATACCACCCCCACCCATACTGCCACCAGCTTCACTGCCTTCACCTCCATCTTCGCCCGTACCACCTCCGCCACCACTGCGAGTCAACATGGTAAACACGATAAAGTTACCTGTGTTCAAAGGAGTAGGAGATGAAGATCCGGACCAATTTTGGTTCGTGATAGGAGCCATATGGGAAGCACAGGGAGTTACAGATGATAATATAAAGAAAGCGACGATGGTCAACGCTTTGCATGATCGTGCGCTGACCAGGTATATTAAGCATTCTAATGAAAATCCGAATGTGGGAATCATGGATACCCAAATTGCACTAAATAGGGAATTTAGCAAGCTAAAATCAGAAGTGTGGTCTATCATTGGATTCAAAGATATCTCAATGCTACCAAGTGAAACTCCTTGGGAGCTTGATGAGAGGTTGAAGTGTACGATTCACGAAGCTAATATGAATATGACGGATGGATAGCACCACAAATGGTTTGTAGCATCGCTAACATCACGTCTGAGGAGTGCGTTGTCGCAGCAAAAGTTAACGTCTCAAGAAGAAGCCTTAGAGATCGCGATGAGGCTACATGAAACCCCAATGCAAGATCCTAACTTGGGAGTTTAACAGAACCACGCACAACTGAAAAACTTATGCCTTGAGATGCAAAGTCTGAAACAGGACATCAAAACTTGATCAGAAGTGCACGAAGTGGTGTGGTGCGTAAAATGCAAGGGCCAGGGTCATGATAAGGACCACTGCTTGGTGTTCACAAATTACCTCATGGGAGGAGGATTGATGCCATTAAGATTGGAGGCACAATAAGGACCTAGCGCGGTGCTTGCTTTGTGGTGCGTGATTTGTCAAATAGGAGGAAAAAATGTTACGAACAATTGTCATTTGTTATAGAAGTAGACGCAGAATTCACAACAGATGTTCTGTAATTTTTATAGATTGGTTGGACATGATGAGCGCACTTTTAGAAGCTATGAGATGATGATGGATAGAACTCCCACCTACAAAGTTTAGGCCGAAACACAGCCCCTAGACCAGAATGCAGGAGTAACACGAACAAGATTTTAGGGGCGTGGACGAGGCTGAGGTGGAGGAGGACCTGGAAGAGGTTGCAGATAGCTGATATGCTACAATTGCGGAGGGTCAAGACATTATGTCCGTGATTGTATGAACCCAACATGTCCATCATGTCTGTATTGTACCTTGTTTGATCATGAGATGGAAGATTGTCCTATGCTGATAGCTAGTGTTAGCACCTAAATCTGCCTTAGGCTGAAGAAGGCAAAAATTAGGGTAACCACAAACCACGCTCAGTTTGGTAGCTAGCCCTACCAGAGCAGGAGAGGGCTCTCTTCGAGTCAAACTCAGCGAATGGATAAGAAAAATGGTTTGAGATGACTTACAATGCGATGTTTACCTTAGGCTAGTAAGTGAAAAGTGATTTTGGAAAAGATTTTTGAAAGTGACCGAGCTTCTGGGATGTATATGGGACTGGCGCTTAGCAAAGAACAGAGAATTGAGAATGAAGGCACAGATTATTCCGTGAGGCAAGGTAGGCGGGAAGCGCAGCAATTTCAACTTAAGGTGACGCGGAATGGAAAGATTGCCAAAGATAGTGAAAAGGGCATGGTCGCATGAATCCTTTTCAACAGAAGAATAACACTGCACATGAAATTTTCCCACAGGCAGAGCAATATAAATTGAATTCTACCTAATCTCACTTAGAAAATTTCACTGAAATGAAACATGAAATGAATTAAGAAACATAACAAGATACATATGGAACATAAGAACACATTTGCTACACTCACAACCACAAGAATCTCATGAAACATAGCTGCTGCCTTTCATTAACTCTCTGTTAAAAAATACACAGTGCAGAAACAAAGTTTCTTTCCCACAGTCTCCCAGAAGTTACAAGCCATTCAACCTTTTGCAAATAACTTGCTTACAATATATAGAAAGTGTAGAGAAGAGATGGAACGTCCAGGGGCTGGGAAGTTACTCAAATCATTTCGAAAAGGAGATGGAGAGCCAACCATCAACTACAGGTGCAACGCTCTCAAGCATGCCATTTGGCTGGGGTGACCCTTTGCATTCTTTTGCCACTTGGATAGATGCCCACCTAGAGAGAAAATTCTTTAAAAGGTGCCCTTGGTGCCAAAAAACCAAAGAGTAGATGACCGGGCCCACTTGGAGAATTCGCGACCCGAAATTTCGCGAAACGGGAGCAATTTGGCAGTTTTTTCCCCTGTGCGCCGCACTAAATTCCCTGTGCGTCTCGCCACTTTGGAGCCTAGTTTGGGGCACTTGCAGGCGTCCAAAATGTGGCAAAGTGGGCTTGTTGGAAAGCTTGTCCTGTCTACTTTCCAACCCAACTAGAATTTCTGAATTTGAAGCTCATTTTCCCCTCCAAAAATTCATTCTCCCAAGACTGCTTTCTGTGTGTCCAAAAAGTGGCAGAGAGGCCATTTTTGGGTGTTTTTTGACCTTTAGGAGACCCAAAACTTGTCAAAATTTCTTGCCCGGACACCAGTAGACGTATTTTTCGATGCCGAATCTGAATATGCAAGCGATTTCTCCATTAGAGTTCTAGAATTTTAGTGTCGTGCCAGTGGCGCAGCGCACAGGGAGAAATTTCCTGTTTTGTGCCCAAAAATTTTGCCTGTGACCAAAATTTGCCCAAATTTTTTGAAATTTGGGCTGGAGGTTCCCTATGAAGTGCTTTGCTGTGCTAAGGAAGCCTCACGAACATAACAAGATACATATGGAACATAAGAACACATTTGCTACACTCACAACCACAATAATCTCATGAAACAGAGCCGCTGCCTTTCATTAACTCTCTGTCAAAAAATACACAGTGCAGAAACAGAGTTTCTTTCCCACAGTCTCCGAGAAGTTACAAGCCAACAAACCTTTTGCAAATAACTTGCTTACAATATATAGAAAGTGTAGAGAAGAGATGGAACACCCAGGGGTTGGGAAGTTACTCAAATCATTTCGAAAAGGAGATGGAGAGCCAACCATCAGCTACAGGTGCAATGCTCTCAAGCATGACATTTGGCTGGGGTGACCCTTTGCATTCTTTTGCCACTTAGATAGATGCCCACCTGGAGAGAAAATTCTTTAAAAGGTGCCCTTGGTGCCAAAAAACCGAAGAGTAGATAACCGGGCCCACTTGGAGAAGTCGCGACCCGAAATTTCGCGAAACGGGAGCAATTTGGCAGTTTTTTCCCCTGTGCGCCGCACCAAATTCCCTGTGCATCACGCCATTTTGGAGCCTGGTTTGGGGCACTTTCAGGTGTCCAAAATGTGCCAAAGTAGGCTTGTTGGAAAGCCTATCCTGTCTACTTTCTAACCCAACTGGAATTTCTGAATTTGAAGCTCATTTTCCCCTCCAAAAATTCATTCTCCCAAGACTGCTTTCTGTGTGTCCAAAAAGTGGCAGAGAGGCCATTTTTGGGTGTTTTTTGACCTTTAGGAGACCCAAAACTTGTCAAAATTTCTTTCCCGGACACTAGTAGACGTATTTTTCAATGCCGAATCCGAATATGCAAGCGGTTTCTCCATTGGAGTTCTAGAATTTTACTGTCTCGCCAGTGGCACGGCGCACAGGGAGAAATTTCCTGTTTTGTGCCCAAAAATTTTGCCTGTGACCAAAATTTGCCCAAATTTTTTGAAATTTGGGCTGGAGGTTCCCTATGAAGTGCTTTGCTATGCCAAGGAAGCCTCAGCCAAGATTCGAAGCCGATCTTGCTCCTTTGCCTCCTTTGCCTCTTTTGCCTCTTTTCTCGCTTTGCTCAATTTTGCCTTTAGGCTCCTGATTCTTGCTTTGGAACTCATGTTGCATGCCTGGTAGTGATGGGTCATGCGCCTCAGCATGTCTTTCTCCCTGTTTGTTTTTTCCAACAGCCTCTCCAAATACATGTTGACTCTCTCAAGTTTGGACTCCCGGTCTTCATCGATTTCTTGCTCCAAAGAGGTGAGCGGAACCCTTCTTCTTTGAGCAACTTGGTGCTGCTCATGGATGTTCTGCAGCTCCATGATCATCTGTTGGTCCTCCAGCTGTTTGTTTCTCCACTCCAGGTAGTTCATGTTCCACTTGGCCCTTTCTAGATCAATGGTCAAGTCTTCAATCTCTGATTGCTGCTCCTTGATGATCTGTATAAGCTCCTCATTGGTGGGTTTTGCATCTGGCTCATCATCCTGGAGGAGAACAAGCTCGGTTTCTTGCTCACCTGATGGCCCTTCCTGCTACACTAGCTCCTTGCCCTTAACTTGCTCCTGTGGTGCTGATGGCGGAAGTGAGGCCCCTTCCACCCCAGGTGGAGATAACACTCGCTTTGCTGCTGCGAACAACGGTCTGGTGCCTTTCGGATAGCCTCTCTGATATGTGATGAAAATTGGCATGGTGGCAGTCTCATGACTCTCAAACTGATGTGAAGGACTTCCCATCTCAGGCTCAAACTGATATGAAGGACCTCCCAGCTCATGCTCAGCATGATGTGAAGGACCTCCCACCTCATGTTCTGCCTCTGATATCACCAGTGGCACGCTGAAGAAATCACAGGAAATGAAGTCCTCCCAAGCTATACCCTGTAATCCCAACTGATGGTCCACCAAAATTTGGATGAGAGAAAAATGATAGACACTGTTTAGCTGCTGTCATGGGGTCTTGCGCTGCATGAAGTTTTTCATCTTCTCAATGTTGTTGCAGATGAAAAATGGGAGGCTCATCATCTTCACCCTGGTGAAGTGCATGAGCAAGCGGATGTGATAGGCATAAAGGCGAGAAAACCTCCCCTCGCAAATGAAATATTTCATGATCAATCTCATGAGTGGGGCATACTCATCCCTCAAAAATCTGAATGGAAAAACTCTAGTGAGCTGGCTCAAGCAGCTGTTCTTGATATAAGGCTCATAGTGATGCCTCTCCACTTTCTTCTTCTTATGCCACTGCTCTCCAACGTTAGGTATCCCTATTGCAATTGATATAGCCTCCAGTGTCAAGGTGAAAGTGACCCTAGCCAGTACAGATTGGCCTCCCTGTAGATGAAGTGCAAAAAGGTGGGCCAACTCATGATGTACTCTGACATTTGCCACCCTTTGGCAAAATTCATAACATGCCAAGTGCTGGAAACAAGACATGGCAAGTGGGCATGGCTGTAGCTCTGTGAGGGTGTTGGGCTCGTCTTTGAGATGTCTGCCACTCCAGGGATGTCTCCTATGGGCCCTCTCTCCTGAAGATGTGTCACTGTGTGTATCCCCCTCATAATATGATGAATTTTCTGATGCCATCACTGTTGCTTGTACCCTGAGTTTAATGCTGCCCTTTGAATCCAATGACACTGATGAATGCTCTGAAAATCTGTTACCAAGGGGACAATAAAATAGGGGAGTGTTAGGAGGGGAATGATGAAAAGGGGAATAGGGGTTTAAAGGAGAAATTTATCAGGGATTTGGGAGTGTTTGGGATATGGTTTTGATGGGTTAGGGTTTGGGATATTCTTAGTTATAGGAATAAAGGGGACAAATAGATATGATTGCAATATAGCTAGGGTGATGGTAAGGGGAAAATGCTATAGGGAAATTAGCTGATCAAGGTAGGATAAGAGCTTATTTAGCAATTGTATTACTGTACCAAAAACCCTAGCTTTTTGTCCTCCTTTATGTCATTTTTGGGTTTGGTTAAAAAAATTTGCTTTTGATTTCACGGTCACCAAAACATATTTTTCCTTGAGTTAAGGATCAATGGTTACAATATTTATGGGCACTTTTGCAATGTTGAAAGCCAATTTACAAAAATTTGGGAGATTTGGTGCTTTTTTAGGCTCACAAGCCTGTGCGCCGCGCGCTTTGCCCAGTGTGCCGCGCCCCGGGTATGCGCCACGCCAGTGCAGTGTTAACACTGTGGTTGGGCTCCCAGTGCACCGCGCACCCTGAGTGCGCCGCGCCACCTTGGGTGTGCGCCGCGCACTGTGAATTTCACCCGAATTTGCTTGAAAAATAGGGGGAGGGGCTTAGTGGAGTTTTCTAGGGGGTTTGCTTGGGAGACAAGGAGGAATGGAGGTGAAAATGATGAGGAGTGAGGGGACAAGGGGAGGAAAGTGACCTTGGTGCTAATCATTACCATCTGGCAACCCCATCAACCGTTTTTCTTGTTGCTTTTTCCATGGAAGGCCATTGTGCTTTTGGATACCTTTCAAACATCTTACAAACAGCTAAACATTGACCAAATTGATGGAGAAGAGGTGTCATAAGGCCTACCTCGTGATTTGATAGCTTTCACAAAGATTTGAAATGGTTTGGCACTGTTTTTATGCCCTGGCTGTGTGCGTCGCGTGCCAAGCCCAGTGCGCTGTGCGCCCTGAGTGCGTCGCGCCCTTGTTGTTTTTTCACTATGGGTTGGCTGCCGGTGCGTCGCGCGCCCTGGTGTATGCGCCACACCCTTTGGAAACCGGCTCTCCTTCACTCAAACCCTCATGAATTTGCTTTCTCACTTTTCTAATTTCTCTCCAAGCTTGCCAAAGCACAAATGATTTTTGCTTTGGGCCATAACATGTATATATAGGCTAGGGAGAGGTGAGTTTGATTTTTTCTTCTTTCCAAACCCACTTTATAATGTTTATGTTTTGCACTTTTTGTTGACTTTAAAACACTCTGCTTTTTTCCTTTTTCTTTGAAATTTTGGCTCTCATGATAAAATTTTCGGCATTTCTTTGCGGGGACTGTGTGACTGGGCCTCTGGCTTTGAAATCCATGACTGCGTCTGAAAATGTCAACTGTCGATTTTTTGGAAAATTTTGTCATAGTTGACCTTGTTTGACTTTTCTTGGTTAATTTTATGCAGGGATAGGAGCTGATGAAACCTGGCAAGATGACCAATGTTGCCTGAAGAAATGTAGAGTTTGAAGAACCTTAACAATCATGTATTAAACAAACTTTGATGATTTCTTCTTCAAAACTCTGCTTTGAAGAAGAAATGTCCTTCAGCATTATTAATAATGAGAATCTTGAAGTGAAACCTTATTGAAACTCTCTTTGGCCTGCAAGCGTTATTTCACACTTTTGGAGACAAAACCCTGGACTCAAGAATTAAATGACTCTTTTTTACCAAAATGGCATTTGATGACTGCCAATGACGAGAAATGAACCTTGGTGAATTTGACTCTGACAGAGGACTGACAAGACTGAGTCTAACATTGGCTCCAATTGGGATGGCAGCTGCCGCTCCGTGGAGGTGCCAAGAACTTCATATCTTTGGGTGAGCAGACAGTGCCTTCGTCCATTGGGCTATGGAGTCATTATTTCGACAACCAACACA
Source organism: Pinus tabuliformis (assembly GCA_031772625.1). NCBI lineage: Eukaryota > Viridiplantae > Streptophyta > Pinopsida > Pinales > Pinaceae > Pinus > Pinus tabuliformis. The sequence goes on from CM062814.1 coordinate 890,576,954, forward strand.
GCTTTGACGCCTTTATTAACTGAAACTGGACTCAAACTGACTCAATGCAAATTGAAATGACTGAAAAACTTAATTCTAGCAAACTAACTCAAAATACCAAGACCTGAACTTAAAACTTAAAGCTAGGTGGCAGTACATGGCCACCCGTGTTTCTTACAAGACAATATAACCTCAAACTATATCAAAATGCCAATGCAACCAATCAAGAAGATGGCTTCTTGACTGATTTTTCCTATTAGATATGCTGGTCAACAATACAAACTGATCACTGGGCATCCAAAAACATAGTTGACCATGATCTCCTTCATCACTGAACACTACAATAAACACTTTCACAGCTGACTGCAACAAATCTGCCATTGGATCCTGAAAAACATGATGTCTTTCCTCCTGTTGAAGAAACAAGGTGTCCTTTGCTTCAAATTCTGATCTTCCTTCATCATGTATTTCAGTAAAAGTATGCTCCCGGGCTTCAAAAAATTCTGAACAGGTAGATGAGCAGATATATTCCTTGGACGGAAGGCTGTGTTTTGATGAGATGAGGGCAGTTAGGCCTGTAACTCTGTCTTCTTCATTCCAGATGATTTCAGTAGTAGAGTTCTCTTTCATAAGATTCCGTACTAGGCATTCTTGGTCATCATAGTCTGAATCTAGAATTGAAATAGCTGTCCTGACATTATCACATTCTGAAATTAGAACTGAACTTACTTGCATGTCATCTTCTACTATTGACAGATCTGAACCGACACCTTTTCTTTCATCACCTTCAGCCATATGTAACTCTTCAACCTGCTGATTTTGATCCTGCTGCAAAGTTTCCTCTAAGAGTTCTGTGTGCTGCTGAAATGGATTTTCATACAAGGCCTCCATAATCTCATCATCCATGAAATTATCATCCTCATAATATTTTTCAAGACTTTCAATAAAACCATAAGCATGCTTGCAACGGTCATGAACTAGATTTAATGATGGATAAGATTCTTGATATCTTTCAATGAATAGGGCATGAAAATCTTTCAGACAGTAAATACAAGCAGCGGGCAAATTTTCACACCAATATTGGGCTTCACCTTCTAGAGTGGCCATGAATATCTTCATTAAGCAATCTTCAGGAAAATCAACCTTCAACTTGCGAATATGCATGTGAAATCAAACTAGATGTAAAGCAGCGTCCTTCTTACCATCATCTTTAAACGTAGGCAGATTCCTTGACCAATCTACTTTCGGAATCTTATTTGGAAAGCCTGGAATGTGATCTCGGCTCATGGGAGCGTATCTTCTTGCAATCCGATCCATCTTGAAAATGTCAAAGCTACTGATCTCTCTGCAGTGGAGTCACCATGAAGCACCAGTTGCTAGATTCTTCAGTGAAAGGAGTCGCCAGGTGAATGATTTCAGCCGTCTTCTTATGTCTGCTCATTTTTCGCCATCAACAATCAGCTCTGAACTTGAGATATGTACTGGGGCAAAACAGTCTTCAAGAAAACCATTTTCCTCCCTAGTATGGTCACCACTATGTTAGCACCTAAATCTGCCTTAGGCTGAAGAAGGCAAAAATTAGGGTAACCACAAACCACGCTCAGTCTAGTAGCTAGCCCTACCAGAGCAGGAGAGGGCTCTCTCCGAGTCACACTCAGTGAATGGATAAGAAAAATGGTCTGAGATGACTTACAATGCGATGTTTACCTAAGGCTAGTAAGTAAAAAGTGATTTTGGAAAAGATTTTTGAAAGTGATCGAGCTTCTGGGATGTATATGGGACTGGCGCTTAGCAAAGAACAGAGAATTGATAATGAAGGCACAGATTATTCAGTGAGGCAAGGTAGGCGGGAAGCGCAGCAATTTCAACTTAAGGTGACATAGAATGGAAAGATTGCCAAAGATAGTGAAAAGGGCATGGTCGCATGAATCCTTTTCAACAGAAGAATAACACTGCACATGAAATTTTCCCACAGGCAGAGCAATATAAATTGAATTCTACCTAATCTCACTTAGAAAATTTCACTGAAATGAAACATGAAATGAATTAGGAAACATAAAAAGATACATATGGAACATAAGAACACATTTTCTACACTCACAACCACAAGAATCTCATGAAACAGAGCCGCTGCCTTTCATTAACTCTCTGTCAAAAAATACACAGTGCAGAAACAAAGTTTCTTTCCCACAGTCTCCCAGAAGTTACAAGCCAGTCAACCTTTTGCAAATAACTTGCTTACAATATATAGAAAGTGTAGAGAAGAGATGGAACACCCAGGGGTTGGGAAGTTACTCAAATCATTTCGAAAAGGAGATGGAGAGCCAACCATCAGCTACAGGTGCAACGCTCTCAAGCATGACATTTGGCTGGGGTGACCCTTTGCATTCTTTTGCCACTTGGATAGATGCCCACCTGGAGAGAAAATTCTTTAAAAGGCACCCTTGGTGCCAAAAAACCGAAGAGTAGATGACCGGGCCCACTTGGAGAAGTCGCGACCCGAAATTTCGCGAAACGGGAGCAATTTGGCAGTTTTTTCCCCTGTGCGCCACACCAAATTCCCTGTGCATCGCGCCATTTTGGAGCCTATTTTGGGGCACTTGCAGGTGTCCAAAATGTGCCAAAGTGGGCTTGTTGGAAAGCATGTCCTGTCTACTTTCCAAACCAACTAGAATTTCTGAATTTGAAGCTCATTTTCCCCTCCAAAACTTCATTCTCCCAAGTCTGCTTTCTGCGTGTCCAAAAAGTGGTAGAGAGGCCATTTTTGGGTGTTTTTTGACCTTTAGGAGACCCAAAACTTGTCAAAATTTCTTTCTCGGACACCAGTAGACGTATTTTTCAATGCCGAATCTGAATATGCAAGCGGTTTCTCCATTGGAGTTGTATAATTTTAGCGTCGCGCCAGTGGCGCGGCGCACAGGGAGAAATTTCCTGTTTTGTGCCCAAAAATTTTGCCTGTGACCAAAATTTGCCCAAATTTTTTGAAATTTGGGCTGGTGGTTCCCTATGAGGTGATTTGCTATGCTAAGGAAGCCTCAGCCAATATTCGAAGCCGATCTTTCTCATTTTCCTCCTTTGCCTCTTTTGCCTCTTTTCTCTCTTTGCTCAATTTTGCCTTTAGGCTCTTGATTCTTGCTTTTGAACTCATGTTGCATGCCTGGTAGTGATGGGTCATGCACCTCAGCATGTCTTCTCTTTGTTTGCTTTGTCCAACAACCTCTCCAAATGCATGTTGACTCTCTCAAGGTTGGACTCCCGGTCTTCATCGATTTCTTGCTCCAAAGAGGTGAGCGGAACCCTTCTTCTTTGAGCAACTTGGCGCTTCTCACGGATGTTCTGCAGCTCCATGATCGTCTGTTGGTCCTCCAATTGTTTGTTTCTCCGCTCCAGGTAGTTCATGTTCCACTTGGCCCTTTCTAGATCAATGGTCAAGTCTTCAATCTCTGATTTCTGCTCCTTGATGATCTGTATAAGCTCCTCATTGGTGGGTTCTGCATCTGGCTCATCATCCTGGAGGAGAACAAGCTCGGTTTCTTGCTCACCTGATGGCCCTTCCTCCTACACTGGCTCCTTGCCCTTAACTTGATCCTGTGGTGCTGATGGTAGAAGCGAGGCCCCTTCCACCCCAGGTGGAGATAACACTCGCTTTGCTGCTGCAAACAACGGTCTGGTGCCTTTCGGATAGCCTCTCTGATATGTGATGAAAACTGGCATGGTGGCAGTCTCATGACTCTCAAACTGATGTGAAGGACTTCCCATCTCAGGCTCAAACTGATATGAAGGACCTCCCAGCTCATGCTCAGCCTGATGTGAAGGACCTCCCACCTCATGTTCTGCCTCTGATATCACTGGTGGCGCGCTGAAGAAATCACGGGAAATGAAGTCCTCCCAAGCTATACCCTGTAATCCCAACTGATGGTCCACCAAAATCCGGATGAGAGCAAAATGATAGACACTGTTTAGATACTGTCATGGGGTCTTGTGCTACATGAAGTTTTTCATCTTCTCATTGTTGTTGCAGATGAAAAATGGGAGGCTCATCATCTTCACCTTGGTGAAGTGCATGAGCAAGCGGATGTGATAGGCATAAAGGCGAGAAAACCTCCCCTCACAAATGAAATATTTCATGATCAATCTCATGAATGGGGCATACTCATCCCTCAAAAATCTGAATGGAAAAACTCTAGTGAGTTGGCTCAAGCAACTTTTCTTGATATAAGGCTCATAGTGATGCCTCTCCACTTTTTTCTTCTTATGCAACTGCTCTCCAACGTTAGGTATCCCTGTTGCCACTGATATAGCCTCCGGTGTCAAGGTGAAAGTGACCCCAGCCAGTACATATTGGCCTCCCTGTAGATGAAGTGCAAAAAGGCGGGCCAACTCATGATGTACTCTGACATTTGCCACCCTTTGGCAAAATTCGTAACATGCCAAGTGCTGGAAACAAGACATGGCAAGTGGGCATGCCTGTAGCTCTGTGAGGGTGTTGGGCTTGTCTCTGAGATGTCTGCCACTCCGGTGATGTCTCCTATGGGCCCTGTCTCCTGAAGATGTGTCATTGTGTGTATCCCCCTCATAATCTGATGAATTTTCTAATGCCATCACTGCTGCTTGTACCTTGAGTTTAATGCTGCCCTTTGAATCCAATGACACTGATGATTGCTCTGAAAATCTGTTACCAAGGGGACAATAAAACAGGGGAGTGTTAGGAGGGGAATGATGAAAAGGGGAATAGGGGTTTAAAGGAGAAATTTATCAAGGATTTTGGAGTGTTTGGGATATTCTTAGCTATAGGAATAAAGGTGACAAATAGATATGATTGCAATATAGCTAGGGTGATGGTAAGGGGAAAATTCTACATGGAAATTAGCTGATCAAGGTAGGATAAGAGCTTATTTAGAAATTGTATTACTGTAGCAAAAACCCTAGCTTTTTGTCCTCCTTTATGTCATTTTTGGGTTTGGTTAAAAAAATTTTCTTTTGATTTCACGGTCACCAAAACATATTTTTCCTTGAGTTAAGGATCAATGGTTACAATATTTATGGGCATTTTTGCAATGTTGAGAGCCAATTTACAAAAATTTGGGAGATTTGGTTCTTTTTTAGGCTCACAGGCCTGTGCGCCGTGCGCTTTGCCCAGTGTGCCGCGTGTCGGGTATGTGCCGTGCCAGCGCAGTGTTAACACTATGGCCGGGCTACCAGTGCACCGCACGCCCTGAGTGCGCCGCGCCACCTTGGGTGTGCGCTGCGCACTGTGAATTTCACCTGAATTTGCTTGAAAAACAGGAGGAGGGGCTTAGTGGAGTTTTCTAGGGGGTTTGCTTGGGAGAAAAGGAGGAATGGAGGTGAAAATGATGAGGCGTGAGGGGACAAGGGGAGGAAAGTGACCTTGGTGCTAATCATTACCATCTGGCAACCCCATCAACCATTTTTCTTGTTGCTTTTTTCCATGGAAGGCCATTTTGCTTTTGGATACTTTTCAAACATCTTACAAATAGCTAAACATTGACCAAATTGATGGAGAAGAGGTGTCATAAGGCCTACCTTGTGATTTGATAGCTTTCACAAAGATTTGAAATGGTTTGGCACTATTTTTATGCCCCTGGCTGTGTGCATCGCGCGCCAAGCCCAGTGCGCCGCGCGCCCTGAGTGCGTCGCGCGCTTGTTGGTTTTTCACTGTGGGTTGGCTGCCGGTGCATTGCGCCTTCCGTGTGCGTCGCGCACCCTGGTGTATTCGCCGCGCTCTTTGGAAACTGGCTCTCCTTCACTCAAACGCTCATGAATTTGCTTTCTCACTTTTGTAATTTCTCTCCAAGCTTGCCAAAGCACAAATGATTTTTGTTTTGGGCCATAACATGTATATATAGGCTAGGGAGAGGTGAGTTTTATTTTTTCTTCTTTGCAAACCCACTTTATAATGTTTATGTTTTGCACTTTTTGTTGACTTTAAAACACTCTGCTTTTTTCCTTTTTCTTTGAAATTTTGGCTCTCATGATAAAATTTTTGGCATTTCTTTGCGGGGACTGTGTGACTGGGCCTCTGGCTTTGAAATCCATGACTGCGTCTGAAAATGTCAACTGTCAAGTTTTTGGAAAATTTTGTCATAGTTGACCTTGTTTAACTTTTCTTGGTTAATTTTCTGCAGGGATAGGAGCTGCTGAAACCTTGCAAGATGACCAGTGCTACCTGAAGAAATGTAGAGTTTGAAGAACCTTACTATCATGTATTAAAAAAAATTTGATGATTTCTTCTTCAAAACTCTGCTTTGAAGAAGAAATGTCCTTCATCATTATTAATAATGAGAATTTTGAAGTGAAATCTTATTGAAACTCTCTTTGGCCTGCAAGCGTTATTTCACACTTCTGGAGACAAAACCCTGGACTCGAGAATTAAATGACTCTTTTTTACCAAAATGACATTTGATGACTACCAATGACGAGAAATGAACCTTGGTGAATTTGAATCTGACAGAGGACTGACAGGACTGAGTCTAACAGCTAGGATACATGACAAGGGAGCGCTACCACCTCCCTCGACTCCGAACCTGCATATGATGAGGTCTGAGCCACGTGAGGAAGATCCAAATGTGAAAATTGTGCTCCGAAGTGGAATCGCGATGGGAGATGATAAAGGCAAACAACCCGAAGATAGTACTTGGGTTTGCAAGGATTCGACGAAAGAAGCAAGTTTGATTTGGAGCATGCTAAGGAAACCTTCATGGAAGCTAAGAATAGCTTCGTTGATGCCTCCAGTTCAGAAAGAAAAAATAGATCAGAGCTGGAAATGGACCCATCTATGCTTACGACATTCCTGGAAACATGCATGAAGCTACTGCGCGATAGTAAGGCTGTAACGGGACTACAGGAACTCATTAATAGATGCGCTGGAACCGCGCCAGGAGAACTGCGCGTAGTCCGAAAAATTGGAAAGCATGCGACGAGGACGGGAAGAGAAATGAGGCTAATTGCACATATTGGAGAATATGAGATGGACCAAGTAATTCTGAATTTAGGATCAGATGGGAACATCCTGTCAAAGTAGACATGGAAGTGCATGGGGAGGCCTATGCTGCAATGGTCTCCTATTTAGTGGCGAATGGCGAACCAGCAGAAGATAATACCCATGGGGCGATTGCAGGGAATCAACATGGATATTGAGGGAGCGAGCGCGCTAGAAGACTTTGAAGTGATAGATATTGTTGATGATAACAATCCCTACCACACACTCTTAGGAATTGATTGGGCCACTGACATGAACGGGGTGATTAATTTGAAGAAGCGCAAGATGATTTTTGAGAAGAAGTCTCTGTGCGTAGTTATACCCTTGGACCCTGCTGAAGGGTCGCACTATATAGATATGGTGCGCGAATATGACAGTGATGATGATTTGGACTGCATCTACAAAATAACTGCGTGAGAGCAAGATTGGGTAAATCCCACTTTGGACAGACGGATATCATGGGAGCGCAAAATCTCCTGTATGTTGGATTTTTATGAGGAGATAGAGCAATGGCAGAATCGGTTACACGAGGTAACCACACTGAACTGTAATATGATGACAAGATCGTTGCGCTGCATATCGATGAAAGTAAGGGATCTACCTACTTATGATGGGTTAAGTGAGTTAGATACTTTCCTAGATAAGTTTGAAAGGGAGGTGCCGGAAAAGCAACGTTTACAAGCCTTGAATTGGGTACTGCGTGCTACGCCCCCGAGGTGGTGGGGTATGCACAAAGGGAGCTTTGAGGACTGGCACAAATGCAGGAGAATGATGCGCACATAGTTTTAGAAGCCTAAGATCCGACTAGCAAACAAGTATGATGGACAGGAAGATCCGCGCGCACACTTGGTCAAGTGGATGAAGGTCTATGGAGAAAAGCCACAACCTGAGTGGGTGCACCTGTTCTATCATACCCTAGATGTTATACCCATGAATTGGTATATAGAGACAGAGCTCTACCATGGCACAGGTGAATGGTATATCCTGCGCAAAGGGTTCATGATGACCTTTAATTTTGAGGATAGATGGTGGGACAAGGTTGATGAAGTGATACAAGAGGTAAAATCAGCTATCTCCAGGATACCACAAGAGCTGGTAGAATCGACTCAGCCTGAATGGGCTACTCAGCTAAGCTACGCACTGGAATGTTATAATGTAAGTGCTGAAGAAGAAGATGAAGATTCGTAGAAAATTAACATTCCCGAAACAGAAGGCCATCGTGAGGTTCAAGGACCACAAATTGAGAACCCTGACATGACTGCATCAGTAAAAACAAAGTAGGTGAACATTGGTACAGATTCCGAACCTAAGTTTTCAATGCTCGGTGACTACTGGGACGTTGCGACAGTGGATAAGGTCATTGAGTTACTTTGCGAGTACCAGGACTTATTCCCGTAAAAGTTTATGGAGTTAAAGGGAATCATCAAAGATTTAGGAATGATGAGGATCATGTTAAAACCCAACGCGAAGCCAGTTAAAGAGAGTCCTTACTGCTTAAATCCAAAATACAAGGAGAAGGTCTGCGTAGAACTAGACAAAATGCTTGCAGTAGGAATTATTGAGCCGGTGGAAGAATCCGATTGGGTAAAGTCGAATGGTGGTGTAGGAAAAGAAGCAGAAGGGCGAAATAAGAATATGCGTGGATCTTAATAAATTGAATGACACTTGTGTGCATGATCCATTCCCAACTCCGTTCACAGATGAGATGTTGGACAATGTTGGTGGGTAGGAAGCATATTCTTTCACTGATGGGTTCTCAGGGTACCACTAGATTAGAATCATGCCGGAGGATAGGAGCAAGACAACCTTCATGACTGAGTGGGGTTGCTTTCAATACACTATCATGCCATTTGAGTTGAAGAACACACCGTCCATCATATCGCGTGTGGTGGTTGCAACATTCAAGGAATATATTCATAAGTTCTTGGAGGTTTATTTTGATGATTGCACTGTATTTGGGCTGGTTAAGCACCATGTAACAAGCCTATGCTTGATGCTGGATACCTGCCGAAGATACCAAATCGCACTTAATGTCAAGAAGTGTATGTTCCTCGTTCCTTTTGGGAAACTGTTGGGACATGTGGTTTACCGATAGGGACTGATGGTAGATCTCGAGAAGATTGCGGTGATTTTGAATATGGAAGCGCCGCGAAGTGTGAAATAGTTGCGCGCTACCTTGGGACATACGGGGTACTATAGTAAGTTAATCAAAATTTATGCCCAGATCACGACGCCGAAGGAAAAGATGTTGAAGAAAGATGTCACGTTCTGCTGGAACGATGACTGTAAGAAAAACCTGGATGTATTAAAAGAAAAGATGGTCACTACGCTGATCCTGGTCTTCCTGAACTAGGACAAGGAGTTTCATGTCCATGTTGATGCATCGTGTATAGCGCTAGGAGCGGTACTCACACAGGATGGTGGAGAGGGCTTGGACTACCCTATCGCGTTCACGAGTCACAGATTGTCTAAAGTAGAAAAGAACTATTCCACCATTGAATGCAAGGGATTGGCTATGGTTTATGTGCTCTAGATGGCTTTTATTGTTCCAAGAATATGATTTTGAAGTTGTTGTGAAACCTGGACAATTGAATGCAGGACTGGATCACCTATCACGCATTGAGACAGGAGAGGAACCTACTAGTATGGAGGAAGGATTACCTGACGCATATCTCTTTGCTGTGCCCATAGCGGATGGAAATTTTGAAGATATAATCCACTTTCTTACAACTGGAACTACGCCAAAAGAGTACTCTGTCTAGCAAAAGAAGGAACTAGTGGTGCGCGCGACAAATTTCTCTGTCATTGCGGGGTACCTATATAAGATGGGCAATGACTAGATACTGCGAAGGTATGTACCTAAATTTGAATGAAGCAATATCCTCACGGACACTCATGGGGGTACTGTAGGAGGACATTATGTAGGGATAGTGACCGCGCAGAAGACTCTCTGCGCAGGGTTGTGGTGGCTGACCCTTCATCAGGATTCAAAAGAAAACTGCAAGGCCTGTGATGTATGTCAAAGAATAGGTAAACCATCACGGAGGGATGAGATGACTTTGAGCCCGCAAATGACATTGCAGCCCTTTGAAAAGTGGGCGATCGACTTCATTGGACCTATCAAACCTCAAGGAAAAACGAGCGCGAGATATATTATCACTGAAACTGAGTATCTGACTCGTTGGGAAGAAGCACAACCAGTAAGAGATTGCACGGCTGCCATAGCTATGTAGTTTCTGTTTGAACACGTATTGACACGATTTGGATGTATGAAGATCTTGATAAGTGACCATGGTACACATTTTTTGAATGAGACGATCAACGCACTGACATAAGAGTTTTAGGTGTATCATCAGAAAAGTACACCATATCACCAACAAGTCAACAGGACAATAGAAGCATTTAACAAAGTACTAGAGACTGCATTGACCAAAGTATGCAATGCGCAACGAAGTAATTGGGACCTGTGCATACTTGCAATATTATGGGCTTATAGGACGACATGTAAGAAACTAACGGGGCAGACACCTTTCCGGCTGGTTTATGGAGTGGAAGCTGTAATACTGATGGAATACATTGTGCCTAGTCTGTGCATAACAGTTCTTATAGGTATGATGGGCCATGAAGCCCTGGAGGAGAGGCTCATGCAGTTGGAGGAACTCGAGGAAGAATGATTTTTCGCTGGCTTTCACCAACAGGTACAAAAGTAGTGCGAAAAGGCCTGGCACGATCGACATATTAAGTTACGCACCTTCAAGGTGAATGATTTGTATTGTATGATAGTAAGTTTGATAAATTCCTGGGAAAATTCACAATGCTTTGGCTAAGACCATATGTTATTAAGGAGGTCACAGACGGAGGCGTGGTGTAGTTGGTAAAGTTAAATGGAGAACTTTTCCTAGGAAAAGTGAATGGCAGTCGGTTGAAGCCATACACGGGTGGCCTAGCTATCTGACTAGCCGATCGAAGAATAGTCTTAGTGCTCCAGGCAGCTGAAAGGAGGTGCAAGACTATAACCAGGTGTAGGGAAGCATTTAAACTATAATGGTCTCTGGGCAACGCGTGCAGGAGGTACAATAGGAAACTGCTCAGTACGCTGCCGATCTTGCAGCAGTTCAGGTAGAGTTGGGAGGTCTTTGCGCGAAGATCCCCGCATCAACAAAGTGACTCGAGGGTGATTCAAAATGTTTGTGTTGGGGGCCTATTGGGTGTGGGATCCCCCAAGGGAAGTTTTGGGGCTTAAAACCTAGATTTTGACTAAATCCGATGTAAAGACTCCACGCTTTGTGGGTGTGGAGCGTGAGCTTGTAAATGAGTCATAGGGTTGTCTGCCCTCATTTTTTTAAATGTAATTTCAGCTTTAGAGATCTACCCGTGGTCTGAAGACCATGGGATTGTATGAATAGAGTGAGTCTCTAAGTTGTAAATCAATGAAGAGAAGAATAATGAAGTAATAGATGGAGAATTGAGTCTTATCTAAGTGTAGAGTCCAGTCATTGGGTCGTAAAGTAGGTGAAGGCTCTACAGATGAGTACACAGAGGCCTAGTAGTCCAAAACTGAGTGCACGGACCCTTGCAGCTGAGTGTGTAGCGCTAGTCAAGTATGTAACCGTTGGAGAAGTAATAAAGATAAGTTTCATATCATTTATGTGTACCTTGTTCCTGTTTTGTGCATTGAATGTATTGGGTATAATTGCAATTTCATTGTTTATATGTTGCGCAAACTTATATGATTGTGTTGATTAAGTAAATATAATATAAAGTATCTATTTACACGAATTTAACTAACATTTATAAGAAGATAAGTAAGATACGTGGTGTAACTTGGGGAAATAGTGCAGAACGCTACCCTAGCAGGGCGAAAGCACCTCAACCCCTGGTTAGGGTTGCGTGAAGGTCATTATAATAGATCACGAAAGCCTTGCAGGTCAGGATAGTGCGTGAAGTGACCTGCATGAAGGTATTCACAGTTGGACTAAATCAACCCCTCAGAAATCTCAAGGTTCAGAAACTTGGTTCTGGCATCCCCCCATACTGCTTCGGGTGAGACGTTAGTCCATGCTTCGCAGGCTCTTACTGAAAGGGCCAATAGTGTAGGTATTTATTTGGCTAATTAACTCCAAACCTAGGTCAGGCCCCCTCAAGCCAACACTTTGACTCAGAGAAGGGGAAAATGCAGATGGCATTCCTTCAGGCACAAGTTCCTCAGCCCAAAGGAGGATCAGATTATAAGAATACATCTTTTGATTTTGATATCAAGGACATACATCCCATTGATCAAATGGAGATGCATATACAGACTGGACAAATGATCTTCTCTACGGTAACTAGCACAACTATGACATTGTCCAAGCTGCAGGTCACACTAGCAAATGTTCAGTCACAACTAAAGATGGAGAAAGTTTTAGCTCTTTCCAAAGATACCAAGATTAAAAACTTGGAAGATTTGGTAATTAAACTTGGTTATGATCCTGCAAACATTAATGCTGTAAAGGAGTTGATCAAAAAGAAGAATTTGGATATAGAAACACTAAGGAAATAGTTGAAACTCCCAGTTACTGAAGATCCTCTAGCCAAGGATATTGTAGAAACAGAGACTGAAAATGAAAACATGATGAAACTCATCATAGAACAGACTACTCAACTAAAACAAATGGAGACAAAGATGGAGAAATTAATCAAAGAAAAGGAGAAGCTTGCTAAGACTGCTCCTTTAGAAGCACTTCCTATCACAGTCATTCTGGCTGCAATATCAGCTACCTCCAGTACAAGAGAGGCTGCAGACCAGTTGGCTAGTGCAGTTCAAAATATGTCCCTGCAGACTGAAGAGATTAAGAAAAAGAAAGATCAAGTAAAACTACTAGAGGATCATCAAAAGAAGTGTGACATTTTTCATGTAGCAGAGCTTCAGAGAGCTTAGATTCAAGTTGAGGCATGGAAGAAGTCATCCATTGAGTCTTCCATTGGCTACACTCTTGGTAGTGTCAAAGAAATTATCTAGAACAACATCATAGAGGAGATTGATGAAATATGGCCATGTATCCAGATCATTTTTTAGCAAAAGGAGTTAATGGAAAAGGCAAACCAGACAATTGCCAATATAAATGCTCGACTGGGAGATATACCTTCCATAGCCAACAATATAATAAGGTTTCTCAATTCTAAAAACAGGTATGAACTGGATGATCTAGGAGTGGGTGACAGGACTGAAACTGTTCTAAAGGTAAAGAAAGTCTCGACTAAAAATAATTTGGTAGTACAGTTAACTGAGAAGTGTCACACTCTGGAAATTGCAGTCAACATATTTTCACAAGAATTGATGCCTTAAACGAGAAGGGTCTGCCTTCACTCTTTGTCATTAATGATAAGATAATGACCAGGGAGGATTACTTGAAGAAGCTACAGGACATTGCCAAGGACACAACCAAGTCCTCCAACATCAAAGGTTCCATGATAGGCAGGGCATTTTACAAGGCCATCAGTAACATATGTTTTATTCAGAATGAGATAAAACATATTTTTACTATAAAGCAAACTTTTTCCAAGTATACTGAGGTAGATGAGATCTACCGTAGAGTAACTAAAATATCAATTCCAAATGAAGATGGTGGGAAAAGTTGTGCGAATATCAGGATTAGAGGACAGATTAGCTTAGCCAACGCAACATCAGAATAATGGCCACTCAGCAACAATTTTCCATCAAAATAGGGCCAGATGTTCAGATTCATTTTTTTGGACCGAATTGCTTCTCTTTCTGTTAAATTTTAAGTAATAATAACATGCCTTGTCACTCAGGCATTTCTTGTAATATTTTGTATTTTTGTTTAAATACTTCATTTTGTCAAAGTATTCAGGGTTGCACCCTTGAGCTAGTTACCAGACAGATTTGTACTAAGCTAGAGAATTTTTGATTGAATGTAAGATTTTGGATTTACTTCATATTGCTTGTCTCTTTTTGAGTTATTTTCTTATGTTTTTCATTTGCATTCCTCATATAATTTATTTCATTTACAGTCATCCGATTGAAAATTTAACTGAATTTCAGTTTCATTTTGAATTTGTTGTGAAGTTGTAGTTTAATTAAGAGATTAATTTACATGACTACCTATTCTTGTAAATTCCTCTTTGGATTTAAATTGCATAATATTTCTGAAATGACTTGATTATATTTTGTTAATTAAGAAAACACAGTTTTCTCAATTTCTGCTTATAAATGGTGAAATAATCTATCTGAATATTAAATCATTTATATTTCTCTATATTCTTCTTATCCATCACATTTAAAATCAAAATAACCATATGTATTTAAAGAACAACCTTTTGTTTTATTAAAGATCTTTCTAAGTTTAAAGCGCTTGCTAAAAAGCAGTTCATTGGACATCCAACCATTAAAACCAAACAAGATATTTCAGATGCTTTGGCATAGCCATTTAACCTTAGGTTATCTCAAAGGAAATCATCAGATTGGCGCCATTGCCGGGGAGTGAAGTACTGAAAGTTAAATTTTCCCTTGGGCAACAATTTTCCCTTTCCTTTAAGGTGAATAAAGGATAAGGTCATAGGTCAAAATATTTCACCTGGAGATTCCACTGGTCCAAGTTGGCTCCCTATAAGCATACAAGGTCACGTTCTGATTCTGAGATCATTAACCCTCTACCAGACCCAGAAAGACTCATTAGAGGAGCCTTTTCAAGGTGAAGACATAGAACACCTTCTTCTTCAGCTTTAGACCCTGAAGACATTCCATCTGTAGATCCATTCTCATTTATACCAACTCACCCTGATTGGACTGAACTACCTCCTAGGGTCTCTGATCTTATTTCTAGAGGAGTAGACCTTCCATCAACATTTTTGATACAGTCACTTGAAACATATCAAGTTCCATCCATTCCTATCAAATCACCTTCGTCTGAGGAAGAATTGGATTTACATTTACTTGAATTCAAACCTCAAGATTTCATTACTCCAACTCCTTATTCTATTCCATCATCCTCAACTAATTTTGAAGAGACATTTTCTGTCTACTCGAATCCTTTATTTGAAAATAAGGAAGACTTCCCACCAGGAGTTCAGAAATTGGTTATTAAAACCCCTTTCAAACCCTTAAAGAGGTCTCCTCCCTCTCCTCCACACATTAATACACCTACTAACTCATCTTCACCCACTTCATCTTCATCATCTTCCTCTTCCTCATCAAAATTCACCTATACACCTCATAGTCCTCCTACTTTCATGGATTTTTGACCCATTGTTCAAGCTAGGTATGCTGCTCTAGTTCTCCCTGCAAACTTGGGAAATTTTCTTGATGGATACTTAAAGAATTTGCTGAGATTTAATGGAGAAACAGGACCCTCAACAAAAGATCATGTGTCGAACTTCCTAGATTTTGCTGACAATATGAACATTGAAGAGGAAAATGTTTATATGAGATTATTTGTACAATCCCTAGAAGGAAATGTTAGGATCTGGTTTAGGCAGCTCAGAGATGACTCTATCAGAACTTGGAATGAACTCATAACCATCTTCAAAAATCAATGGGGGGTAAAGAAAGATCCTGTTTACTTCCTTACTAAATTTGAGGAATTAAAGAGAAACCCAGGAGAACCAGTTGCTGAATTCATTAAAAGATTCAACAAGCTCTATCATAAAATGCCTGCTGATTGTAAACCACCAGTAGCAGCTGCAAAGGTCAGATTCTCTAAAGAATTTGATGATGACTTTGTAGTAATGCTAAGAGAAAGAGTTTTTAATACCTTAGAAGACATGCAGACAAATGCTATAGAGGTAGAAGCCAATAGGTCAGCTTCTGGTAAACTTAAGGCTAAAGCAAAAAAAGAAGAAAGAAAACTGAAAGCTAAGATAGATGATTCATCCTCCTCCAAATCTAAACTAGAAGATCAGAAAATTGATGAAATTACATCTTTGCTTAGGAACCTTTGTAACAAAATTTCAAAAATTGGAACTCAGCCTAGAGCTCCTCAATAAATTGCTATTAGACCTCAAGCTCAAACTCAATTCAAAAGAGCTCCTCAAATGCAAATTCTTCAGAGACTGGGTTCTGACCAAAACATTAAGCCACCCTTGCTTATTGATGATCAATAATCACAAGATACGGGCCCTTTAATTATTGAAGATATCAATAATATTGGTTCTTCAACAATACAAATGGCCATAGTTCCTTCATCTTCATCTCAGTCTTTCAAACTAGAAGTAGGAGATACTCAAATTTCCAGATACCAAGCATTCTCTGAATTTTTAATTGCAGAATTGAATAAGAGGTATGATCTAAGACCTAGATAAGGTCTTGGTAGACCTCTGAGATCCACCACCATAATCGAACCTGCAGTGAAAACCATTCAAACACAAACTTCAACCCCTCAGACTACAGAGTCATCCACTGAAACCCTTCCATTTGATAAGACTATTTTGACTACTTTTAATATTGAAAAGGAATTGGAAAGGGTCAAGATTCCTATAACTTTGGCTGAACTTTCCAAAAATTCTGGTTACAAAAATCAAGTGTCTAAATGGATACAATCTTCTAGTGTAGATGCTGAGGGAGATATTATAAGTCTGCATGATGAAAAATCCTTGGTTGTATTTGGCCCTAGTTCGGATATGATTGATGAAATTGTTCCACCATTTTATGTAACATTAAAAGCTCATGATTTTCTTTTGTATAACTATATGCTGGATTTTGGAGCCTCTCATAACCTTATGCCAAAGGTAATAATGGACCAGCTTCAGTTACAAGTCACTCGTAACTATCATGACCTTTACACCTTTGACTCAAAGAAAGTACCATGCCTAGGATTGATCAAAGACCTAGTTGTGACCTTAGCTCAAATACCTATCAAAAGTATAATTCTAAACATAGTTTTCACTGATATTCCTGCCACGTTTGGCATGCTTCTATCTAGATCATGTTTTGCTAAATTGGGAGGGTCACTTTAGATGGACATATCTTTTGCTACTATCCCAGTCTATGGAGGTGAGCACTTAAGGTTATATAGGGAAGTCTGTTTCCTTCATACTATTTGTAGGTCTGATCAAGCAAAGAACCACCCTATCTATGCAATAGATCAGGATTTTGGTTGTTTTCACTTGTCTTCACAAAATGCATCAAATACTCAACTTGCCATTGAAAATATCGTTTCCGAGCCTAAAATTATAGAATCCGATATTTGGAAACTTTATTTTGATGGCTCTTTCTCAAAGGGAGGAGAAGGAGCAGGAATTGTTCTTATATCACCAAATAAAGAAAACATAACTCAGTCATGTAAACTTGAATTTGAAGTCACTAACAATGTGGCTGAGTATGAGGCTTTTCTTCTTGGTCTTGAGTTAGCTAGGAGTCTAAAATTCCAAAACTTGAGTTTCTTTTATGACTATAAATTTATAGTAAACCAAGTTATAAATTTATGTCAAACTAAACACCCAAGGCTTAGATCCTACATAAATGAAGCTTGGGACACAATTGAGATTTCTTCCAAGGTTTTAACATAACTGCTATTCCTAGAGATGAAAACATGCATGCTGATTCACTAGCTGTCTCAGCAAGCTCCTTCAAAATCCCTAAGCCAATATTGTTAGAATATCAAAAGTCAAGTATCGACCATCAAATCCTGATAAACATTGGCAGCTTTTTGAAGATGATGAACAATTAAAATCTTTTCTTCAAGTCATTGATGAATGTTCAAATATGAAATTGAAGAAGATCAACAAGTTATCCAAGAATTAGATCAGCAGAGTCCAGAAACATCATTCAGTCCTAAAATTCTTGATCATGATATCATACAGTTATCTAATAATTTTATCCCTAAAGGATTAGTCCCATTGGAAAAACTATTTGATAATAATGATGTTTCTAAAAATCCTTTGTTTCACTCACCAGAAGAGGAAATCGAAGAATGTAATATTGGGACTTTGGATGATGTGAGAAATGTTAAATTGTCTTCAACTTTACCTTCAGATGTTAAAGTCAAATACTTGAATCTTCTTAAGAACTATAAATATGTTTTTTCCTAGTCTTATAATGAATTGAAAACTTATGACACATCTTTGATTGAGCATAAGATTCCTTTGAAACCAGAAGCAAAACCCTTTCAGCAAAATTTAAGAAGAATTAATCCCATACTATTTCCAACCATTGAAAAGGAACTTAAAAAGCTGCTTGATGCTCATATCATAGTGCCTTTAAGGTATTCTAATTGGGTAGCCAACCTAGTTCCTATTAGGAAGAAGAATGGTGAAATTAGGATATGTGTATATTTCCAAAACATGAACAAATCATCCTTAAAAGATAACTATCCATTTCTTAAAATGGACCATCTACTTCAAAAAGTTTCAGGTGCCAATAGGATCTCTATGTTAGATGGATTTTTTGGTTATAATCAGATCATGGTAAGTGAAGCTGATCAAGACAAAACTACTTTCACCACACCATGGGGTACATTTATGTATGCTAGAATGCCATTCGGGTTAACCAACGTTGGAGCCACTTTCCAAAGAGCCATGGACCTTGCATTTATAGGTAAAACATCTGAATTTATTTTCATTTATTTAGATGATTTAACTTTTTTCTCTGATTCTGATGAAAGTCATTTAAAACACTTGAGCAAGGTTTTTTCCAAGTGTAGGAAATTTGGCATATCAATCAATCCGAAGAAATCCTTGTTTGCTGTGAAGGAAGGGAAATTATTAGGGCATATTATCTCCAAGGAGGGAGTTGTAATTGACCCAAAGAGAGTTTCAGCCATTCAGAACCTCTCTCTGCCAAGGAATAAAAAAGAGATTTAAACCTTCCTTGAAAAGATCAATTTTCTTAGAAGGTTTATCCCAAATTATGCTGAGATAGTTAAAGATATAAAAGATATGCTTAAGAAAAATAACGAAGTGAAATGGAAAGTCCCTGCTAGGTATGCTTTTGATCAGATAAAAAAGGCTATATATGAGGCCCCTACATTAGCTATCCTTAACTATTCTTCACCCTTCAACATATTTTCTTTTGCATCCGAAACAACCTTAACTATTGTGATTTTACAAAAGAATACAAATGGTGATGACCAATCTATAGCCTTGTTTTCAAAAGTAAT
This sequence comes from Pinus tabuliformis, assembly GCA_031772625.1. Taxonomy (NCBI): domain Eukaryota; kingdom Viridiplantae; phylum Streptophyta; class Pinopsida; order Pinales; family Pinaceae; genus Pinus; species Pinus tabuliformis. Next base: position 890,596,028 of record CM062814.1, read on the forward strand.
GAGAGATGATGAACTCAGGTATGATATTATTGAAAAACAAGCTTATGCCTTAATTCAAGTCCTCAAAGCCTTTAGAACCTATGTTCTGGATTCACACATCACAAATTATGTCCATAATCATGCTGTTAAACCTATATTGACTTAACCTGATATTGATGGGAGAAGAGGGAGATGGATTGCTAAAATCCTTGAATTTGACCTTGAAATAAAAACCACAATCCTAGTAAAAGGCCAAGGCCTGGCCAAACTGTTTGCTGAATCTAACTGCAAAGTATTGGGGATAAATCTGGTTTCTGAAATGTCATCAGGGGAGAATCCACAAGAACCTTCCTTAATGTCATTATGGGAGAATCCACAAGAACCTTCCTCAATATCATCAGGGGAGAATCCACAAGAACCTTCCTTAACAACAAAGGAGAATCCACAAGAACCTCCTCCTCTTAGAGAAGGGGAGAATCCACAAGAACCTCTTCCTTCATATCAAGCCATTCTTGTTCATATAGATCACAAATATCTACTTTCTGATTGGTATTATAATATTGTGCAGTTTCTTAGAAATTTTCAATGTCCAGCTGAGCTAAATTTGAAACAGTGCAAAGCCCTCAAGCCTAAAGCAGTGAAATATTGCATCATTAATGCTATATGTACTGAAACGACCATCTTAATATCCTTCTTATTTTCTTAACTAAAAATGAAACAAAATGTATTATAGATCAGTTCCATGCATGGTTTTGTGGTGGACATTATGCCTGGAGAGCAACAACTTACAAAATTATGAAAGAAGGTTTCTATTGGCCCACATTTTTCAAAGAATTTGGGGCAAGAGTAAGAAGTTGAAAAGAATTCCAATTGTTTGTAGGAAAACAAAAACTGTCAACGCTTCCCTTGGTTACAGTATCAGTTGATGCTTATTTTCTTCAATGGGGATTAGAAATTATAGGGGAAATTCATCCATAGTCAAGCAATCAACATAGATGGATTTTAACTGCCACAATCTATTTAGCAAGTGGGTAGAAGCCATATGGTGAAGAATGACACTGATGCTCTTGTAATTAAATTTCTTGAAGAAAACATCCTGTCAATATTTGGATGTCCTCAACAGATTGTTACAGATAATGCCATAGCTTTCAGCAGTGTTAATATGATTGAATTTTTTCAAAAGTATTCAATCCTTTTACATCATTCTACACCGTACTATCCACAACGTAATGGGCTAGTAGAGTATTCCAACAAGATCTTAGTTAAGGTCATTAAGAAGAATATTGAAGACCATAAAAAGAGTTGGGACATCCATCTTATTCATGCCATTTGGGCAAACAGAGTTTCTCATAAAAGATCAACAGGCAAGTCTCCTTTCCAATTAGTTTATGGAAAGGAAGCAATTTTTCCTACTCATTTAGCTTTGCCTGTTATGAGGTTCCTCCAAGAATCTTATGAAGAAAAAGATGATTTCTCAAGAAGGATTAATCAAATAATTGAGTTGAATGAAGACAAGGATGAAATTCAGTACAAGCTAAGGAAATATCAGAACAAGATGAAAGAGTTGTTTGACAGAAAGGCTAGAGAGAGAAATTTCAAGAAAGGTGACCTAGTGCTCAGGTGGGATACAAGGAGAGAAGACAAAGGCAAGCATGCAAAATTTGACAACCTCTGGTTTGGTCCATTCAACATTGCAGAAGTCAAAGGGGACAATACATTTTTTCTACAAAATCTGGAAGGAGAGTATTCCTCATTTCCTGTCAATGGGAGATACCTAAAATAATACATTTAGTATTGATTCTTCATTCATTCATCATTTGTAATTATTCAAAGAGTTTATTTATTTTTGAAAATTGCAAGTGAGTATCTGTTTCAGCAAAGACTCCATATCCTGAGGAGAAGGCACTTGGATCTGCTTATTCTTTGCATCCCACAGGGGGAAGCAGTCCCCAGCTGGAGCCGATGTTGTAACATTATCTAGTTTTGATAAGTTAGCATATTAGTCAAATAATTTTGAAAAATGTTAAGATAAGATATGGATGCAAAAGAATGAAAATTTAAAATGTTAGGAAAATTTGATGTTTTATAGGCATCCATATCAATAAAATGTTAAGATTTAGCTGCCCTAAATAAAGAATCCAAAGGAAAATAAAATGTTAGGGAAGCAAAAGAAAAGGAAAGCTTCATTTTATGTTTTTGAAAATGCACAGGCTACTAGTCTAAATGCGCCATAATCAAACATCCATTGTGTTTTCATGTGCAGAAGAAATTGAAAGAAGAGTGAAGGTTACTCTAAGGTTTATATGCTTATTTTGGATATTAATACTATCCTAATTTTTTTAAAAACCCATATCCTAAGTATTAATCCCATATCATTCCTCCACCAATTCATTCCCTTCATATCATTTCCCTAAGTTCATACCCCCTTTATATTCCATATTTCCCAACCCCACCAATCCATCCTGTCACATCACGTTAATTCTTCACCATATCACTCTTCATCTCCACCTATCACCTCTCATCTGATGGCCCTCATGCAATTTCGGCCCCCCCTCGCCATCCAAGATTTCCCGTCCGGGGGGCAGGGGGGGTCTGAAATTGGCGGTATACCAAACCACACCCGCCCTTACGTGGCAGCTCCACAGCGTTTCAGATCCCCCATGAGAAAAACCACAAACTACCCACCCCCCCTCGAAAAGCTAAATTCGTTATTCCCGATACCACATACCTGACCGTTGTGCATCCATCATTCCTCTGTTGCCACCTCATCTATCCATTAACCCCATTAATCATATCCATTCCCTCCATAATCAATCAGTTAAGCATTTAATTTGCTTAGTTGTTAACTCAATGGACACGCGCCACAAATGGAAAACCATAACTCCTATATAAACCTTATTCTTGTATGTTTACAGGTTGCATAATTCTTGTTTTATCATTGCCATTGTTTTGATTACAGGTTGCTAGCCAGATCCCTACACTGTCAACTGCCAGGGACACTACCCGTCTGATCATTTTCAAATTATTCCTTTTGTTCCTAGCCCCAAAACTTTCTGTCTAACCGCGAATTGTCTCCTTCCCAATCAAAGTTTTCACTATCAGCCTTAGTCATCATGCCTCCCAAGGACAAAGGACCAGAGGAAATTGTTAATCCTCTGATCTATCCTCCTGTATATCTTCAGCATATCCTTATGGCTGATAGAGATTACAAGATCCATGAAATACCCTATTAGCTCAACCTCTTCGAGATGTACTGCTGGCTCGAAGATAAATACATTGATAAATCAGATGATATCCAGCTGTGGGAGTCAAACCTACCTCATTACATCTTTCCTCATACCCACAACACTCCTAGTTTCATTAGAAAATTCCATGCCTCATATTTGCCAAGCTAAAGGGCCATAGTCAATTCCAATGGACAAATTCTATTCACCATAATCCCTTAGGCCATTGATCAAATGATGCAATTCCCTACAATCAACAATGCCACCCCATTTTCTATGAATATCTAGTTGAAATATACTAGAAATTAGACTTTTCTAAGAGAGCCCAAACTCTTGAGTTATTCTTAACACAAGATGCTGCATTACCAAAGAAAAATCCTCCTTATCCCTCATCCATATTCCCTGAGAGAGCCAAGCAGATAATCACTATCATTTTTTTACCTCCTTGGCTATTATTTTGACCAAATGGTAGATGAGGCCATTATAGGATTTGTATCCATATTTTCTAATGATGCTAAGCCCTCAATTGTGTTCAATTTCAGCCATTTCCTTATAGAGGCTATCCATTAGCAATTGGTCAAGTTTCCTACAAAGGAGGTATTCAGATATGCCTCTGTCTTAGTCTACATGTTTCTATATTTTTAGGGGGACAACATGAACTTGTCATTGCAAAAGCTGGATGAGAAAGGAAACCAGCAATTAGTCATTTTATGGACCACTCTGGTTATGAAAGAGCAGAAAGAATATACTTACAAACAATTTACTAGGATGTTTTTCCATCCAACCATAAGCCTCCTAAGTAGCAGAACTGAACCAAGGATTAGTGAAGAGATAAAAAAGGTCTTGTAGTTGCTATAACAAGTATAAACATGAGATTGGTACTTATATGAGAATTACACAGAGATAAGGATTTTTGGATGTGAGCTTCCACCATATAAGCTGCCAAAATTCCTCCCAATGAGGATTTTTGCCTTAGAATACATCAGGTAGATGATCAACATGGATGAAGTCCATTTTGTTGCTACCAAGAAAAAGTCTCAGTTCAAGATAAAAATGCAGGTTGGTCCATTCATTTGCAACAGCAGGGTAGCAGGTCAAGAGGCTAAAAAACTACTAAGGGAAATGCAATTTAATCTTAGTTTTACATGGTCCTATGATCCATTAGGGATAATTTCCAGATTAAGGGTAGAAACCAAGTCTAATCCTTATTTTCACAAACCTAGGCTGGAGATAGAAAAATATAAGAATCAACCAGAGTGGGTTGAAAACACATTACATGAGGCAGAAGAACAATAGGTCTCCTCATCAACAGTACAGACTCCTATAATGCAAGAAAAGACAACCAAGAGGAGTAGAGAGGAAGAGTCTCCTTTAGGTATTGATATCTTTAGTGAGGGATTTAAAATCATGTACAGAAAGAAGGCTAAGATTAGCTCCAGAATAAGTCTTAGCAAAGAGTCAAAGAAACCACTGATGAGCCTCTTGTATCTTCATTAGTCGGTGATCAGTATACATAGTCTCCTACCACCTCCATGAACTCACAAGAGCAGCAACAGATTATGCACATAGGTACATCTACTTCAAGTGAGCCAGAGAAGAGCATCATGGATATCTTGAAGGAAATAAGGGTTGGAAATGAAGCCTTGAAGATGAACACACAAAACCAATTTTGGAAACAAACCTCTGGTGTCCAAAGTAGGTTACTCTCAGCCTTTGACTCAAAGAAGGGGAAAATGCAGATGGCATTCCTTCATGCACAAGTTGCTCAGCCCAAAGGAGCATCAGATTATAAGAAGACATATTTTGAGTTTGATATCAAGGAAATACATCCCATTGACCAAATTGAGATGCATAAATAGACTGGAGAAATGATATTCTCTATGGTAACTAGCATAGCTATGAACTTGTCCAAGCTACAGGTCACACTAGCAAATGTTCAGTCACAGCTAAAGATGGAGAAAATTTCAGTTCTTGCCAAAGATACCAAGATTAAAACCTTGGAAGATTTGGTAATTAAACTTGGTTATGATCCTACAAACATTAATGCTGCAGAGGAGCTGATCTAAAAGAAGAATTTGGATACAACAACACTAAAGAAACAATTGAAACTCCCAGCTACTGAAGATCCTCTAGCCAAGGATATTGTAGAAACAGAGACTTAAAAGGCAGAAATGATGAAACTCATCATAGAACAGACTTCTAAGCTAAAACAGATGGAGGCAAAGATGGAGAAATTAATAAAATAAAAGGAGAAGGTTGATAAATAGACCGCTCCTTTAGAATCACTTCCTATTATAGTCATTCCGACTGCAATATCAACTACCACCAGTATATGAGAGCCTGTAGACTAGTTGGCTAGTGCAGTTCAAAATATGTCCCTGCAGACTAAAGATATTAAGAAAATGAAAGATCAAGTAAAACTACTAGAGGATCATCAAAATAAGTGTGACATTTTTCATGTAGCAGAGCTTCAGAGAGCTCAGAATCAAGTTGAGGCATGGAAGAAGTCAGCCACTGAGTCTTCCATTGGCTACACTCTTGGTAGTGTCAAAGAAATTATCTAGAACAACATCATAGAGGAGATTGATGAAATCTGGCCATGTATCCAGATCATTTTTAGCAAAAGGAGTTAATGGAAAAGGAAAACCAAACAATTTCGAATATAAATGCTCAACTGGGAGAGATGCCTTCTACAACCAACAACATAATAAGGTTTCTCAATTCTAAGAACATGTATGAACTGGATGATCTAGGAGTGGATGACAGGACTGAAACCATTCTAGAGGTAAAGAAAGTCTTGACTAAAAAGAATTTGGTAGTATAGTTAACTGAGAAGTGTCACACTCTGGAAATTGTAGTCAACATATTTTTCACAAGAATTGATGCCTTAAACAAGAAGGGTCTGCCTTCACTGTTTTTCATCAATGATAAGCTAATGACTAGGGAGGATTACTTAAAGAAGCTACAGGACATTTCCAAGGACACAACCAAGTCCTCCAACATCAAAGGTTCCATGACAAGCATGGCATTTTACGAGGCCATCAGTAACATATGTTTTATTCAGAATGAGATAAAATATATTTTTACTGTAAAACCAACTTTTTCCAAGCATAGTGAGGTAGATGAGATCTACCATAGAGTAACTAAAATATCAATTGCAAATGAAGTGTTAGGTCCCTACAATACTAGTGATTACCCCATTACTATTGTAGTTATATCCCTTATTAATATTGTTGCGCTCCTATTGTCCCCATATTGTTATTACTGTGCCCCATAGAATCCATCTATTATTATTTTTGTGCCTTTATATTATTATTGTTAGGTTGGCTGGGTTATATTGTGACTCCTTAGACTCCTATATATAGAAAGGAGGTTTTGTCATTTGAATCATCAAGGAATAATTCATTTGTGTAATGTAAAGGAGGTTGCCCCCTTGAAGAGGCTGAATTCTAAGGCGTTGATCTATCTTTTCTATCTTTTTGTGAGCTGGTTTCATAACATTTGGTATCAGAGCTTTGGATTCTAGGGTTTTGCTGCTCCAAATAGGTCATCATGGAATTTTTGCTATAAATTTTTTTCTGCGACGTTTCAGAAGTGAAAAAAAAACCCATATGAGACGAAATGGTACTGAACCTTGGGTCTGAATTTCAGAGCCAAAGGTCGAAATAGGGACACGTGGCATGTCGTACAAGTTCGCTCTATTGAACTAGTCTATAATCAGGTCACTATGGAAGATTTGGTATAACTCTTCCTTGGAGAATCTAATTTGGATCAGACTGGTGGCATTGCAACTTTATATTTGGAACCAAATCAGTTTGTATGGTATCCATGGATTTTCTCTTGTAAACAAATTATCACTTGGGCAATTTTTACGGAAGAATTGACAACACATTATGAGGATACAAAAAGCAACACTTTTTTTAGCCAATTGATAAGTCTCAAACAAAAGGGTTCAATAATGGAGCACATTGAGGAGTTCCAAAAATTGAACATAAGGGTAAAAAATCTTCCAGAGGAGCATAGGATGGATGTGTTTATAGGGACTTCAAAGGATAATATCCAACATGATGTTCACCTTTGGGAACCTGATTCATTAGAGAAGGCATTCAGGTTAGCAAGAAAAATGGAAAGCAAAATTATGGCAACCAGGAAACATACCACTCACAACTATAAAGATGGAAGTGTTGTTGCCCCTAGTCTTCCACAACCTATAAGGTTGAACCACAAAAATTGGAAGAAAAAAGAGCAAAAGGGTTTTGTTACAGTTGTGATAGCAAATACACTAAAGGTCATAAGTGTGTTGAGAAGAAATTATTCTACATAGATTGTGAATATGAAGAATAAATGGATCAAGAAAGGTCAAAAGAAGAGGATATACTCCAGGAACAAAGCCTAGATAAATAATAAATGAATCCGACCATATCTTGTAATGAATTGGCAGGAATTACCACTCCTCAAAACATCAAGAGAGAAGGACAAATCAAGAAGAAAAAAGTAATAGTGTTGATTGATTCAGGAAGTACCCACAATTTTATTCATTGTAAGGTAGTAAAAGAATTGAATTGCTTCCTATATCCAGCACCAGAGTGTCAAGTGATGGTTGCAAATGGAGGAACAATAAATTGCTTTGGAAAGTGCTATAATATCAAGCTATCCATGGGAGAATATGTATTAACTAGCCCAATGCTTTCCATTCCAATGGGAGGTGCTGATGTTGTACTAGGAGTCTAATGGCTACAATCCTTGGGTACAATAGCTTTTAATTTTTAAGAACTTTTCATGAAATTTTCTACAGAAGGAAAGGAAGATGAATTAAGGGGTATTATAGGGAAACCGGGAAAGATAGTCATCTCTAACGGTATGACAAAGCTTCTAAAAGGAACAAAGAGGTGTAATTGCACAATTATGTTCACTAGATGTTTCCACATAAAAATCATCTATTTCTCTAGATCTCCAAAAAGTATTGGACAATCATTCCAAGGTATTTGATACTCCCAAAGGTCTCCCACCTATTCGTGATCATGATCATGCTATTCATCTGATTCCAGGAAGTGTTCCTCCAAACATCAGGCCGTATAGATATCCCTATGCCCAAAAGAGTGAAATTGAATGTATGGTGGTAGAAATGCTAGAGGCTGGTATAATTCAACCTAGTCAAAGTTATTTCTCTACTCCAATAGTATTGGTGCACAAGAAGGATGGATCATGGCGCATGTGTCAGAATTATAGGGAGCTCAATAAGCTCACTATTAAAGATAAGTTTCCCATTCCTGTCATTGATGAATTACTGGATGAATTGCATGGATAAATTTACTTCACCAAGTTGGATCTTCGTTCAGGATATCATCAAATCAGAATGAAGGCTGAAGACATTCCGAAAATGACATTTAGAACTCATGAGGGTCATTATGAATTTTTGGTCATGCCTTTTGGCCTTACCAATGCACCTTCTACATTTCAAGGTTTGATTAATTCCACTTTCAAACCCTTCCTTAGAAAATTTGTGTTAGTATTTTTTGATGATATACTAATCTACAACAAGTCTTGGAAGGATCATGTTGAACATGTTGACAGGGTGCTACAACTATTGGAGGAGAAACAATTATATGCAAAAAGATCCAAATGTTTATTTGGAGTACAAGAGGTGGAATATCTGGGTCATATTATATCTCATGAAGGAGTTAAGGTAGACCCTAGCAAAATTAAAGCCATTAAGGAATGGAAAATCCCCACATCCATAAAGCATCTGTGAGGACTTCTCGTGTTGGCAGGGTATTATTGCAAGTTTGTTAAGAATTATGGGAGAATAGCAGCACCTCTAACAACATTATTGAAGAAAGATGCATTTTCATGGACTCTAGAAGCAACAAAGGTCTTTGAACATCTTAAAGAGGCAATTTGCCAAGCACCGGTCTTAGCTATACTGGACTTCACAAAACATTTATTGTGGAATGTGATGCTTCAAAAAATGGAATTGGTGCTGTTTTAATGCAAGATGAAAGACCCATTGCTTTTGAAAGTCGTCCAATCAAGGGAAAGTTTTTACAGAAAGCTATTTATGAGAAGGAAATGTTGGCAATACTACATGCACTTAAGAAATGGTGACCCTACCTAATGGGAAGACACTTCAAGGCAAAAACGGATTATGATAGCCTTAAATACTTTTTAGAACAAAGATTATCCTCTGAAGAGCAACAAAATTGGGTCACAAAGATGTTGGGTTATGACTTTGAAATCATCTACAAGAAAGGGAAGAAAAATGTGGTGGCAGATGCACTCTCAAGAAAGGATGAGGATGTGGAAGCATTGTTGTGTTCCATTTCTATTATCCAACCAGATTGGATAAATGAAGCAAGGGAGGAATGGAAGAATGATGAAGAAGTGTGGGCACTTATTCGAAAGTTACAATAAGATTCCAGTACATCTGATACATTTAGCTGGAAACATGATTCGTTATGGTACAAATATCGCTTATACCTCTGTAAGAATTCCCAACTCAAACAAAATATTCTTATGGAATTGCACACTTATCCCTTAGGAGGGCACTCAGGATTTTTAAAAACCTAACACAGGGTTAAGAAGGAATTTTTTTGGGATGGCCTTAAATCAGACATTCAAAAGTTTGTGGTAGAATGTTTAGTCTGCCAACAAAATAAAGTTGAAACAATTAAGACCCCGGGTCTATTACAACCTTTATCCATTCCAAGCCAAAGTTGGGAGGAGGTTTCAATGGATTTTATCACATGTTTACCCAAGTATGAGGGAAAGAGTGTCATCATGGTGGTAGTTGACAGACTTACCAAGTATGCACACTTTTGTGCATTATCACATCCATTTAAAGCCAGTAAAGTTTCTACTGCATTTATGGAAACAATTCAAAAACTACATGGAAATCCAAAGATTATTGTAAGTGACGGAGACTCCATTTTCACTGTAAATTTTTGGACATAATTATTTTCTTGTCTCGGTACTCAGTTAGCTTATAGCTCATGTTATCATCCTCAATCTGATGGGAAAATTGAGATAGTAAACAAATGTTTGGAAGGATATCTTCATTGCTTTGTATCTGATAAACAAACACAATGGGTCAAATGGTTTCCTGTGGCTGAATGGTGGTACAACACTTCCTTCCATACAACAACAAAAATAACCCCATTTATGGCACTTTATGGATATCAACCACCATCCATCACATCGTATTTAAGAGAAAATTATAAGGTTCAAGCAGTGGAACATCGCATCGAGCATCAACAAAAAGTCCAACTCTTAAAGGATAACCTTGTGTTGGCGCAGAATAGAATGAAACAACAGGCAGATCAACATCGCAACGAAAGAAGTTTTGATGTGGGTGATTGGGTATTCCTACGGCTACAACCATATAAACAAATGTCCCTCAAGCAAGCTAAGAAGGATAATAAATTATCACCAAAGTATTATGGTCTGTACAATGTGTTGCAAAAGATTGGTACTATGGCATACAAATTGGAGCTTCCTGCAGCTTCTCGAGTGCACCAAGTTTTCCATGTTTCATGTTTAAAGAAGGTTATAGGTGACAAGCTCCCAGTTCAAACAATATTGCCAGAACTTGATGAGGAAGGAAAAATTATATTGGAACTGGAAGCAGTCACAGAAACAAGAACTCTACAACTACGAAATTGATCAATTTCAGAGTATCTCATCAAGTGGAAGAACTTATCCGCTAAATATTCCACATGGGAGGATGAGAATTTTATACAGAAGCATCCAGAACTACTCAAGCGTTGAGGACAACACCTTTTTGAAGGAGAGGGGCATGTTAGGTCCCTACAATACTAGTGATTACCCCATTACTATTGTAGTTGTATCCCTTATTAATATTGTTGTGCCCCTATTGTCCCCATATTGTTATTACTGTGCCCCATAGAATCCCTCTATTATTATTTTTGTGCCTTTATATTATTATTGTTAGGTTGGTTGGGTAATATTGTGACTCCTTAGACTCCTATATATAGAAAGGAGGTTTTGTCATTTGAATCATCAAGGAATCATTCGTTTGTGTAATGTAAAGGAGGTTGACCCCTCGAAGAGGCTGAATTCTAAGGCGTTGATCTATCTTTTCTATCTTTTTGTGAGCTGGTTTCATAACATAAAGAATGGTGGGAAAATTTGTGCGAATATCAGGATTAGAGGATAGATAAGCTTGGCCAGTGCAACACCAGAATAGTGGCCACTCAGCAACAATTTTCCATCAAAATAGGGCTAGATGTTTAGATCCATCCTTTTGGACCGAATTGCTTCTCTTTCTGTTAAATTTTAAGTAATAATAGCATACCTTGTCACTCAGGCATTGATTGTAATATTTTATATTTTTGTTTAAATACTTCATTCTATCGAAGCATTCAAGGTTGCACCGTTGAGCTAGTTACCAGACAGATTTGTACTAAGCTGGAGCATTTTTGATTGAATAAATATTCTGGATTTACTTCATATGGCTTGTCTCTCTGTGAGTTATTTTCCTATGTTTTTCATTTTGTATTCCTCATATAATTTATTTCATTTACAATCATCCGATTGAAAATTTAACTGAATATCAGTTTCATTTTGAATCCATTGTGAAGTTGGAGTTTAATTAAGAGATTAATTTACGTGACTATCTGTTCTTGTAAATTCCTCTTTAGATTTAAATTGCACAAGATTTTTGAAATGACTTGATTATATTTTGTTAATTAAGAAAACACTTTATTCTCAATTTCTGCTTATAAATGGTGAAATACTCTATCTGAATATTAAATCATTTATATTTCTCTATATTCTTCTTATCCATCACATTTAAAATCAAAATAACCATATGTATTTAAAGAAAAACCTTTTGTTTTATCAAATATCTTTCTAAGTTTAAAGTGCCTACTAAAAAGCAGTTCACTGGTCATCCAACCATTAAAATCAAACAAAATATTTTAGATGCTTTGGCATATCCAATTGACCTTAGGTTATCTCAAAGGACAACATAATCTAGGCATTTCTTTGGTTCATCACATCTAAACATGGGATATGGGTTGATCCTGATAAGGTTAAGGTGATTAATCAATTGCCTACACCACAATCCTTACTTCAACTCCAAAGTTTGTAGGGAAACGAAAACTTCTTATGCTACTTCATTTTCAACTATACTAAGTTAACAAAAGGGTTTATACATTTAATGAAGAAAGGAGTTTCATTATTGTGGGATGATTAGGCCCAATGATTGTTTGATTCCTTGAAAAAGGCACTCACTTCAGCCCCACTTTGGAGCCCTCCTGATTACTCGTGTAATTTTTTATTATATCTTGCAGCCTTGTCATCCTCTATTGGAATGGTCTTGGTTCAAGAAGACAATGATCATAGTGAGCATGTGGTCTATTATATTTTGAAAGGTCTTGTTGGACTTGAACTAAGGTATTCATATGTAGATAAACTCTCAATGGTATTAGTCTTTGTTGTCATCCGATTCTGACTTTACATTCCTCTGTGTTAAACTATTGTTGTTTCCATAGAGAAATCCATGAGGCATATTTTTCTCGTTATATTATTGGAGGTAAATATTCTAAGTGGATAGTCATCCTCAAACAATTTTATTTAGTCTTCACCACCTCTAAGTCAAAGTCCTCATAGAGCTATTGTCGGATCTTCCCAGAGTCGACACACATGAGGTAGTCCACAATCCCATGCTAGAAGAATCAGTCTATCTCATTGAATCTTCTAACTTGTGGTACTAAGATATCCTTGTGTATATTTAGACCTAATGATTTCACCCAGATCTATTGAAATATGACCATCATCACATCTTCCACCAAGCTAAGCATTACTTAGTTCTAAACAATACCTTGTATCGTGGTGGCACCAATTAAGTTCTTCGACATTGTCTCACCCATGACAAAGCAGGACATGTTCTTAATGACTGCCATGCTGATGTATGTGGTGGTCACCTTTCGGGCATGGCCACTGCCCAAAATATCTTTCACACAGGCTACTATTGGCCCACTTTGTATAAATATTGCATCAATGCAGTCCAACAATGTCACCCTTGTCAAATTTATACAAAGAAAATGCGTGTGCCCCCTTCCCCCTTGCACCTAGTAGTTGTTATCGGTCCTTTTACTAAATGGGGAATAGAATTCATCACTTGTAACCCCACTTCAACAAATGGTCACACTTACATCATTATGATTGTCGACTACTTCATGAAATGGGTTGAAGCCATTCCTACTTATAAATGTTGGGTTGTGTTATATTCTTACCATGACTAGCCCACATAGTTAACCGGGGGGTTAGAGGGGGGGCAGAGCCCCCCTTCATTGCATCGATTATGTGGTGGGGGGGGGGGGGGGGGGGGGGGGAGGGGGGAGGGTCATAGGGGGTTTGGGGCATACCCGTAACCCCACTTTATGGGGTCTAGGGTAGCACCCTGGAAAATTTTGGTTTTGGACCCTATGTTAGGACGGGCAGACCCACCTATGGTTTTGTGCATGATTTTTGCACATGTTTTTTGACGCGATGGTTTTCGGTCTATGGTATTGGATGCTTCGGCATGTATAAATATGTATTATAACTTTGAAAGGAACATAATAAAAAATCAAGCTGGTAGTCCCGGTTTTGGGATCCAAGGGAAAATCTCTATGTATATGTGTTTTATGTGTTATGCTCTCGCATTGTTTATTTTCTGTGTTTTAGAATTCGTATGTAGGTAATTTCTGTACGGGGTTAAAACCTACATTTGGTATCAAAGCAGTTTTGGCTTCAAGGGGACGCCTTTGTTGCTGAGGGTTTTTCTCGGGCCGGTGGTAGATCTTGTTCAGTGGGAGGTCTGCGAGATCGATTCTGGTGGTGAAAGAAGATGGCGAGCAGTGGAAAGATAGAGATCGAGAAATTTAATGGTCAGAGCTTTGATTTGTGGAAAATCAAGATGGAGGATCTATTGATGGATAAAGATCAGTGGATCGCTGTTGATCCGGGTACTAAACCAACAGGAGTGTCCGATGAAGAATGGAAGAAGTTGGATCTGAAGGCAAAGAGCACAATACGATTGTGTGTCTCAGATTCAGTATTGCTAAATGTATCAGGGGAAGCTATGGCGAAGGCTTTATGGGACAAGTTAGGGACTTTGTACCAATCTAAGTCTCTGGTGAATAAACTGTTCCCGCGGAAAAAGCTTTATAACTTGAGGATGAAAGATGGAGACTCAGTGATAGAGCATCTAAACGCATTTAATATTGTGGTAGGTCAGTTAGCATTTGTTGATATTAAAATTTTAGATGAAGATAAGTGCATCAGTTTGTTGTGTTCTCTACCAGATTTGTGGGATAGTCTAGTTATTGCAATAGGTAGCAATGCAACTGCCTTGCAGTTTGATGAAATAGTCTCATCCTTGCTGACGGAGGAGATGAGATGGAAAAATATGGAGAGCTAGAATGGTGATGCCTTGTTTGTATGAGGACGGTCCCAGAACAGAAACAAAAATAAGTCATTGAGTGGGAGATCTAAATCTCCAGGAAAACTTGTAAAGGTGGTGTGCTAGGAATGCAGAAAGGAAGGGCACTACAAAAGCGACTGTAAATCTAAAGCTCCTGATAAAGGAAAGGGATCTGATGATGCTCCTTCTGCAGAGGTGAAACCACCTCAGATGAAAGTGGGGATGTGTACTTGGCTTCTTCAAGTACACATGTATATCATGAGGCATGGTTGATGGACTCAGGTGCATCCTTTCACTTCTCTCCCCATAGAGAGTGGTTCTACAAGTATGAGAAATATGATGGCAGTGATGTCTTCTTAGGGGATGATAGGAAGGCTAGAATCATTGGTCGTGGAAAAGTAAAGTTGAAGTTGCAAGGTGGAAGGGTTAGAACACTTCTGGGTGCTTTGCATATTATTGCATTGGCCATAAATCTGATTTCTATAAGCAAGCTGGATGATGCAGGTGTAAAAACAATGTTCAAGAAGGATACCTGCAAAATGGTTTGGGGAGCACTGGTATTGATGCAGGAAGTTTGAAATGGAACCCTGTACAAGCTGCAAGGTAGCACTGTTATTGATGGGTGCAACAGTTCTATGGTTCCTGAAAGTGGAGCAGAAAATCTAGTGGTCTCTGGAGAGAAGACCATGTTGTGGCATCAAAGGCTTGGACATATTGGAGAGAAGGGCCTTTGAATACTACATGGTAAAGGTATGGTAGAAGGTATGAGTAATAGCTCTCTAGATTTTGATTTCTGTGAAAATTGTGTATATGGGAAGCAGAATCGGGTGAGTTTCCCCTCTAGTAGTAAGAGGGCGAAACATATATTAGAACTTGTGCACAGTGATGTGTTTGGACCTGTGAAGGTTCCATCACTGGGTAAGTTTGTGTAATATATATCATTTATAGATGAATTCTCAAGGAATACAAGGATATATTTCCTTAAGAAGAAATCTTAAGCCTTTGACAGGTTTAAAGAATTTAAGGCTCTCATGGAAAATCAGACAGAGAAGAAGATAAAGGTGCTGAGGATAGATAATGGTGGAGAGTTTTGCAGCAAGGAATTTGAAGAATTCTGTAAGAAGTGTGGTATAGCATGACAAAAGACTACTCCATATACACCTCAGAAAAATGGAGTTTCAGAAAGAATGAATAAGACGTTGATGGAGAGGGCAAGAAGCATGCTTAGTGGTGTCGGGTTAGGACAAGAATTCTGGGCAGAGGCGGTGGATAGTGCATGTTACGTGGTCAACAGGTCACCTTCATTAGGATTGGAGGATAAGACTCCACAAGAGGTATGGATTGGTAAGAAGCCCTCTCTTTTACATTTGAGGGTATTTGGATGTGATGCATATGTACATGTTCCAAAGGAGAAACGAACCAAGTTGGATAGTAAATCTGAAAAGTGCATCTTTATTGGGTATAAGGATGGTTGAAAGGGTTATAAGCTTTGGAACCCAGTCACACGGAAGGTTGTGTACAATAGAGATGTGTGTTCAAAGAGGTAAAAGATGTTATTAAACATGAAGTCCAACCAAAGGAACCTGAGAAGATAGAGTTTGAGCTTAAGGAGGAAGAATCAGACTCTACAATGGAGGAGGAATCAGAAGATGAAGAGCCACAAACTTTGGGTGTGAGAAGATGAGTTTGAGAAAGAAGGCAGCCAGAAAGGTATAGTCCATCTGCTTTTTGTTCAAATTTTTCTTTATCTATTACTGACGATGATCCCAGAACTATGAAGGAAGCAGTAGATTCAGAGGATGGCAAACTCTGGAAAGAGGCCATGCTTGATGAAATGGCATCTTTGCACAAAAATGAGGCTTGGGATCTGGTGGAGTTTCCGGTTGGAAGAAAACCCATTGGCAGCAAATGGGTGTTCAAGAAGAAGACAAATGCAGAAGGAAAGGTGGAGAAATACAAAGCTCGGTTGGTAGCAAAAGGTTATTCCCACGTGTCGGGAATTGATTTTGGTGATATTTTTTCTCTTGTTGCCAAGGTAACTTCTATTAGATTACTTTTATTTGTTGCTATTGCTTTTGATTTTGAGGTAGAATAGATGGATGTGAAGACATAATTTCTTCACGGGGATCTGGAAGAGGAAATATACATGAAGCAACCTGAAGGTTTTGCGGTGAAGGGTAAGAAAGAACTAGTATGCAAGTTAAAGAAGTCTCTGTATGGGTTAAAATAGTCACCAAGGATGTGGTATCAGAAATTTGATACATTTATACGGGGACTTGGCTTCACTAGAAGCAAAGCAAATCACTGTGTGTATTTTAAATTATTTGGTGACCGTGTTATTTATTTGGTCTTGTATGTGGATGATATGTTGCTGGTTGGAAATGACAAAGAAATTATCCAGGATTTGAAGACCCAATTGTCCTCCAAATTCGACATGAAAGATCTAGGTGCTGCAAAATATATTTTGGGCATGGAAATTAAAAGAGATCGGGAAAAAAGGAAGCTCTAGTTAAACCAAAGGAAGTATGTCAAGACAATATTGCAGAGGTTTAATATGTAGGATAGTAAACCGGTGAAGGTTCCTATTCCTATAGGTGTGAGGTTATTTGCTGAACAATGTCCCAAGACATAAAAAGAGGAAAAGGACATGTCCCGTGTTCCATATGCAAGTGCAATCAGTAGCCTAATGTATGCAATGGTTTGTACTAGACCATACATTGCACATGCAGTGGGAGTATTGAGCAGGTTTATGTCAAAACCAGGGAAGGAGCACTGGATAGTAGTGAATCGGGTTTTCAGGTATTTGCGTGGCACTAGTGATTACGGTTTGTGCTACCAAGGAAGATCAGGATTGGATATAATGTTAGATATTCGTGGCTTTGTTGATGTAGACTGCGTTGGAGATCTGGATCAGAGAAGATCTACAAGTGGGTATGTGTTTAACCTATTTGGAGGTGCAGTTAGTTGGATGAGTAAGAAATAATTTGTAGTGGCACTATCAACTACAGTGGCAGAATAAATGGCAGCCACTCATGCAAGAAAGGAATTAGTTTGGTTGTAGAGATTGTGTTCAAGTATGGGGCTAGTACAAGGAGATATAAGGATAGACTGTGACAACCAAAGTGCAATTTTCTTAGCAAATAACCCTGCATATCATTCAAAGACAGAGCACATTGATGTTCAGTATCACTTTGTGAGGGATATGATAGAAGACAAAAAGGTGTTGCTGGTAAAGGTGGACACTTTGAAGAATACTGCAGATGCATTGAAAAAATATGTGAGCTCTGAGAAGTTCTCTTGGTGTGGAGAGACAATGGGCATTTCAGGGCTGGAAAAATGACTAAGCTCTCTTGTGGCCCCCTGTGGAAAGAAAACAACAAGTGGGAGAATGTTGGGTTGTGTTATATTCTTTCCATGACTAGCCCACGTAGTTAACCGGGGGGTTAGAGGGGGAGCAGAGGCCCCCTTTGTTGCGTCGATTGTGTAGCCCGGGAGGGGTGGGTCACAAGGGGTTTGGGGCGTACCTGTAACCCCACTTTATGGGGTAAATTTGGTTTTGGACCCTATGTTAGGATGGGCGGACCCACCTATGATTTTGTGCATGATTTTTGCACATGTTTTTGGATGCGATGGTTTTCGGTCCATGGTATTGGATGCTTTGGCATGTATAAATATGTATTATAACATTGAAAGGAACATAATGAAAAATCAAGCTGGTAGTCTCGGTTTTGGGATCCAGGGGAAAATCTCTGTGTATATGTGTTTTATGTGCTATGCTCTTGCATTGTTTATTTTATGTGTTTTAGAATTCGTATGCAGGTAATTTCTGTACGGGGTTAAAACCTACAATAAGATTGATGGTGAGATTGCTGCATTATTCCTATTTAATCAAGTCAGCTGCTACTTCGGTGTGCCCCTCACAATCATTATAGGCCATGGTTCCCACTTCTAGAAGCACATTATGTCTGACTTAACTTCTATGCTTGGTTTCCACCAAGATCACTCATCTTCTTACTACCCACAGGATAATGGCCAGGTTGAAGCCATCAATGGTGTCTTGAAGACCATGATCTGTCGGCTAGTAGGAAATCACAAAACCATCTAGCATAGAATATTATATTTTTCTCTTTGGGCATATTGAACATCAGTTAAAACTACTACAAGCTTCACACCATTCCAACTTGTTTATGGCCTGGAAGCAGTTCTTCCAATCGAGTGTCATATCCCATAATTAAAACTAAATGTTGAATTCCTACCTAACACTATTGTCAAAGAGGAATGCTTGTTATCACTACATGATTTGGATGAGACTCGTCGAGATGTTGCACTATCTCTCGAAGCGCACAAAAGCCGAGTAAAAGCTCAATATTAAAAACAAGATAAGCCTTGTTCTTACTAAGAGGAAGAACGTTTTTTAGTTTATGACCGAAAGCATGACCTCTTGGGGGTAGGAATTCTTCAACCATTGTGGATAGGTCTCTATATTGTCACTAAGGTTCTTTCTAAAGGAGCCTATGAACTTCAGGATTGTGATGGAATCCCACTCGCTGAGCCCCAGAATGGGCTTTATCTGAAAATATATTATGCCTAGTGTTTCACTACACGTATTCTTTTTAATTTTACGTATATACATTTTGTTTCATTTTGGTGTGCTTGATTTCTTTTACTTATATTTGGTTATTTGTCCCATGCATGTTTCTTTTTACACGAATGTCCACTTCACTCTTGCCATACATCAGATATGCAAATAGTTCCAATTGTCACACATAACACATTACATCAGTTGCTTGGGTTCTTTATACACCTAATTGAAAACTACTTAGTTCTGGAGGGGTCTTCCTTTTTCATGCCACCAAAAATATTGTTGTCAAGTATATGTCTGTTATTGAACTCCTTACGGAGGCCATATCTTTCAGCATTTCAAATTTAGTGGTTAGGTTAGACTCCCAACTGGTTGTTATGCATTTGAACAATCATTATCATATTCATAGTCTGATTTTGTTCATTTTTTAAGAGTTATTCTTTTGGAATGTCATTTTGAGTTTCTTACATATGAATACATTCCAAGAGAATCTAAAGCATTAGATGATTGATTGGAAAACTATGTACTAGATTGGCATATTTCACATTCTTTTTAGTTGCATTCATTCATGTACATTTTCATTGAAAAATAGACATAAAAACATCAAATAAACCAAAAATCACCAAAAGATATATATATATATATATATATATATATATATATATTTCTTTCCAGCCTTGTACATCAAAATAATTCCCAAAAACTTAGGTGTTTTATACAAAATGGCTTCACTAATCCTATCACTAACACCCTATGGATATCATCTTTCCTCTACTCTTGATCATCCTATTGTTCATTTTAATAGATCAAAACCCTAGATAACATTGTAAGAGGCACCAAAAATATCTTTGGTACACCCATTAGGTGCCTTTGTAAGTGGATAAGTATCTCTCTCATGGGAAGAGGCGGAACACCCATGCTAAGACCTTCGAGGTTCGTAAAAACCTCGCAAAGACTCTATGTGTCATCTCCCTCTTCGACAGTTGTCATGACCCTTCCTTCTCCTCTAGCCCCAGGTATCCTCTCATCGTGCCTCACATACCGAGGTATACTCACAGGAAAAACAAGTGCCACACCTGTGTGATGTCATAACTTGTGTCAGATTCTTTTCACCCTAATGATTTTTTTTTTCATAAAATTCAAAAGTAAAAGAATTATTTTGTCACTAATTTTCCTTCTTATCTATTGGCCTCCACTATCTTTCGGGTGGAAAAATCAACTCTACATCCCAGGAATGGTTCATTCTAGCATATGGGAAGTCCTTAATCATGAGAATCGGGCCTTGTAGCTAATCAAAGATGTTGTCGTGAAAATAGTGTATGATAGGTCCACCTCTTGTTCGAGGTACTAAGGCTACCCACTTATCTTTCCTGAGCTCCATTGTACCTCCTATATCCTGACTCACCATTCGCCTTAAAACGAGCTCTCTCTCTAGCATGAAGGATACAATTAATGTACCATACCCAAAGTCTCTTTGGGATCGAGCCTTGCAAGCTATCAATTTTGCTTTCACTCACTGGAGGACACTCATAGACTAATTAAACACCTACGGTTGTAAGCATTCCAATTCCAATAGCACCTGGGATTTCATAGCCACATGTTGGATCTTAGACCCTTCCAGTGGAACTATTATCCATAGAAAATACCTCAATGGTCTTGCTACCACCTGTTCCACTGGAATTCTATTGTTGACCATGCGAGTACCTGGTGTGCAATGACTAATGACCAAATCCATGGTGGTTCGAGGATCTACTCTCCCTCCTATTAAGTTTTCTCATGCACCTCTACATGACAAGAGAGTGAGGAAATATATGTCATCTCGCTCAATTCAGAGCTCATGGTCCCCAATCCCGAGCACCGCTAGATTATCCATGCCAAGAGATCTTCTTATACCTTCATTAGATCAAGTATGACATACTTTAGCAAACCACATTGTCTCAGAGAGGTCAAACATGTCAGATCATTTGAAACTTTCAATTCCTCTTGGTCATGAGTTCTTTACCTCTAGAGGTTCATTTTGATCAGCTGAGTTCTACACAATTCAAACCCTTGATTAATTTTTGTTGGTTGCATAACCTTGCCAATGAAGGAATTTGTTTTCTTATTTGTGTCTGGTTAGCTAACGCGGGCTGCTTTTAGCCCACAGTTTGTGCTAATGTAACCTCCCCTTTCGAGTAGAGCATGCTAATGCACCCATTTGAGCTAGTCACTCGCGTTACCTAACCAAACCATCTAGGGTGAGACTAAAAGTCCAAAAATACTAGTGAAAACCTAAATTAAGGCATTAAATGAAGGAACATGGTCATTTCTCTTACCTGGAACTGAAGAGACATCAAATGGTTTACTTAATTTCCCATAATCACCTTCAGAATCTCTGCCTATATTTTCACTCCAAAATCTCTCACCAACTCAACCTGGTCTAAATGAGGACCAAAATGCCTATTTATAAGCTTCCCAAGTATGTTGAAACTCAATGTTTATTATTAATATGCAATTTTTCCTCATTTTTATTTATAATGCTCCTAGTAACTATTTTGCAAATGATTTTATATGATATAATTTTGTTTTAAGTGATTTTATACAAAATTGACTAGTGTTGACTCAAATTGAGCATTATTTAGGGATTTGTTTCTTGCTCGTTAAATGAAAAAACCCTAAGTTATGTATTCTAGGATCGTAAAAATCCTACAAAATAGATTTGATTGATTCGTTTTCTGTGTTTTTCTCACTCTTCAAACTGAAAAAGATATTACGAGTTTTCCTTGTCTCACTCATTTAATTTTTTAGGAATAATATCGAGTTCAATTCATCTCCTCGTACTCGTAATAAAATGAGGTAGACGTCTATTAAGAATATGGTTCTCACTTTATCTGGACTCAATGGACTACTTACAGAAAAGGAGTTGTGTTGGGTATACTATTAGCCCTTTGTCGCACCTAGTCATCAACCATGACAAAAGTACCCCCTTGGAGTTGTCATTTTGATATTTTTAGACTCTCTAAATGTGAAAAGACCACAAAGTTTACCCTTTATGGACTCGTTAAACCTAAACAAATTGGGAAAGATTGGACGGAACAGTGGTTACACTATATATATTCTAAAGGAATTTTTGGTAGTAGTATGTTGGAAATCCCTTGAACATGGCACTTTCTTAGCATATTCCTCTTTTTGTCAGCTTCTCTAAAAACCCTACCAGTTTATGAGTCTTTCCCTAATACCCAGATGTCCCTGCATCTTTGTGTCTAGTTCCTCTTGGTGTTCTTGAGTCTAGGGTGCCTGGTCTTCTTGGTGTCAAGCCTTCTATTGTTCAAGGGATAAGCCTACTCTTCACTTCCTGTATCGACTATCTGCTCATATGCCATATTTTCCCCCGAGTCAATTCATCCCATTGTTATAAACTATCCACAAAGTAATTACTTTCTCTTGTTTCACGTCAATTGATGTAGGACTCATTGCCTACCTTTGACAAGTATTTTCCTATCGACTTCAACATATTATCTAGGAAGTAGATCGAGAAACACTTTAGTACCTTGGAGCTTGTAGACCTCAGTGGTTGGTTTCTATGCATTTAACTGGGGGTTTTTATAATTGGCTCCCAGTTGAACGATTCTACGAGTGTTCGACACCAAATAATATTATTCACACATGCTATATTGTATTGTGCATCTTCGAGATCATCATCCCTATTGGTGGCCATCCTCACATCGGTTAATGACCTTTATTATTGATCGGTAATAATATGATTTATCACATGTTCCACTTCAAATTATTTATTCATAAGCGGTGATGAAGACCTTGATTAGAGGTTTATATCACTCAGCCTTGTTTCCTCTCCCAAGTTGCGAATATTTTTTCTGGAGACAACTTATTAGATTTATCACATTATGAAATCTACCCACATTTTTCCTATTGCTGGAAATAATTGTCGTACCTTCATTAGATATCACTCTGGTTTTCTACTGAGCATGGGAATGCCCAACTCAAGCCATTATTATATACTCTGACATATGTTGTTGTTCATAGGTCTCCTTCAGTTTTGAATCTCTAACACTCTCTCTCTTCAGTCACATTATATAAATTATTTAAACCATAGTCTTATTCTCTGACCTCACACTTTAGAGGGCATCTATTACACTAGAAAATACCTCCTCATCAGCTCAGAGGAGAAGACTGAAGTAAAACCCTAATTTACATGCCTATTTTCCTTGATAACACATCACATAAACTGGTAGAAGGCATGCTAATGTATCCCAGTGAACCAATAAACTATGTTAACCTAGGGATGCATGCACTCTATCTTTTATAAGGTCATTTTACCTGACTTTCATGAACCCGTGAAGGAAAATCATGAGTTAACTCACTGTGACTTCGTCATTTACTCATTGTTGACTCTAAAAAGTTGGAAAGAATCACCTTAGACTCATATTTAGAAGTTGCCTATCCTAACAAAGGCTACTATGAAAGGAAAGAGAAATAAAGCAGAGGAAACTTTTGGCTTTTTCCCAAAGTGAGTTGGTGAAGAAAATGACAAAAGCTAAGCCTCCCATTGCCTATATATTGGAGGCTAGGCCATTATAACAAGGATCATAATTCAAGCATTGTTATGCTGCCAAGATACTGTTGAGAGAGAGAGAGGAGCTAGGAGTTGACGAAAGACTTATTGTGACATCATGGTTTTAATCTACCTTCTCAGATTTAATAATATAGATATACTTTTTTTTTTGTCTATATCATGATTCGAATGTTTACATTTTATGTGTTATGATTCTATGATTTAGAATAATTCTTTGATACTGATGCATTCAATTTCTATATGTTTTTATATGTTAGTATGTTGAATTGTTGAGGTTTATATATGTTGTGAAGAGGTTTATATATGTTGTGAAGATCACTTGTTGTTTGCTTTGTGTGCATGTATCGTTCTTGGAGTTGGTTGAGGGTCCTTTATTTTCCACACTGACTGCTCCAGTAGATTTGTGTAAAGGATAAGCAGGTCTCCACTCATCCTCCCTTTGTCAATTATTATCTAACATTTTTATGATTGAATGTGCATTTATTGAACAACTACAGATCCCTTGATCCATATAACTTAGGTTCTAGGAAACCTGAGAGGGCTTTCTATCCATTCACTTGTGCATTAATACCTACAACACTCATCAAGTATTTTTTGGGAATCTAAGCGAAGCATAAGAAGGAGGAGGAGGATGAATATGAAGGATGAAATCATCTCTTTTCTTTCTCTATCTAGCTCACATGTCTGGAAGGAATCTCTCTCTCTAGTTTTCATATTTTATAAATAGTTGTAGTTGCTTGGGGTTGAAATTTTTTGGGCAAGTTGCAGGGTCAAAATTATGGGTTTCTGGACCTTTACTGGGAGGCCAAAATTTGACCTGGGGAAGAACAGAAGGACGAGTTGCTGGATCAGGTTGGAGGCTTGACTTTGAGGCAGAATACTAGGGTTGACAATAGAACTGTCAAATGTTAGTTTGACCTAGGTATTGTCTAAAGGTCTAGGTGTGTCTCTTGTTGAATATAAGAATTTCTCTATTGAAAAGGTTGTTGTGTTTTTCCCCTTAATGGGTTTACCCAAGGTACATATTTCTCTCTCTTTATGCATTGTGAGATCTATTATTCTACTACTTTATATGGTTGAATTTATGAAGCATAATTACTTAATGATATACTAGAAAAAAAATGAAATACTGTCAACATTAATAGAAGTAATTATTAGTTTTTAGAAATATTGTGCTTGTTTCTACTACACTTGAAAAATCATCATGGTATCTGAGTTTTTGTGAAGGAACATTGATATCACTCTTGAAGAAATCCTACATTGAGATCATGATTTTTGAATTCCTTCTTGTTTATTTACATTCATGGCTTCTTCTATGAAATCAATGAACAAGTTAGAAGGGGCTTCAAATTTCAGATCTTGGAAAACCAGAATTGATCTTATTCTTGCAATGGAAAAAGTTTTGGATATTGTGAAAGGCAAAGTTATAGAACCAGTAGATAATGAAGGAAAGGAGAAGTTCAAGGAGAATGAAATCACTGCCATGAGTTTTATTGTGAATTTTATTAGAGATCGTCTGATCCCATATATAGCAAAGCTTGATACTTCCAAGAAGATGTATGATGCCCTAACTAAGATATTTATAATCAACAACATTGGCCAAGTCATGAGTTTGAAGAATGATCTTGGTTATGTAAAGATGATGAATGGTGACAATGTGGATTCACATTTCATAATTATTTCACAAATAAGAGGCCAAATTCAAGAAATTGAAGAAACTATCTCTTTGAAGGAACTTGTGACTACAACACTTTATGGTCTACCTAGATCATGGGATGCCTTCACAGTTGGTGTAAGTAGCATGAAGGAATTTCCTTCTTTTGGAAAACTATGGAGATCTTGTGCTCAAGAGGAATCAAGGCTTATATCAAGATATATAAAGGAAGAAGGCTCTCAAGAATTTGCATCTCACTACAAGAAGACTAGAAGAAAGAAGAAGTTTGCATTTCAAAACAATAATTCAGGAGGAAGATCACCTCCTCCCCAAAAGAAGAAGGATATGTCAAAAATTCAATGTTATGGTTGTCACAAATTTGGACATTATAAGAATGATTGTCTTGAAATGGATAATAAAAAAAAGAGGAAAGGAAAGCAACATGTTTCAACAACAAATATATATCAACATCCAAAGAAGTCCAAAGGTGACACAAATTTCTTCTATTTTTATGCTCTAATAGAATCTATTGAAGATGATGATGACATGTGGATAGTAGATAGTGGTGTTTCAAGACACATGCTAGGTGTTATGCAACCAACTCACAAATAGATAGATCAATGACTTAAAAATTATCCTCTTCGAGGGGGGAACCTCCTTTACAGTACATAAATGAATAGTTATTCGATGATTCAAATGAAAAAACCTCCTTTCTATATATAGGAGTCTAAGGGGTCAAAATATAATCAGAGTTGACATAACAATAATAATGTAAGTGCACAACAATAACAATAATGGGCTTCTATGGGGGCACACTAATAACAATATGGGGCATTAGAGGAATTTTCAGCCTAAAAGTGGCCTCCTAAGGAAAAATAATAAAATAAAGTTAAAATAATAAAATAAGACTTATGAATTTTGGAGGG
Organism: Pinus tabuliformis; assembly: GCA_031772625.1. Taxonomy (NCBI): domain Eukaryota; kingdom Viridiplantae; phylum Streptophyta; class Pinopsida; order Pinales; family Pinaceae; genus Pinus; species Pinus tabuliformis. The sequence goes on from CM062814.1 coordinate 890,622,394, forward strand.
AAAATAAGAAAGCTATTTTTTTAATTGTATTTTTTTATTATTTCCTTATATTTATACTCAAATTTGAAGTGTAGACACTCAACACACTTTTTTAATGTATTTGAAATTTTTATCAATGTGGGTCTTCTAAAAAATATGCATAATGGGTACTCGTTGGATGCAAAATTTAATTCTGCATCCAATGAGTATCTACACTTGAAATTTGAGCAAACCCATAAGGAGATAAGTAAAAAATATAATTAAAAAAGTGAGTTTTTATTTTTTTATTTTCCCTCCAAAATATTTACATGTACCTCTTTTTAAATTTAAAGGATTTTGATTGGTTTACATATTATGACATGGAAATTATGTGAAAATCTCATGAGCACTTTTAGGCTAAAATTTCCTTTAATGACTACATGGGCACACCAATGACAATAAGGGGACCACACTGACAAAAAAAATGAGGGAATACACTAGTATTATAGGGACCTAACATGCCCCTCTCCTTCAAAAAAGTGTTTTCCTCAACGCTTGAGTAGTTCTGGATGTTTATGTACAAAACTCTCATCCTCCCATGTGGAATATTCAACGGGTAAGTTCTTCCACTTGATGAGATACTCTGAAATTGATTGATTTCATAGCTGTCGAGTTCTTATTTCCATGACCGCTTCAGGTTCCAATATAATTTTTCCTTCCTCGTCAAGTCTCGGAAATATTATTTGAATTGGGATCTTGTCACCTTGTTGAAGCCCCAAAAAGTGGGTCTACAACAAGGGGGATACCCACCCGGTCCGGACCTTGGTTAGCAACTCCTTTTCCGTTTGGTATAGTGGGTCCAACTGGGGATATGGGACCACTTTCCCAATTTATGTGTGTGTGTGTTGAGAATTGATATTTCCTTCCTAATAATTTCTAAGTAAAATGGTTTTATTCTAAATCTAATTTAACAACATGCAATTATATTATAATGAATATAAATATCTAATTCTAAAACTAACCCGGGATTTAATCTTTCAATTATGCGATCTAAAATAGTTTATACAGAAATTGGTAATAAAGGTCATTCAATTGCTATAAGAAAATAATTCAATAAAGATGAACTGTTTCGTATAAAAAGTTAGCCGAACAATTATGAAAAACATATCACATAATAAGTCACTCATATATTAAGCATAAATAAATGGCTATCACCATACAAAAGTGCCAAATGATAACTCAAGCATTCAGGCATTCACATATAAATAACTGAAAATGAATATCACCTTAACACATAAGCAGAAATTGTTAAGAGATAAAAGTACCATTTATAACGAGTTCTACTCATGGGCTCCAACAATAATAATTTATCCCTTCTTAATTCAACATCTACTAAGAGTACAAAAGTGCAATTCCAGTAGCAGATATTAAACACAGATATCAATAAATCTTGTTCCATTCAGTCATCAAAACCTCCTCGGAGGGTGCATAAGTGCATGTTCTGAGGACAAGTTTTTGATAAATTTCAGGACCCTTCTCTAAATGCATGAGAAGGGTTTAAATACTAGTAGGTAAATCTAAAAATAGTTTATTACAAAAATATTGGAGGCGGTTTAAATGACCATCCGCATTTCAGGAAAAAGTAAAGAAAAACTAAAACAAAAACTGAATCTAAAAGTAAAACTAGCAATTAACTATCTATGTATCTGATCTTTGTAGTCACAAGAATCCAACATCGGCTTGACGAGAGTTGGTTGGCTGACCTTTGACTTTAGCTGTCCCGCGAAAATGGAATTGATAAGTGCAGGCACCATCTTCTTGGCAGAATTTGTGAGACACTTGAGAGTCAAGCACTGACTATGTGGTTTAACCGAGTACTACCAGTAAGCATCCCAATTTAACTTGGTTAACCTTTTGATGGACTCTGCTCTTTCTTGAGCCTTTTGTCTCTAGCTTGTCTATAGACGCTGCACATTTGGTAGAAATCCTGGAGTAGTATCTGATATGAGATTTTTCCTGTGTAAATTTTCATTGACATAGTCGATGACATTTTTTGCTGCAGTGGCTGCTTCTTCTGCCACTTATTCTTCTTTCTTGATCTGTGCATCCCACTTATTAAAGAGCATTTCTTTATGGGCTTCATTGATTTTGGGTGCGATTGCCTTTTTCCCTTCTTCTGATTCCTGCCAAACCAAATAATCAGTAACTCTTTTATCAATTAAATAATAATCAAGTCTCAAGTCCATGACTTGATTAGTAATTTTATTGCTTATCTCGCAATAAGAGCTCCACTGCGATATCCCTTGGCACAATGTTTCTTGCTGTTGCAGGAGTTGGTCATTTAAGGAAATGGATTCTATGACAAATTCCGTAAGCTTAAGATCGTCCTTATGCATCTCTTGCATAACCTGTAACTGTTTTTCTCTTTCGGCCAAACTGTTCTGGTATCCTAGCTGCATTTGTTGAAAGTCCTGCTGTAATTTTTCTAGCTTTTTCTCTACCTCGCCGTTGACACTAGCTTGGTGTAGCTGTTGCTGCAAAATCTGTATTTGATCCTCTTTTTCTTTCAATAGTTGCTGTACCTCGGATGCTTTATCAATAGTTGTAGAAGCATATGCTCCTACGATCTGAGATAATTTAGTGAGATTTTCAGTAGGGTCAGTGGTAGGATCTTGCCAAAGGATGTCTAATTGCTCTGCATCAGGAGAGAGCATGCTTTCTAATTTCCTTTTCTTTATTTTTCTTCTCAACACCGCCTTATGTTTCAGACTATAAAATACATCGAGAGGAGGAATTTCTTCTATTTTGAGCATAATTTTAGAAGATGGGGTAACAGGAATATGCTCCATTTCTGGGACATTGCTAATTGTTCCAGTGACTATATCATCCACTGTCTGCACATTACTCTCAGGTATCTTTGTGCTCTGCCCCTCAGTATTAATTAAGTCATTGAATGTTTCCCATTCTTTATCCAGCTCTGTTCTAACTGGTGGTGGCTGGATGATGAGCGGGGGAAGATTTACTTGTGGAGTGGTCAAAACCTATTGTTCTGGGCGCTCTTTAGACTGAGCAGTATCCCTTACTGACCATTCACTTTTATTATGGTCACTCTCGGACCTCTTGGAGCGTTCTGGTGTTTCTCCTCCAGACTTGGATCTGGACCTGTCTGTGCCTGAACTTCCACTAAGACTGATACTGGGAGTTGGCTCCCTTACTAGTTCCAAGCGTAATTTATCCAAAGGGATATTAGCTAACCTCCTTTCTCTGTACATTTTGAACTCTTGAAATTCTGCTGGAGGAAATTGAATTTGGGCCGAATGCAGAACTTCTTTAAGTGTAATTTTCTGCTGAAATGTATCATAAAAAAGATCATCTTCTCCAGAAAACACTTTTATTTTGACTGTAGTAGTGAAATTCTTAACGATATCATGAGGGTCGAATTGTCTTCCTGGAAATTTGAACAATTGTAGACATAACATGTTGTTTACTTCTTTGAATGCATGACCTACATAAAATAGTGAAAAGGCCCCACATGCTAGGGGAAATTGTGGCCAAATGGCCTTCTTCTTGTGCTTTAGCTCTTTACTCATTCCTCCTGCTCCGCAAGTTTGGTAGGCAATCTCTCGTGCAAGTAGTTTATCAGGGACATATAAAAGTAGGACATGAGGGGAAGCGAGACTTTTGAATACTCTAACATAGGTGAAAAGTTCTTGTCCGAACCATCTTGCAACAGGGAGCATATCGACCTCCGCTTCGGGAGAAACTCTTGGAGCATCTTTATTATACAACATCTTGTATAGAGGTAGCATGATTCCATGAAAAATCTTATAAGAATATGGAATGAACTTGGAATCCCATAGTTCCTTGTGATAAACATGAATGGGTAAGGGGTCCTGAGTAGTCCATTTCCAACCCATTAGAGGAAACTTGGAAACATAACGGATTGCATCCATTACATAAGCAGATAGGTAGAAGGGGGATAAATCATCTGAGTAGTTCTTTTGGACCGATAATTCAAAATGGTTGTGGCTAAATTGTCAGACAATATTTTAGCCCAATCTACAATAGTAGCATTAGTGGCGGCATCTAATAATGGTAGCCATTCAGATGAAAATTTGTTAATGTGAGGCTTTCCAATAAGTCTACAGAGCATAGAAGTAGCAAAGCAATACGAGAGGTGAGAGAACTAGTATTATACATACCATGCTTATCCCTTTTTAGTGGTTCGTCTCTTCTCGACTAGTCCTTAGTGCATTTTGCCAAATCTTCATTTTCTTTAGCTAACTTTTCCATGAACTATTTATTATAGGTCACTTGTGGCTCTGGTAGATCATATATGAGCCTCAAATCTTGTGTAATGAACAAACCAATGAGCCCTTGACTCTGAGTCTTAAACTGTCTATTTGTTATCTTAGTGCTATCTAGTACCCATTTGACTATGTCTGTGTATGGAAGAATCTTGGGCCTTGTCGCTATCCAGTGCGAGAACAAGCATGCTAGTTCTGTAATTGACGCCTCAGATGAACCGTGTGAGTCTGGAGAAGCTGTAACCTCCATTACTCTGGGATTTTCTTCCTCGAGTAGACTGTGCATGCCTTTCCAAGTAGTAATGCCAGCATCTCTATTACAGGTGGTGTCTATGTATAAGGGCGTCATCTGTTTATCTTCAGAACTTGGAGCCTTTCCTTTCTTTCCCATAATATTCTGAACATTGCTATGTATACCTCTCTTCTTTTCGCTCCTACAATTTGCAAATGAAGAAAGAGTAATGATAAGAAAAAGGTGACGAGAAAGATTTAAATGCCAAAATAATATAAAATATATCACCTTACATGAAATGGCTCTTCGATCATATCAAAACCATATTTCATTAATGATTGCCAAATAACTCATTAAATTAACATTAACGCGCATAACTGGGCATTGGTTTGTGGAAAAGCTTTTTCGAACGATGAGCCCTGTAGATCTGCGATAAGGCGATTTTGCGATTTGCTTCACAATATTGTAGATCGCAATATCGTTGATCCATTACGTGTGGCAATCATCTATTACCATATGTTTTCTGCGCAATGCGATTTGCGAGACACGCCATCGCATATCGGCGGTTTGAGGTATTTCACTTTAAGTGATACTTGAAGCACATTAAAACTGTGATGTGATGAATTTCTTTAATATGTGATCTTGCATCGCTATTTCACAATCTTAGGATTCGGTTTGTAGGAAAGCATCTATTACCTTTTTGCGATGCGATGCGACGCTTTTTATTGAGAGAACAATTTTGTTCGAACTTATCATAAAACTTAAGTCTTTTTAGATTTTTCGGGTATTCTCCTAAGTTTATGATAGTAAGATTTATTCAAAAAAAGAATACAAGTCCTAATTTATTTTTTTGAATTTTATGGATAAGGGTCCCCACTTATTTAGTATTAGTGAGAAAACTAAATAAGAAGGGGGGTTGTTGTTGGCCACAACAATTGGCAATTCACTTGGAAGAACCAGTTATCTCTACTTTTCTTTTGAATTTTCTAAACTTTCAAAACATAAGTTTTTTTTAGAGAATCAAACTTTATTATAGAAAGATAAAGTACACCATGCTTTCAGCTGTTAAGGATAGTTTGTTTCTTCTATGTTAACTTTGGTTACTTCCTAGAGCTAGTCATTGTATTTACATCAGCCATTACTTGGTTTATAAAGATAAAAACAAAGTCTTCTCTGTAAATCAGTTTTAAATATGCTCATTTGTTGTAGGTAGAGCCACTGCTACCAGCAGGGGTTTATAGCCTCGACAGGGTTACTTGTTACCAGCAATGATCCTGTATCCTACTTGGAGAAATATATGATTTTCAAAGGGAAATCCATATCCACACTTATTGCTTTTCTTTTAATTCTTAAAGAACAATGCCTTGGTTTGGTAGCCAAATTATGACAGTGCCACTCACTTGATTTATAACTTTGTTGAACAAGCTGGCTCGTGATGAGACCCCTTGTATTTTGATTTCAATAATCTCGAGTCATTGTCCTATTGTGATATGCAGTTTTGGAAAAGTCAACAAGCTATAATATCTATGATCATGATAAGTCGGCTCGTGATGAGACCTCTTATTCTTTAAGTTAAAGTGTATCGTTGGATTATTCCTTGAATCTCGTAATTCCCTGGGTGGGGAGGAAGTCATTGTTTCCTTAAGAATAGCTTTGGATGACAATGTTAGAGTGTTTTGGAAAGAGCTTTTCTACAAAGAATCTTCATTTTGTTATTGATACTTTTCATTTGACTGATATAAAACAAATTCCCACTAAAGGTCGTTTTTTATCAAAATTTACAAGGTTGAAACTAGTATCCTTTTCAAGCTGATAGCTTTTGACTGAATCTTTCAATAATAATGTCCAATTTTCTAAATCAGTCCTATTTATACAAGCGAAAAAACAAAATTTAAAAGAAATTCTAGTTTTTTTGTGAATTCCAAATGTAACCATTTACAACTGGTTTTATTATCAAAATAAAGGAAAAGCTAATCTACAAAAATAGAAGAATGATCTCTTATGGAAAATATTTTTTCAGGATCTGATCGTTAACAGGTAAAGATTCTCTTTTTCCTGTTAAATCCTGTAACATAAAATTAGATGGACCTATGATTTCTGCGATTTGGAAAGGGCCAAGCCACATTCGTTGAAATTTCATATGTTTGTCCTTTTCTTCGTGAGCCTTATCCCATTTTAAAACTATGTCTCCAATTTGAAAGTCCTTTCTAGATATCATGTTTGAATCAAAAGAAGCTTTTACTAATGCTTGGTGATGCGCATGAGTTATTTTAGCCTGCTCTCATTGCTCTTCTAGCTTAAGGATTTGTAGCTGCCTTAGTTGCATGGAAGAAGTTGGTGTTTCGTCAATAAATTGAACTAAGGCCAACAAGGGAATCGCTAGATGAGTTGGAAGGGCCACGTCTTTCCCATAAACCAAATTAAAAGGAGAAGTGCCAATGGAGGCTTTCTGCCTTATTCGGTCTGCCCATAGAGCATATGTTAAGGATTTGTGCCAATTCTTATGAGTTTGATCAATGGTTCGCTTAATGATTCTGATTAAGTTTTTATTTGTTGATTCAGCCAACCCATTCCCCTGTGGGTAATAATTGGTAGAGTATTTAAGCTTAAAACATCTTTTGAGCACAAATTCAGCCATAGCATTGCTAGAAAAATACGATGCATTATCAAACATTAAAGCGGAGGGTAAACCAAACCTAGTGAACTACTTCTAAACATTAACTGTCTTGAGAGAAACTGCTTCTACCCATTTCGTAAAATAATCTATAGTTGTAAGGATATACCTATGCTGTTTAGAAGAGTAAGGAACGATCTCACCTATTATATCCAATCCCCATTGATCAAAAGGTTGATCGATATTGATTGGTTGCAAGGGAAATGATGGTTTCTTTTATCTCCTAGCAGCAGTTTGACAAACTTGAAATTTCCTTACGTAGTTATGCGCATCTTTGAATAGTGTAGGAAAATAGTACCCTGTGTTAGTTTCAGTATTTGCAGCCTTCCTCCAGTGATCAAACATGTTCTTACAAAGTGATTTTAAGGTGTCAAGGTCAAATTTTGTCATTTCAGTGAGTCTTCAAGCAAAATTTGGTCACTAGGTATTAGGTCTAGGGTTTGCTTTTACTCCTGTCAAAGTTGTCCAAATGTCGGTCCATGTCACCATTCAGCTCAGTGTACCATCATTCAGAGGGTTGTCATCATCATGTCAAGTTCCACTGGGTCATTTTACACCTTTTTCATGCTTCAGTTGTGCCTAGGTAAGGTTCATTTCCCTTTCCTAGGGTTTTGAAGGCAATTTCTCTTGGATGGTCAAATCATCAGCAAAAATTGTATCCTGATGTTCATACACCTTCCCCTATCCTTAATGTACCTTATTCAACACTTCCCATCACTGAGATCCCCCAAATTCCTCATTTTCGCACAAACCCTAGTTTCTTGCTACAACTTGGCAATTTTCTAGGCTAGGCCTGTGTTTTGCCCTTTTGGACACTTTCCCCTTACTCAATCTTTGAAATTCCACTTTCCCCTGCTTCCTAACATCCCTCCCTACTTCCCAAAACTTTCTCAAGAATTTAGAAGCCCCTTATTCCCTTCATTTCACTTCATTTTGACAAATCCCTTGTTCCACACATCGAGGTAGGTTTTACTCAAATGATGTTTCTGAGAAATAAAATATGAATTTAGGAAAACTGAGAGAGGTTTTTGTCCAAAATAGGCCAAGGAAGAAAAATTTCCTTCACTTTTTACACAGGTGTCATGGTTTTAGAGAAATGTCAAAAATACAGTTGCCTCGGGAGAATTGATGCACCTCTAAAGTGACCTTGGGAAAATCAAGTTTTCTCCTATCTTGGTTGGCCAAATTACTTGATTGATGAGTCAAATGATAACTAGACACAAAGAGATTTCGAATGAGCTATCATGAGCTCAATTTGGAGTTGAGGAATACCTTCAGAAGTTGACTACAATAGCACTTTGCCTTGAGGCAACCTCATTTGGCACATTTTGACCAGTCTTGGGAGATTTGATTTTTGACAAGGCAAATGAACTCAAAATCGAAAAATTCCAATTGATTTGGAAAGTAGACTCAAAGAAATTTGCAATGAGCTATCCTATGCCCAATTTTGACATCGAGAAGGCCTACAAAATCTCCTGAAAAAAGTGCTACGCATAGGGCAGGTGGCGCGGCGCATTGGGCTCAAATTTCCAGTGTAAAAATACACTGGTGCAGTGCATAGGGAAGGCACGGCACATTGGGCTGGATGCACAGCGCATATAGCCAGAGAGCCCAAAAACTTCTAGGATTCGCTCAAATCGCCCAAAACACATGGATCGGTCTTGTGACAAGTAGGTAGAGCTTCCATCATTGTTTTTTATCCCATGTTGGTGTTTGTTTGATGGTGCTTGTGGCATGGTGAGTGTTCAAAGGGAAGCAAACCCTATTATGACATATTGATACTACCAATTGATTTTGATGATGATGCACATATTGAGCATGATGGATGCTAGGTTATTATGACTTTACTGTAGGATGTTCATTGATGGCCAAGGTGTTCTGTGGCCATGTACTAGCATAAGATGATGTTAGTACCTCTATTTGTTGCTGCTACATTTTGAGAGCTCATGTCATAGCTTGTGGAGGCCTTGCACTTGATGGATATGCCATGTATTACATTTTTATTGTTGTTGCCACATGGAGCATATGTTGATGCTCATTGTTGCCATGTACTCATGAAATTTCATGTTTTGGGCATGTATTGATGAGAGCACATTTATGTGCACATGTAAAATCCATGTACTATCATTGTTTCATATTTTTCAAATGATATTGCTGCTAGGGTTTTATATTGACTGTTTGCCTCCAAACATCTCCTTGCCTCATCACTTCCTCATTCCATATTTCCCTTGTTTTCCCTATTCTCCAAAATCATACCCCTAAATTCACTAATCCCATACCCCCAATTCCTATTTCCCAAAATCCCAAACCCTAGTCCATATACAAAACACCTAAGTCATTCCCTAATTCCCTATCTCCCTAGCTAAACCCTGTCCCAACAATCCCTCAAATCCCTCACTATTTTCTCCCTCCTACAGTCTCCTATATCACTGTTTTCCCTTGGTGGCAAAGTCAAACACATCATCAAAGACAATTTAAGACACTTCAACACATCAGCATCTACAACTCCAAAACAGTTCATTCACTAGCAATGATGGCATCTGATTCTTCATATGAGCATGAGGATGAGACCCACAATGACTCACCAACAGGGGTACATGCACGCAGGAGACCTCATAAAGGTGGAAAAACATACGGGAAAACTGCCAAGCTACCTAAAGGAAGAGAGTGGAGTTCACTTCACTCGAGCAAGAGATCAATGCAGATAGGCAGTCATGGCTTGAAAGAGCCAACATCCACTTGGAGAGGAAGTTGGAGAAGGCCATCAATGAAAATAATATGCTCAAAAACTTGTCATATCATTACTTGTCCCGGAACTTGGTGTGCCAAGCGAAAATCAGGACTTTGAAAGCAAAGGTGAAGAGTGCATCAAGGAGGCGAAAAGAAAATGAAGGACTTCAGATCCTGGCTGAGGCTTCCTTGGCCCATCATAACACTTGATAGAGAAGACTCATCTCAAATTTCAAGAAATTTGGAGCAATTTTTGCATTTTGGAATTTTTTTGCACAAAAAACAGGGTTTTCTTCCCTATGTGCCGCGCCACGTGGCGCTTGCTTTCGCTAGAGGGCTCCAAATCCAAAAAACTTTGCATTTCTAGATTTTTCATGATAAAATATGTTTTCCTACCTATGGCCTGTTGAAAATAATACTGAGAGGGGGGGTGAATCAGTATTGTCTAATTCTTTTAATAAATCTTCCTTGTTCTTTGAATTATTCTTGCATGTCAGTACCATAAAATAATGAGCATGAACAAAGAAAACAGATAGTCACACCAAAGAACACAAGATGTAAGGTGGAAACCCAATGTGGGTGAAAACCACCTGCTGCAATATGTCTCTATCTTCTTTCAAATTAGAAACTTCTTTTACAATGGTTTTGTACTGGTGAAGTCCTTTACCAGTACGCAGGCTGCAACCTGCAGAGAGCTACAACTCTCTCTCTCTCTCGTTTTCCAGTCTCTCCTGGAAGGGAGCTACAACCCCCTACTTCTTTTCATAAAGCATCAAATGATCATCAAGTACATAAAAGTTACAGTCCACTAAAGTTATCAGATCAGCAATAACAGAACTAACCCAGAACACCTTATCAACAGAAAAATTCAGTCAACAAAACTTTTTAATACAGATATGCAGTTTTCCCTTCTGTGGCCTGCGTCGCTACGCAATTCACCTTCTGCTTTCCTGCGTATACCCGTAGGGATCCTTCTGCCTAACTGCGTGCCCACGCACTGTTCCTTGAACCGCACTGCTTTATTACTGCAGGGACGCACCCAGAGACATTATCGCGCCGCGTACTGTTACTGCACGGACGCACCCAAAAATACTATCGCGCCGCGTACCTTTACTGCACGGACGCACCTGAACCTTAGTCGCTCTGCGTACCCACGCAGTTCTCCTTCTTCTGCTCTGCGTACCGACGCAGGTCTCCTGGTTCTGCTCTGCATCCCCACGCAAATCACCTGTTTCTGCACTGCGTACCCACGCAGATCTCCTGCTTCTGCACTGTGTACCCACGCAGCTCTTCTGTTAAACACCTGCGTCCTTCTGATTAGGGCCGAATAGGCAGTCCACCAGAGTGGCACAGTTGCTTAGATCTGATCATGCGCTCGAGAGATCACCCTTCACAGATTCGCCTTCAACTTCCCTTTCATACAGATCAAGCTTTTAAGACCATAACCCAATATTTCAGATCTAAAGATATTCAATTGCAAAAGATGCTTAGCCAAGTGATCTCCTTTGCTTTATATAGGAAAGCTCCTCCTAAAATCATGGAACAATACCATGAGCCGACACCATAATAACCCAATACCGTTGGCAAAATACCAAGAGTAACACATAAGAAAACCCCACATGTGAATTTCTTTGCCTTGAAATGTGTGCACTGGGGGTACGCACCTCCTGAACGGCTGGCCTGCATATCTGGACGCGGTCCCTGCATGGTGTACCTGCGGGTACGCACCTTCTGAACTGATTTCCTGCGTACTTCTTAATTTTCAACAAAATGAGAGCCTTTCCACGGGAGTTGCCATCAAGTACAACATCTGTAACATAAACATAATGCCAACAATCTCCCCCTTTGGACTTGATGGCAACCTCACAAACTTCAGCTTCATTCTCCCCCTTTGACATCAAGGGCAAAGGGGTATGCTCCCCCTAAGATCATGCTCCCCCTGAAAATGAACCAGATCTCCAACAAAGAACCATAATCCACCATGAAAGAGATAGAGACATATTGCAGCTATTTCCAAGATCTCCTTCTGACCATCCTCCATAATGCCAACAATGCATTATATGCTCCCCCTGAACCTGTACCATCAACCAGAAAAGGTTCAACAATAAGATGATGCATCAACAACCCCCAGCTTTTGCCTGAGGTATTCAAAAGTGTTCCTGGGCAATGGTTTGGTGAGAATATCAGCAACTTGTTCCTTAGAAGGAACATACTCCAACTTGACCTTCTGTTCAAGTACTTGTTCCCGGAGAAAATGGTACTTGATTGGTATGTGCTTGGTTTTTGAATGCATAACCGGATTCTTTGAGATGCTGATTGCACTTGTGTTATCACATAAGATGGGGATAGGTGGTGTACAAGTGATTTGAAAATCCTGCAAAGTCTGCATCATCCAAAGGAGTTGAGTGCAACAAGATGCAGCAACAACATATTCCGCTTCAGCTGTAGACAAGGCAATCGAACTCTGTTTCTTGCTGAACCAAGATACCAGTCTGGAACCCATAAAGAACGCACCACCACTTGTGCTTTTCCTGTCATCCACGCTTCCGGCCCAATCTGCATCTGTATAAGCATGAAGTGTAAGATCTGTATCTCTAGGATACCATAAACCATAATTTTTAGTCCCTGTTTTACCTGTTGATCTTCATTGTTCTTTTGCTCATTTCTTCTTGCTGCATCAAGATAACTTTTTGAGGTGGATGCTTGAGAAGTTTCTCCATTATAGCCCAGACCTGTCTTGTTTAGTGGAGACCGCTGCACATTGATAATCTCATCCAAAGTTTCAGATCCTTTGACAAACTTGAGATTAATAGCTTTTGTTTTCTCAATCTCTTTTCTAAGACCAACAATTTCACCTTCTAGTTTTTCAAGATGTTTTTCTTTTTCATCAATTTGAAATTGTAGAGTATCAATGATCATGTTATTTTCTTCTATACATCTCTTGAGTCTAGTAATTTCATCATACAGGCTATTCACATCTACAGCATCCATATAATCATCATCTTCAAATGCCATTAATAACTTATATTCATTACCTTGTTCATCTTCATCACTGTTTGATAGACCATCACTATCTTCATGAGTGTAGTAGCTTTTCTTATTTGCGTTCTGTTTCTTGTTCCATCTAGCAGGTTCCTTTCCTTTATCCTTATAAGGACATTTTGCAGCATAATGACCTACTCTTCCACAAGCAAAGCATTTAAAAGGTAACTTACCTCTGAACCTTCCAGAACCCCTTTGAAGATTTCTGACAAAATTTGATTCTTCTTCCTCTTCTTCTGGGATGTGGCTTGCTTCATAATAATCTCCTTTACCTGATGCCTTGAAAGCAGCTTCTCTTCTGTCTGATGGACCTCCCTTTCTCATTTCATAAGCAGTTAGAATTCCATGTAGCTGAGACATAGTAAGAATTCGTAGATTTTCCTTTTCTTCTATTGCAGATACTTTAGATTCAAACTTGGGGGACAATGATCTTAGGACCTTTTCAACTACAATAGCCTCTTTTATTTCTTCACCCAAATTTTTCATACAATTAACAACATCCTCTACCCAAAGAAAATAGTTAGCCACACTTTCATCATTATACATTTTGAGAGTCTCATACTGAATTCTGAGAGTTTGAAGTTTAGCACGCTTTACTTGTTCGTCTCCTTCATAGCTCGTGACAATTTTGTCCCATATCTCTTTTGCGGATTTATAGTGCATTACCTTCATGAATTCTGATTGAGATATACATCCTAATAGAGTACTGACTGCTTTCGCATTTGTTTCATACTTCTTTTTCTCGGCTGCATCTGTAGGAGTAGCTGAAGGAAAAGCATAGCTTGTCTCTACAATGTCCCAAACTTCTGTACCAAGAGATTGAAGATAGGCAGTAACTCTTACCTTCCAATAGTTGAAGTTTGTCCCATCAAAAACCGGTGGCCTGATTGATGCTTCTCTCTCGTAGTTGCTCATGATGAACGATCTACCTTCAAGCGATCAAGCTTCTCTGAAGGACCTGCTCTGATACCAATTGTTGAAAATAATACTGAGAGGGGGGGTGAATCAGTATTGTCTAATTCTTTTAATAAATCTTCCTTACTTGTTCTTTGAATTATTCTTGCATGTCAATACCATAAAATAATGAGCATGAACAAAGAAAACAGATAGTCACACCAAAGAACACAAGATGTAAGGTGGAAACCCAATGTGGGTGAAAACCACCTGCTGCAATATGTCTCTATCTTCTTTCAAATTAGAAACTTCTCTTACAATGGTTTTGTACTGGTGCAGTCCTTTACCAGTACGCAGGCTGCAACCTGCAGAGAGCTACAACTCTCTCTCTCTCTCGTTTTCCAGTCTCTCCTGGAAGGGAGCTACAACCCCCTACTTCTTTTCATAAAGCATCAAATGATCATCAAGTACATAAAAGTTACAGTCCACTACAGTTATCAGATCAACAATAACAGAACTAACCCAGAACACCTTATCAACAGAAAAATTCAGTCAACAGAACTTTTTAATACAGATACGCAGTTTTCCCTTCTGTGGCCTGCGTCGCTACGCAGTTCACCTTCTGCTTTCCTGCGTATACCCGCAGGGATCCTTCTGCCTAACTGCGTGCCCACACACTGTTCCTTGAACCGCGCTGCGTATTATTACTGCAGGGACGCACCCAGAGACATTATCGCGCCGCTTACTGTTACTGTAGGGATGCACCCAAAAATACTATCGCGTCGCGTACCTTTACTGCACGGACGCACCTGAACCTTAGTCGCTCTGCATACCCACACAGTTCTCCTTCTTCTGCTCTGCGTACCGACGCAGGTCTCCTGGTTCTGCTCTGCGTCCCCACGCAGATCACCTGTTTCTGCACTGCGTACCCACGCAGATCTCCTGCTTCTGCACTGCGTACCCACGCAGCTCTTCTGTTAAACACCTGCGTCCTTCTGATTAGGGCCGAATAGGCAGTCCACCAGAGTGGCACAGTTGCTTAGATCTGATCATGCGCTCGAGAGATCACCCTTCACAGATTCGCCTTCAACTTCCCTTTCATACAGATCAAGCTTTTAAGACCATAACCCAATATTTCAGATCTAAAGATATTCAATTGCAAAAGATGCTTAGCCAAGTGATCTCCTTTGCTTTATATAGGCAAGCTCCTTCTAAAATCATGGAACAATACCACAGGCCGACACCATAATAACCCAATACCGTCGGCAAAATACCAAGAGTAACACATAAGAAAACCCCACATGTGAATTTCTTTGCCTTGAAATGTGTGCACTGGGGGTACGCACCTCCTGAACGGCTGGCCTGCATATCTGGACGCGGTCCCTGCATGGTGTACCTGCGGGTACGCACCTTCTGAACTGATTTCCTGCGTACTTCTTAATTTTCAACAAAATGAGAGCCTTTCCACGGGAGTTGCCATCAAGTACAACATCTGTAACATAAACATAATGCCAACAATCTCCCCCTTTGGACTTGATGGCAACCTCACAAACTTCAGCTTCATTCTCCCCCTTTGACATCAAGGGCAAAGGGGTATGCTCCCCCTAAGATCATGCTCCCCCTGAAAATGAACCAGATCTGCAACAAAGAACCATAATCCACCATGAAAGAGATAGAGACATATTGCAGCTATTTCCAAGATCTCCTTCTGACCATCCTCCATAATGCCAACAATGCATTATATGCTCCCCCTGAACCTGTACCATCAACCAGAAAAGGTTCAACAATAAGATGATGCATCAACAACCCCCAGCTTTTGCCTAAGGTATTCAAAAGTGTTCCTGGGCAATGGTTTGGTGAGAATATCAGCAACTTGTTCCTTAGAAGGAACATACTCCAACTTGACCTTTTGTTCAAGTACTTGTTCCAGGAGAAAATGGTACTTGATTGGTATGTGCTTGGTTTTTGAATGCATAACCGGATTCTTTGAGATGCTGATTGCACTTGTGTTATCACATAAGATGGGGATAGGTGGTGTACAAGTGATTTGAAAATCCTGCAAAGTCTGCATCATCCAAAGGAGTTGAGTGCAACAAGATGCAGCAGCAACATATTCCGCTTCAGCTGTAGACAAGGCAATCGAACTCTGTTTCTTGCTAAACCAAGATACCAGTCTGGAACCCATAAAGAATGCACCACCACTTGTGCTTTTCCTGTCATCCACGCTTCCGGCCCAATCTGCATCTGTATAAGCATGAAGTGTAAGATCTGTATCTCTAGGATACCATAAACCATAATTTTGAGTCCCTGCTTTACCTGTTGATCTTCATTGTTCTTTTGCTCATTTCTTCTTGTTGCATCAAGATAACTTTTTGAGGTGGATGCTTGAGAAGTTTCTCCATTATAGCCCAGACCTGTCTTGTTTAGTGGAGACCGCTGCACATTGATAATCTCATCCAAAGTTTCAGATCCTTTGACAAACTTGAGATTAATAGCTTTTGTTTTCTCAATCTCTTTTCTAAGACCAACAATTTCACCTTCTAGTTTTTCAAGATGTTTTTCTTTTTCATCAATTTGAAATTGTAGAGTATCAATGATCATGTTATTTTCTTCTATACATCTCTTGAGTCTAGTAATTTCATCATACAGGTTATCCACATCTACAGCATCCATATAATCATCATCTTCAAATGCAATTAATAACTTATATTCATTACCTTGTTCATCTTCATCACTGTTTGATAGACCATCACTATCTTCATGAGTGTAGTAGCTTTTCTTATTTGCGTTCTGTTTCTTGTTCCATCTAGCAGGTTCCTTTCCTTTATCCTTATAAGGACATTTTGCAGCATAATGACCTACTCTTCCACAAGCAAAGCATTTAAAAGGTAACTTACCTCTGAACCTTCCAGAACCCCTTTGAAGATTTCTGACAAAATTTGATTCTTCTTCCTCTTCTTCTGGGATGTGGCTTGCTTCATAATAATCTCCTTTACCTGATGCCTTGAAAGCAACTTCTCTTCTGTCTGATGGACCTCCCTTTCTCATTTCATAAGCAGTTAGAATTCCATGTAGCTGAGACATAGTAAGAATTCGTAGATTTTCCTTTTCTTCTATTGCAGATACTTTAGATTCAAACTTGGGGGACAATGATCTTAGGACCTTTTCAACTACAATAGCCTCTTTTATTTCTTCACCCAAATTTTTCATACAATTAACAACATCCTCTACCCGAAGAAAATAGTTAGCCACACTTTCATCATTATACATTTTGAGAGTCTCATACTGAATTCTGAGAGTTTGAAGTTTAGCACGCTTTACCTGTTCGTCTCCTTCATAGCTCGTGACAATTTTGTCCCATATCTCTTTTGCGGATTTATAGTGCATTACCTTCATGAATTCTGATTGAGATATACATCCTAATAGAGTACTGACTGCTTTCGCATTTGTTTCATACTTCTTTTTCTCGGCTGCATCTGTAGGAGTAGCTGAAGGAAAAGCATAGCTTGTCTCTACAATGTCCCAAACTTCTGTACCAAGAAATTGAAGATAGGCAGTAACTCTTACCTTCCAATAGTTGAAGTTTGTCCCATCAAAAACCGGTGGCCTGATTGATGCTTCTCTCTCGTAGTTGCTCATGATGAACGATCTACCTTCAAGCGATCAAGCTTCTCTGAAGGACCTGCTCTGATACCAATTGTTGAAAATAATACTGAGAGGGGGGGTGAATCAGTATTGTCTAATTCTTTTAATAAATCTTCCTTACTTGTTCTTTGAATTATTCTTGCATGTCAGTACCATAAAATAATGAGCATGAACAAAGAAAACAGATAGTCACACCAAAGAACACAAGATGTAAGGTGGAAACCCAATGTGGGTGAAAACCACCTGCTGCAATATGTCTCTATCTTCTTTCAAATTAGAAACTTCTCTTACAATGGTTTTGTACTGGTGCAGTCCTTTACCAGTACGCATGCTGCAACCTGCAGAGAGCTACAACTCTCTCTCTCTCTCGTTTTCCAGTCTCTCCTGGAAGGGAGCTACAACCCCCTACTTCTTTTCATAAAGCATCAAATGATCGTCAAGTACATAAAAGTTACAGTCCACTACAGTTATCAGATCAGCAATAACAGAACTAACCCAGAACACCTTATCAATAGAAAAATTCAGTCAACAGAACATTTTAATACAGATACGCAGTTTTCCCTTCTGTGGCCTGCGTCGCTACGCAGTTCACCTTCTGCTTTCCTGCGTATACCCGCAGGGATCCTTCTGCCGAACTGCGTGCCCACGCACTGTTCCTTGAACCGCGCTGCGTATTATTACTGCAGGGACGCACCCAGAGACATTATCGCGCCGCGTACTGTTACTGCAGGGATGCACCCAAAAATACTATCGCGCCGCGTACTTTTACTGCACGGACGCACCTGAACCTTAGTCGCTCTGCGTACCCACGCAGTTCTCCTTCTTCTGCTCTGCGTACCGACGCAGGTCTCCTGTTTCTGCTCTGCGTCCCCACGCAGATCACCTGTTTCTGCACTGCGTACCCACGCAGATCTCCTGCTTCTGCATTGCGTACCCACGCAACTCTTCTGTTAAACACCTGCGTCCTTCTGATTAGGGCCGAATAGGCAGTCCACCAGAGTGGCACAGTTGCTTAGATCTGATCATGCGCTCGAGAGATCACCCTTCACAGATTCGCCTTCAACTTCCCTTTCATATAGATCAAGCTTTTAAGACCATAACCCAATATTTCAGATCTAAAGATATTCAATTGCAAAAGATGCTTAGCCAAGTGATCTCCTTTGATTTATATAGGCAAGCTCCTCCTAAAATCATGGAACAATACCACGAGCCGACACCATAATAACCCAATACCGTCGGCAAAATACCAAGAGTAACACATAAGAAAACCCCACATGTGAATTTCTTTGCCTTGAAATGTGTGCACTGGGGGTACGCACCTCCTGAACGGATGTCCTGCGTATCTGGACGCGGTCCCTGCATGGTGTACCTGCGGGTACGCACCTTCTGAACTGATTTCCTGCGTACTTCTTAATTTTCAACAAAATGAGAGCCTTGCCACGGGAGTTGCCATCAAGTACAACATCTGTAACATAAACATAATGCCAACATGGCCAAGAAATTTGGGCAGGTTTTGAACCCTCAAAATGTCAAAAAACACTCAAAAAATGACCTCACTGCCCTTATTTTGACACACAGGAAGCAGTCTTGGGTGATTGAACTTTTGGAGGGGAAAATGACATCCAAATCTAGAAATTACACTTGGGTTGGAAAGTAGACAGGCAGGGATTTCCAACAAGCTATCTTGGGCTCAATTTGGACTTCAGAAAGTGCCTCAAAATGAGCTCCAAAGTGGCGCTATGCATAGAGAATTTGGGCGCGACGCATAGAGAAATTTGGCTTCATTTTCACTCTTCAGCTCAGAAATTCGCCCAGTTTTGACTAGTTTCACTTTTTCATGTAACTCTTGGTCTACCATGATGTAATTTCATAACCATGATGTAATTTTGGCACATATTTACTTGTTCTAGAGGATTCATTCACTAAAAAGTGAAAAACAACTGAATGAATCAGTTTCCTTTCATATAGGGGCAAGTTGTTTCATTGCCTATTTTTCAGTTCCTTGTTTAGATATGGTTGAAACAGCTCCTAGAATGATGAGCTTGACCCCTAGAAGCATGGGAAGGAGTTAAGATTGTCTACATCATGTAATTTCTCAGTCATTTTCATGGTTGGACACTTGGGATTGCTTGGCACTCTATTGTACATTTCATTTCTGCAATTTTGGCAAAGGAAAGACCAGGGTTTTGCAGCACTTGTTGGGATCCTTGTGGCTCTGTGTTTTGATGGTGTGTTTCTTCATGTAATTTTAAGTTCATTGATGTTTTATGTATGCCATTTCCCTTCTCTTTGCTTCTGAATTAAACAAGTTAAATGACAAAGGTAGAATCCATTAGTTTGTTGTGCTCTGCCTGTAGTTTTCTTTAATTCTCAATGTTTTCTTCAGTTTGAGGAGGATTCTTGATACCCTCATGCCCTCTTCAGCTTCTCAGCGGTCTTTTCCATCCATTCATTTAATCTAAAGCATCAAAACTACTTCCTACCTCGCCCCAACCAAAACTCTGCAAAAATTTGGCCTCATCCCCGGACCCAAATTTGCCTTTCCCTTTTTTCCAACAAAACCCCCAAAAACTCAAATCAAATCTTTGCACTTCATACCTAGCCTAAAATTAGTTTGTATTTCAGTCATCTCAAGCCCCATTGATTATCTTTCACTGAGATTGACCCGAAGAGATCCCTCTCCTATCCTCGTAGGGCTAGCTACGAGGCTAAGCGTGGTTTGATGTGGACCTAGAATCTTGCCTTTTTAGCCTGAGACAAATCTAGGCCCTAACATTGTGGCGACCATACTGGGGAAGAAAGTTTATTTTCATCGTTTGGCTTTGTAGACTACAGACGGAGCATGAAGTTAGCCAGGTAGCCTTCGAAACAATTTTGCTTTGCATTAGCGAAAGTAGATGAAAGCTGCTTCAGTCAATCTCCGGTCTAGTTTATAAACTGAAAATCTAATCTAAACGATTGCCCCAGTACATGTATCAAGTTAGATCTGATTGTTGATGGTGAACAATGCTCAGACACAGCATGGCTGAAATCATTCACCGGCGACTCCAGTGTCGAAAATCCCAAGGTTCAGACTTTTTATGGCGACTCTACTCTTCAAGAACCAATGGCCTGAAAAATTTCTTGATCAACTCATTGTTATCAAAATGGATTTTCTTGCTCGACGGTATGCTCCCATGAGCCAAGATCACATTCCAGGTTTTCCAAATAAAATTCCTAAGGTAGATTGGCAAAGTAATTTGCCTACGTTTAAAGATGATGGTAGGAAGGATGCTGCTTTACATCTGGTTAGATTTCACATGCATATTTGCAAGTTGAAGGTTGATTTTCCTGAAGATTGCCTGATGAAGATATTCCTGGCCACTCT
The DNA here is from genome assembly GCA_031772625.1 of Pinus tabuliformis. Classification (NCBI taxonomy): domain Eukaryota; kingdom Viridiplantae; phylum Streptophyta; class Pinopsida; order Pinales; family Pinaceae; genus Pinus; species Pinus tabuliformis. The sequence continues at coordinate 890,643,243 of CM062814.1, forward strand.
GGAAGGTGAAGCCCAATCTTGGTATGAAAGTTTGCCTCCTGCTTGTATTTACTATTTGAAAGATTTTCATACCATGTTCTTTGAAAGATATAAATAATCTTATCCATCATTAAATTTAGTTCAGGACTGTTGCAAACATGGTTATAGTTTTATTGAGAGCCTTGAGAAATATTATGAAGATGATAACTTCATGGATGATGAGATCATGGAAGCCCTGTATGACAATCCATTTCACCAACATAAAAAGAGCGATACTTATCAAGATGATCAAGAAAATTTGCAGCAGGATCAAGATCTTAGTACAGTGGAAAATGATGAAAGAGAAGGTTTTATTTTAGATCTGTCCATAGAAGAAGACAACATGCATGAAAGTCAAGTTTCACTCTCGGAATGTGACAAAGTCAAGTCAGATATTTCCAATCTAGATTCATATCGTGAGAGCTCTGCTGTTGAGATCATCTGGAATGAAGAAGACAAAGTTATTGACCAAAGCCTTCATGAGGAGGTCATCCAGTCATTTCATGGAAAACAAGATGGGATCTTTGTTCAAGTAAGTGAAAAGTCTTCTTTCGATAACTCAGTGGTGAATGGTAATTTGGATAATTTGATTTCCATGTCATATGAAGATGATCAACAATGTTTTCAAATTTCAGAAGATCAGGGAATTAAGTATTGCCATTCAGGTTTTTCATGTTTTAAAATGTTATTTCAAGAAGACAATACTTGCTTGAGCAAAAGGAAACAAAAAGTCTTATCTCCTCTGTCTGAAGATGAGATAGATCAACTCCTGAAAGGTCATGTTACAGCTCAAGTTAACGCAGATTTGCAGTGTGCAAATGGTCAAGAAGGTGATGGTGGAACTTCTTCCTCTTTTGAAAATGATGACAATTTTGTAATTAGCTTTATAGATCAACAACAAACAGAAAATATTTTCTTTCATGAAGATGATAAGGCTATCATGTTTGATAATCTTGAAGATTGTTTTTTGTTCAATAATGACCTTGACCATGAAATTGAGGAATATAAGCCTGAGAGAGACAATATGCCAAAATTTCTCATGGTCAAGGAATTTATAGCTAACACTCAGATGGCAGAAGATTATACCTCTCTGTGCCTTCCTATCACTCTGCAACCAGTTGTTCTTTCAGATCAAAATGAAGGGAGTACTTGTATTTTTTCTGCTGGATCTCAAGACAAGCTAGTGCTTCAGGATTTTCAAGATCCTTTCGACATTCTTTTGCAAGCACCCAAGAAGATGAATGTTGGCTGGTTTGTTAGCATAAGCCTTGGTTTCAGTGGTTATTGTGAGTTGCCTACATGTACATCGTTTTTCCTGCTCGAGGAAAGAGAGAGTATAATTTCATTGAGTAGCCATTTGTTGGATTGGTTACATTGGAAGGTCCACTTCACATGATTGTACATATTTCATCAGTAAGCAGGTGGTTGTCACCATGATTTGAAGTTCTCAAATCTCGATGGTCTGCTGCCATTTAAAAGCTTTGTAAGTTCTTGTTTCAGTTAAGTCAGTCTTGAGTCATTTTTTGTTTCAGTCAACTTAAAGATAGTTTCAGCTGAGTGTCCAGTTTCAGCTTTTGAGAGTCTTGTTTCAGTTTTGGATTAGTCAGTTCAAGTATGCATTTTGAGTCAAAGTTTCGTAGTAATTGGTTTTTGGGTGTTTTGAAGTTATTGACTCCACTGCCCAATGGATAAGGCACTGGTCTGCTCTCCTAAAGCTATGTGGTTCTTGGCACCTCCAAGGAGCTACCATCCCCATTGGAGCCAATGTTAGTGTTAGTATTTGCAGGCTTCCTCCAATGATCAAACATGCTCTTACAAAGTGATTTTAAGGTGTCAAGGTCAAATTTTGTCATTTCAGTGAGTCTTCAAGCAAAATTTGGTCACTAGGTATTAGGTCTAGGGTTTTCTTTTACTCCTGTCAAAGTTGTCCAAATGTCGGTCCATGTCACCATTCAGCTGAGTGTACCATCATTCAGAGGGCTTTCATCATCATGTCAAGTTCCACTGGGTCATTTTACACCTTGTTCATGCTTCAGTTGTGCCTAGGTAAGGTTCATTTCCCTCTCTTAGGGTTTTGAAGGCAATTTCTTTTGGATGGTCAAATCATCACCAAAACTTGTATCCTGATGTTCATACACCTTCCCCTATCCTTAATGTACCTTATTCAACACTTCCCATCACTGAGATCCCCCAAATTCGTCATTTTCACACAAACCCTAGTTTCTTGCTACAACTTGGCAATTTTCTAGGCTAGGCCTGTGTTTTGCCATTTTGGACCCCTTCCCCTTACTAAATATTTGAAAATACACTTTCCCCTGCTTCTTAACATCCCTACCTACTTCCCAAAATTTTCTCAAGAATTTAGAAGCCCCTTCTCCCCTTCATTTCGCTTCATTTTGACAAATCCCCTGTTCCACACATTGAGGTAGGTTTTACTCAAATGATGTTTCTGAGCAATAAAAGATGCATTTGGGAAAACTGAGAGAGGTTTTTGTCGAAAATAGGCCAAGGAAGAAAAAAATCCTTCACTTTTTACATAGGTGTCATGGTTTTAGAGAAATGTCAAAAATACAGTTGCCTCGGGAGAATTGATGCACCTCTGAAGTGACCTTGGGAAAATCAATTTTTCTCCTAGCTTGGTTGGCCAAATGATTTTATTGATGAGTCAAATGATAACTAGACACAAAGATATTTCGAATGAGCTATCATGAGCTCAATTTGGAGTTGAGGAACACCTTCAAAAGTTGACTACAACAACACTCTGCCTTGAGGCAGCCTCATTTGGCACATTTTGAGTAGTCTTGGGATATTTGATTTTTTATAGGGCAAATGAACTCAAAATTGAAAAATTCTAGTTGAGTTGGAAAGTAGACTCAAATACCTTTCCAATGAGCTATCCTATGTCCAATTTTGACACCGCGAAGGTCTCCAAAAGTCTCCTGTAAAAAGTGTTACGCATAGGGCAGGTGGAGCGGTGCATTGGGCTCAAATTTCTAGTGTAAAAATACATTGGCGCGACGCATAGGGAAGGCGCGGTGCATTGGGCTGGATGTGTGGCGCATACAGCTAGAGAACCTAAAATCTTCCAGGATTCGCTCAAATCGCCCAAAACGTATGGATCGGTCTTGTGACAAGTAGGTAGAGCTTCCATCATTGTTTTTTATCCCATGTTGGTGTTTGTTTGATGGTGCTTGTGGCATGGTGAGTGTTCAAAGGGAAGAAAACCCTATTATGACATATTGCTACTACCAATTGATTTTGATGATGATGCACATATGGAGCATGATGGATGCTAGGTTATTATGACTTTACTGTAGGATGTTCATTGATGGCCAAGGTGTTGTGTGGCCATGTACTAGCATAAGGTGATGTTAGTACCTCTATTTGCTGCTGTTACATTTTGAGAGCTTATGTCATAGCTCGTGGAGGCCTTGCACTTGATGGATATGCCATGTATTACATTTTTATTGCTGTTGCCACATGGAGCATATGTTGATGCTCATTGTTGCCATGTACTCATGAAATTTCATGTTATGGGCATGTATTGATGAGAGCACATTTATGTGCACATGTAAAATCCATGTACTATCATTGTTTCATCTTTTTCAAAGGATATTTCTACTAGGGTTTTATATTGACTGTTTGCCTCCAAACATCTCCTCACCTCATCACTTCCTCATTCCATATTTCCCTTTTTTTCCCTATTCTCCAAAATCATACCCCCTAAATTCACTAAACCCATACCCCCAATTCCTATTTCCAAAAATCCCAAACCCTAGTCCATATAAAAAACACCTAAGTCATTCCCTAATTCCCTATCTCCCTAACTAAACCCTATCCCAACAATCCCTCAAATCCCTCACTGTTTTCTCCCTCCTACAGTCCCCTATATCACTGTTTTCCCTTGGCAAAGTCAAACACATCATCAAAGACAATTTAAGACACTTCAACAAATCAACATTTACAGCTCCAAAACAATTCATTCAATAGAAATGATGGCATCTGATTCTTCATATGAGCATGAGGAGGAGACCCACAGTGACTCACCAACAGGGGTACATGCACCGAGGAGACCTCATAAAGGTGGCAAAACATACGGGAAAACCGCCAAGCTGCCCAAAGGAAGAGAGTGGAGTTCACTTCACTCGAGCAAGAGATCAATGCAGATAGGCAGTCATGGATTGAAAGAGCCAACATCCACTTGGAGAGGAAGTTGGAGAAGGCCATCAATGAAAATAATATGCTCAGAAACTTTTCATATCATTACTTGTCCCGGAACTTGGTGTGCCAAGCGAGAGTCAGGAGTTTGAAAGCAAAGGTGAAGATCGTATCAAGGAGGCAAAAAGAGGATGAAGGACTTCAGATCTTGGCTGAGGCTTCCTTGGCTCATCATAGCACTTGATAGAGAAGACTCAGCTCAAATTTCAAGAAATTTGGAGCAATTTTTGCATTTTGGAATTTTTTTGCACAAAAAACAGGGTTTTTCTCCCTATACGCCGCGCCACATGGCACTCGCTTTTGCTAGAGGGCTCCAAATCTAAAAAAATGTGCATTTCTAAATTTTTCATGATAAATTATGTTTTCCTACCTATGGAAAAGATATTTGGGCAGGTTTTGAGCGCTCAAAAGGTCAAAAAACACTCAAAAAATGACCTCACTTCCCTTATTTTGACACACAAGACGCAGTCTTGGGAGATTGAAGTTTTGGAGGGGCAAATGACATCCAAATTTAGAAATTCGACTTGGGTTGGAAAGTAGACAGGCAGGGCTTTCCAAAAAGTTATTTTGGGCTCAATTTGGACTTTAGGAAGTGCCTCAAAATCAGCTCCGAAGTGGCGCGACGGATAGAGAATTTGGGCGCGGCGCATAGAGAAATTTTGCTTCATTTTCACTCTTCAGCTCAGAAATTCACCCAGTTTTGACTAGTTTCACTTTTTCATGTAACTCTTGGTCTACCTTGATGTAATTTCATAACCATGATGTAACTTTGGCACATATTTACTTGTTCTAGAGGATTCATTCACTAAAAAGTGAAAAACAACTGAATGAATCAGTTTCCTTTCATATAGGGCAAGTTGTTTCATTGCCTATTTTTCAGTTCCTTATTTAGATATGGTTGAAACAACTCCTAGAATGATGAGCTCGACCCCTAGAGGCATGGGAAGGAGTTAGGCTTGTCTATATCATGTAATTTCTCAGTCATTTTCATGGTTGGACACTTGGGATTGCTTGGCACTCTATTGTACATTTCATTTTTGCAATTTTGGCAAAGGAAAGACCATGGTTTTGCAGCACTTGTTGGGATCCTTGTGGCTCTGTGTTTTGATGGTGTGTTTCTTCATGTAATTTTAATTTCATTGATGTTTTATGTATGCCATTTCCATTCTCTTTTCTTCTGAATTAAACAAGTTAAGTGACAAAGGTAGAATCCATGAGTTTGTTGTGCTCTGCCTATAGTTTTGTTTAATTCTCAATGTTTTCTTCCGTTTGAGGAGGATTCTTGATACCCTCACACCCTCTTCAGCTTCTCAGTAGTATTTTCCATCCATTCATTTAATCTGAAGCATCAAAACTATTGCCTACCTCGCCCCAACCAGAACTCTGCAAAAATTTGGCCTCATCCCTAGACCCAAATTTGCCTTTCCCTTTTTTCCAACAAAACCCCCAAAAACTCAAATCAAATCTTTGCACTTCATACCTAGCCTAAAATTAGTTTGTATTTCAGTCATCTCAAGCCCCATTGATTATATTTCGCTGAGATTGAACCGGAGAGAGCCATCTCCTGTCCTCGTAGGGCTAGCTACGAGGCTAAGCGTGGTTTGATGTGGACCTAGAACCATGCCTTTTCAGCCTGAGGCAAATCTAGGCCCTAACACCCTGCGCGCAAGATTTTATGTGCTGTAGTATCTCCAACATAATGTCCAACTCCTGGTCATGGAGTTCCTGCAACACCTTTTCAGCTTCAGATTTCTCGAGAAATCGAAAGAGAACATAATCATAATTCATCCTAAAAAGTACATCGTTTACGAGTTGATATTGCTTAGCCTACAACCTTAGGGCTCTTTTCTTTGTATAATCTAGGTTTGAAGGAGCATATCTGTTCTTTAGATAAAATATGATATCAGCGTATAATGATTCAATATCGTTTAGGCTTACCTCATACATTTGTACTTCTGAAGACAGTATTTCGGAAATAAGCGATGCTCCAGCCAGCGTTTTACAAAAGCCTTGACCTTTTACAATATTTTCTGGTTTAATTTTAGCGTTGTATTCTTGTAAAGCAATAACCCGATTTGCTTTCTTTTCACCCACATCTTTCTGTACTAAAAGATTTATTACCGTTGGAAATGACACAATGAGTTTTGTATGGATTTTAAGTAAGAAGGGTCTGAAATGTTTAATTGCTTCAAAAACAGCATAAGCTTGCTTCTTGACGTCAAAATAATTTAATTCGGCCCCTTGTAGATTTGAACTGAAAAATGCAATTGGGGCTTCCGCCTTATCTTGATTTGCTTGAGTGAGTATTGCACCATATTATTTATCAGAGGCAAATGTATACAAAATGAAAGGATCGAAAAAATTTGGAGTGGCTAAAGATGGGACGTTTACAATCGCTTGTTTAATCAGATTGAATGCTTCATATTCTTTTTGGCCCCATTTAAAGATTGAATTCTTTTTAATCATTTCTTGTAAAGGAGATACGATCCTTGAAAAGTATGGAACAAATCTCTTTACAAAATTAATCGGGCCAAGGAAGGATTGCATAGATTTCTTGTTGTGAGGCAAGGGTATTTCAGAAATCTCCTTAATTCAATTGGGATCAATATGAATTCTAGATTTTGACCTTATGAATCCAAGAATTTTTCCTTCACTTAATGCAAAAAAGTACTTTTTTGGATTAAGTGAAATTCCATACCTTTGGCAACGTTGGAAGATTTGTTTCAAATCTCTGAGATGATTACCTCGTTTCTTGGAATATACAGTTATATCATCCAAGTAGATTACTACTGATTTGTTTACTAATCCCTTAAATGCGATGTCCATGGCCCTTTGAAATGTGGCGCCAACGTTTATTAGACCAAAAGGCATCTTTTGATATACGTAAGTACCCCATTTGGTTTCGAACGTGGTCTTTAATTGATCATCAGGGTGGACCAAAATTTGGTTGTAGCTGGAGAAACCATCCAAAAAGGAAATTAATTTTGATCTTGCAACTGCTTGTAATATTTGCTCCATGGGAGGCAAAGGAAAATTATCTTTTTGGCAGGCTTTATTAAGATTTCGAAAGTCAATGCAAATTCTAATGTCTCCGTTTTTTTTTTTCTAATGGGAACCATATTGGAAACCCATTTAGAATGTCGAACGAGAAAAATGATTTTGGCTTTCAATAGTTTATTGAGCTCAGACTTAATCTGAATTTCCAAATTAGGGTGGATCTTTCTTAGCTTTTGCTGGACGAGTTTTTTATCGTCTATCATTGGGATAGTATGCTGAATGATAGAAGTGTCGTAAGTCTTAAGTTCATCATAGTTCCAAGCAAAGACACTTTTGTATTGTTTTAGGAGACGAACGTACGCTAATATTTCTTCAGGGGCTAGGCCAAGACCTAGATTGATATTCTGCGGCTTGGTATCAGTTCCTAGATTTACTAATTCATAGTTCAGAGTTGAACTTTGAAGTTTTGAATTGGTAGATCTTTTGAATCGGTCTTTCAAATCATATAGGTCTTCCAATTTGACTACTGATTTTGGCATAGAATTATTAGTGCTATCTTGTTGCAACTGTTTGTCATGTTGGTCTTCATCTATAATTTGATTATTGTAAGATCCCTCTGATGTGAGGAAGCTTACAATATCAGGATCATCGTTGAAAATTCTCCAATTGGTAATGTTATCAGGAATCGAGGGTCTAAAAATCAATTCAATTGAGAATCTATCCGGGCTATAGTCTTTTGAGGGAATGAGCTTGGAAGCTACGTTTGCCAAGAGGTCAACACTAGCATTTTGGAGTCTAGGAATTGATGAAATATTGAATGCTATAAAATGTTCAATCAAATCTTATACTAAATATTGATAATTCTTTAGATGACCTGATAGACAATGTATAATATTTCGTACTTGTCTAATTACAATTTCAGAATCTCCAAAAACTTGTAAATACTTGATATCTAGTCTGATTGCTTTGTATAATCCTTGGATTAAAGCCTTGTATTCTGAAGTATTATTGGTGTAATCAAACTTGAGTCTACAAGTTAGCATAGTTTTGTTTTCCTCTGGGCTAACTAATACCCATCCTTCTCCTGCTCCATCGTTAGACTTGGAACCGTCAAAAAATAACTTCCAAAATAAAGATTTATTTATAGTACTATCTATGAAATTAACACATTTAGAACTATCGGTTTGAGAAAAGTTTTCCACTTGAGATAAAATAGAATGTTCTAAATAAGGCAAAGCATGAGCATTGAAATTTCCTAAGAAAGAGTCAACATAATAGTTTCCAATTATATTATTGCTGTATGCTACAGGTTCATTTTCTCCTTCCAATTCTGTTACTATGTATTTTTGATGCCTTTCTCACTCAACCTTTATTTGATTTGGTTTACCATTTTAAGGGAGCCACATATGCAACCAGTGGGTTGCAAAATATCCATGAAGCTTTTCAGACCAATCCCCGCTAAGAATTAAGCCATAAAATTATGGAATGTCTGCAACTTAAATATCAATAACTTGACATACCTTTGGATTAGATGACAGTCTTATGGTAACCTGATTTAGTTCACCGATCACTTCAACTTGCGACCAGTCCAGCTGAACTATGCGTACTGTAGATTTTTGAGGTTGAACGTTCATCTTTGCACATATTGAGTTAGGTAAGATATTGGATGAAACTCCTGAATCAACTAAACAATTATGCAAATTTTTGTTGAAAACTTCATAAGTAAGAAGAAATGGAGGAGTATGAGATCTTGACCTTCCTCCAATTAGAGCGATATCGTTTGGATCAAATTTACTAGTCACAGTAGTTGGAGGTGTTACCATCTCATGAGAAGCTTGCGAGATTACAGCGACAGGCAAAGGAGCAACTGGTATTGCGTGTAACTCTTTTAAAAGCAGCTTTTGTTGATGTTTTAACTTGCTCAATTCATAAAAAGTAATGTTAGCCCTAGTCTTCTTCATATCTTCTACGATATTATACTCCATCTCATCAGAAACAATTAATGTTTTAGATGGAGTTGGTGAATATATTTGGACTGGGCTTGTTTGAGTCGCTTTGGGTGACGTTTTCTTACCTGTGACTTTATCCTTAGACATTGAGCTTGCGCTATTTGGCTTAGGAATAGGTTGAGGAGGATTGAGTTGATTTCTACTTCTAGTATTGACTGGTGATGCCTCTTGATCCTCTTCATCTGGGAGGATGAAATCCCACATTCCCTATACTTCTACAACTTCTTCTTCTTTAGTAGGCTCCTTGTTGGAAATTTCCTCTTCTTCTTCTTCTAATTCAACGTTCGTGATAACATTGGGAGGCTTTGAATCAGTTGAAGGATTTCTTCTATCAGGCTTGTAAGGCTTTTTAGAAGAAGTCTCTGCTACTTGTTTCTTAATGTCAACCATTTCGTTAGACATGGTTTTCAAAACTTTCTGCAATCCTTCTAAATCGAATGGGTCTTTTGATTTTTTTTTCTTGGGATCTTCTTTAAAAGTAACCTTCTTAGATTTCCGTTCGTTGACAATGTTTTTCTTTTCTAAGGCTATGATATGTTTCTCTACCGCTATTGCTTCCTTCATATTATCAACTAAAGTTGTTTTGTTAGCTCTATCAACGAAGATTTCTATGTTTGATGGTAGAGCAGATATGTACCATTCACTTCGAACTTCTTCTCTCGGCTTGGAGGCGGTAGGGATTTTGTTCAAAATTTTATTGAAATGTGAGTTAAAATCTTTGACAGGTTCCCTTGATTCAACCCTAAGGTTAGATAGGTCATTGATTAGTGTCATAGTAGACCTATCATCACCGAACTTAGTCAAGAATTGTTCTTGGAAAATATCCCAACTAGTGATAGATCCGGATGGTAATGAGAAATACCATAATCCAGTTGCTCCTTGCAAAGTGTAAAGAAAGTTCTGGACAACAACGTCTTCATTAGTAACCCCATTGAGATTTATAGATAACATAAAGTTGTTTATGTGTTCTTCTACTAGCATTCCTGCTTCAGGATTAAACTTAGGCAGCCATTTTTCAGGATGGGCCAATAATTGACTTAAGGGCGCAGGCATTAAGACTGCCCCTGGGTTATTCCATGGAATTTGGGCCATCGTTGAACTTACTAATAGAGGAAAGCGCATAAGATGATCCTTGCAGTTGGGAATATTAGGATATTATAGTTCTAGATGATTGAGAAGGAGATGTTGAAGTTCTAGTGGTCTGGTGGACAATAATTTGAAGTGGAGGAGTGGATGGTTGACTTCACGGTGAAGAGGTTGAGATGGATGATGATGATGAAAGAGTCTCGCTATCAGACCCTTTAGGTGATTTCCTTGCTCTCTTCCTTGTAGGTAGAGGTAATTCGGTTGGTTCGATACCAAACTTCTCACTCTTCAATATGGTAAGGGGATGAGAAGGGTTATATTGCGAAGTCACACTACCTTGAGATTTTTCAGATTTTTGGGGTGATATAGAAAATTGCTGAAGTTTATGGATCAAAGATTTAACTTCAGGAGGTTCAATAGTAGATTTCTCTGAAATATTCAGGTTTGTGGCAGTGGTTGTTGTTTTATCGACTTCTTGCTCACGATTTAAAGATTCTAAATACGATGGAGAAGTCGAGGGAGATGGTGCGGGCGATTTACTCTCAAAATGGTACTTAGATTTAGATTTACTTGCCATTCATAGTTCGGGGCTCTCCTTCTAGCGCCAAATATGTTGAAGCCCCGAAAATTGGATCTACAACAAGGGGGATACCCACCCGGTTTGGACCTTGGTTAGTAGCTCCTTTTTTGTTTGGTATAGTGGGTCCGATTGGGGATATGGGACCAGTTTCCCAATTTATGTGTGTGTGTGTTGAGAATTGATATTTCCTTCCTAATAATTTCTAAGTAAAATGATTTTATTCTAAATCTAATTTAACAACATGCAATTGTATTCTAATGAACATAAATATTTAATTCTAAAACTAACCCGGGATTTAATCTTTCAATTATGCGATCTAAAATAGTTTCTACAACAATTGGTAATAAAGATCATTCAATTGCTATAAGAAAAGAATTCAATAAAGATGCACTGTTTCGTATAAAAAGTTAGCCGAACAATTATGAAAAACATATCACATAATAAATCACTCATATATTAAGCTTAAATAAATGGCTATCACCATATAGAAGTGCCAAATGATAACTCAAGCATTTAGGCATTCACATATAAATAACTGAAAATGAATATCACCTTAACACAAAGCAAAAATTGTTAAGAGATAAAAGTACCATTCATAGCGAGTTCTACTCATAGGCTCCAACAATAATGATTTATCTCTTCTTAATTCAACATCTACTAAGAGTACAAAAGTGCAATTTTAGTAGCAGATATTAAATACAGATATCAATAAATCTTGTTCCATTCATTCATCAAAACCTCCTCAGAGGGTGCAGAAGTGCATGTTCTGAGGACAAGTTTTTGATAAATTTCAGGACCCTTCTCTAAATGCATGATAAGGGTTTAAATACTAGTAGCTAAATCTAAAAATAGTTTATTACAAAAATATAGGAGACAGTTTAAATGACCGTCCTCATTTCAGGAAAAAATAAAGCAAAACTAAAATAAAACTGAATCTAAAATTAAAACTAGCAATTAGCTATTTGTGTATCTGATCTTTGTAGTCGCAAGCATCCAGCATTGGCTTGACGAGAGTTGGCTGGCCGACCTCCGACTTTAGCTGTCCTGCGAAAACGAAATCGACAAGTGCTGGCGCCATCTTCTCGGCAGAATTAGTGAGACACTTGAAAGTCATGCACTGACTGTGTGGTTTAACCAAGTACTGCCAGTAAGAATCCCAATTTAACTTGGTTCACCTTTTGATGGACTCTGCTCTTTCTTGAGCCTTTTGTCTCTAGCTTGTCTGTAGATGCTGCACATTTGGTAGAAATCTTGGAGTAGTCTTCGATATGAGATTTGCCCCGTGTAAATTTTCATTGACACAGTTGATGACATTGTTTGCTGTAGTGGTTGCTTCTTCTGCCGCTTGTTCTTCTTTCCTGATCTGTGCATCCCACTTATTAAAGAGCATTTCTTTATGGGCTTCATTGATTTTGGGTGCGCTTGCCTTTTTCCCTTCTTCTGGTTCCTGCCAAACCAAATATTCAGTAACTCTTTTATTAATTAAATCGTAATCATGTCGCAAGTCCACAACTTGATTAGTAATTCTATCGCTTATCTCGCAATAAGAGCTCCACTGCGATATCCCTTGGCACAATGTTTCTTGCTGCTGCAGGAGTTGATCATTTAAGGAAATGGACTCTATGACAAATTCTATAAGCTTGGGATTGTCCTTATGCATCTCTTACATAACCTGTAACTGTTTTTCTCTTTCGGCCAAACTGTTTTGGTATCCTAGTTGCATTTGTTGAAAGTCATGTTGTAATTTTTCTAGCTTTTTCTCTACCTCGCTGTTGACACTAGCTTGGTGTAACTGTCGCTGCAAAATCTATATTTTATCCTCTTTTTCTTTCAATAATTGTTGTACCTCGAATGCTTTATCAATAGTTGCAGAAGCATATGCTCCTGCGATCTGAGATAATTTAGTGAGATTTTCAGTAGGGTCAGTGGTAGGATCTTGCCAAAGGATGTCTAATTGCTCTGTATCAGGATAAAGCACGCTTTCCAATTTCCTTTTCTTTCTTTGTCTTCTCACCACCACCTTATGTTGCAGACTATAAAATACATCGAGAGGAGGAATTTCCTCTATTTTGAGCATAATTTCAGAAGATGGGGTAATGGGAATATTCTCCATTTCTGGGACATTGCTAATTGTTCCAGTGACTATATCATCCACTGTCTGCACATTACTCTCAGGTATCTATGTGCTCTGCCCCTCAGTATTAATTAAGTCATTGAATGTTTCCCATTCTTTATCCAACTCTATTCTAACTGGTGGTGGCTGGGTGATGAGAGGAGGAAGATTTACATGTGGAGTAGTCAAAACCTGTTATTCTGGGTGCTCTTTAGATTGAGTAGTATCCCTTACTGACCCTTTGCTTTTATTATGGTCACTCTCGGACCTCTTGGAGTGTTCTGGTGTTTCTCCCCCAGACTTGGATCTGGACCTGTCTGTGCCTGAACTTCCACTGAGACTGATACTAGGAGTTGGCTCCCTTACTGGTTCCAAGCGTAATTTATCCAAAGGGATATTAGCTAACCTCCTTTCTCTGTACATTTTGAACTCTTGAAATTTTGCTGGAGGAAATTGCATTTGGGCTGAATGCAGAACTTCTTTAAGTGTACTTTTCTACTGAAATGTATCATCAAAAAGATCATCTTCTCTAGAAAACACTTTTATTTTGACTGCAGTAGTGAAATTCTTAACGATATCATAAGGGTCGAATTGTCTTCCTGGAAATTTGAACAATTGTAGACATAACATGTTGTTTACTTCTTTGAATGCATGACCTACATCAAATAGTGAAAAGGCCCCACAGGCCACAGGAAATTGCGGCCAAATTGCCTTCTTCTTGTCCTTTAGCTCTTTACTCATTCCTCCTGCTCCACAAGTCTGGTAGGAAATCTCTCGTGCCAGTAGTTTATAAGGGACATATAAAGGTAGGACATGAGGGGAAGCGAGACTTCCAAATACTCTGACATAGGTGAAAAGTTCTTCTCTAAACCATCTTGCGACAAGGAGCATATCGACCTCCGCTTCAGGAGAAAATCTTGGAGCATCTTTATTATACAACATCTTGTATAGAGGTAGCATGATTCCATGAAAAATCTTATAAAAATATGGAATGAACTTGGAATCCCATAGTTCCTTGTGATAAACATGAATGGGTAAGGGGTCCTAAGTAGTCCATTCCCAACCCATTAGAGGAAACTTGGAAACATAACAGATTGCATCCATTACATAAGCAGATAGGTAGAAAGGGGGATAAATCCTCTGAGCAATTCTTTTGGACCGCTAATTCAAAATGGCTGTGGCTAAATTGTTAGACAATATTTTAACCCAATCCATAATAGTAGCATTAGTGGCGGCATCTAATAATGGTAGCCATTCAGATGAAAATTTGTTAACGTCAGGCTTTCCAAAAAGTCTACAAAGCATAGCAACAACAAAGCAACACGGAGAGGTGAGAGAACCAATACTATACATACCATGCTTATCCATTTTTAGTGGTTCGTCTCTTCTCGACTAGTCCTTGGTGCATTTTGCCAAATCTTCATTTTCTTTAGCGAACTTTTCCATGAATTGTTTATTATAGGTCACTTGTGGCTCTAGTAGATGATACATGAGTCTCAAATTTTGTGTAGTGAACGAACCAATGAGCCCTTGGCTTTGAGTCTTAAACTGTCTATTTGTTATCTTAGTGCTATCCAGTACCGATTTGACCATGTCCGTGTATGGAAGAATCTTGGGGCTTGTCGCTATCCGGTGCAAGAACGAGCATGTTAGTTCTGTAATTGATGCCTCAGATGGCCCGCATGAGTCTGCAGTAGCTGTAACCTCCATTACTCTGGGATTTTCTTCCTCGAGTAGACTGTACATGCCTTCCCAAGTAGTAACGCCGGCATCTCTGTTACAGGTGGTGTCTGTGTATAAGGGCGTCATCTCTTTATCTTCAGAACTTGGAGCCTTTCCTTTCTTTCCCATAATATTCTGAACACTGCTATGTATACCTCTCTGCTTTTCACTCCTGCAATTTGCAAATGAAGAAAGAGTAATGACAAGAAAAAGGTGACGGGAAAGCTTTAAATGCCGAAATCATATAAAATATATCACCTTACATGAAATGTCTCTTCGACCAAATCAAAAACATATTTCATTAATGATTTCCAACTAACTCATTAAATTAACATTAACGCACATAACTAGGCATTGGTTTGTGGAAAAGCTTTTTCGAATGACGAGCCCTGCAGATCTGTGATAAGGCGATTTTGCGATTTGCTTCGCAATATCGCAGATCGCAATATCGCTGATCCGTTACATGTGGCAATCATCTATTACCATATGTTTTCTGCGCAATGCGATTTGCGAGATGCACCATCACATATTGGCGATTTGAGGTATTTCACTTTAAGTGATACTTGAAGCACATTAAAATTGTGATGCGATGAATTTCTTTAATATGTGATCTCGCATCGCTATTTTGCAATCTTAGGATTCAGTTTGTAGGAAAGAATCTATTACCTTTTTGTGATGCGATGTGATGCTTTTTATTGAGAGAACGGTTTTCTTCGAACTTATTATAAAACTTAAGTCTTTTTAGATTTTTCGGGTATTCTCCTAAGTTTATTATAGTAAGTTTTATTCAAAAAAAGAATACAAGTCCTAATTTATTTTTTTGAATTTTATGGATAAGGATCCCCACTTATTTAATATTAGTGAGAAAACTAAATAAGAAGGGGCATTGTTGCTGGCGACAACACACCTATAATCTTCTTTAAGCATGAAACATGGAAAACTGGGTGCACTTGGGAAGATGTAGGAAGCTCTTATTTGTATGCCATAGTACCAATATTTTGCAATACCTTGTAAGGGCCATAATACTTTGGTGATAATTTATTATCCTTCTTAGCTTGTTTGAGGGACATTTGTTTGTATGGTTGTGGCCGTAAAAATACCTAGTCACCTACAACAAAACTTCTTTCACTGTGATGTTGATATGTCTATTGTTCAATTCTATTCTGCGCCAAAGTGAGGTTATCCTTTAAGATTTGGAGAACTTGTTGATACTTAATATGATCTTCCACTGCTTCAACTTTAGAATGATTGTTGAAGAGTTTTTGGAGATCTAGAGAAATAGATGATTTTGATGTTTGAACCTTTAATGAACATAATTGTGCAATTTCACCCCGTTGCTATTTCTTTAGAAGCTTTCTCATGCCATTAGAGCTGATTATCTTTCCTAGTTTCCTTGTGACACCCCTTAATTCAACTTCCTTTCCTTTCCAAAAAAAATTCAAGAAAATTTCTTGAAAATTAAAAGCTATTGTACCCAAAGATTGTAACCATTGGACTCCTAGTACAACATCAACACCACCCATTGGAATGGAAAGAATTGGACTATTCAATACACATTCTCCCATGGATAGCTTGATATTATGGCACTTTCCAGAGCAACTTATGGTTCCTCCATTTGTAACCATCACTTGACACTTTGGTGTTGGATATAGGAAGCAATTCAACTCCTTGGCTATCTTATAATGAATAAAATTATGGGTACTACCCGAATCAATCAACACTATTACCTTTTACTTCTTGATATGTCCTTCTATCTTGAGAGTTTGAGGACTGGTAATTCCTACCAAATGCATTACAAGATATGGTCAGATTCATTTATTCTTTCTCTGGGGTTGGTTCCTAGTGTATATCCTCTTCTTTTGACGTTTCTTGTTCATTTTCTTCATCCTCTTCACAATCGATGTAAATTAATTTCTTCTCAGCACACTTATGAACTTTACTGTATTTGTTGGTTCACGAAGGAGCGGAAGAACAAAAGAGCGGACGACTAGGGTTACGGTTTTCGGAAGGGATTTTCTCCATGGACAGTTGCAGAGGAGGGAGCTCCACTCCCTCCTACAAATAGGTAGTGGCCAACAAGGGAAAAAAACCTCCAGAATCGGGTAGAAGTAACACAAAGGAAGGAAGAAAAAACAGGGAAGAGGAAACATAAAGTATCAAAGCAAAGGAGAATGATGGCACAAAAGACAAGGAGGTGTTGTGGTAAAAACACAACCCCCATTATTGATGTCTTCACTTCAAATAATGGGGACCCTTTCTATAAATTTTTTTGGCTAAGCATCTTTAACATTTTTATTTTATTTTGATTGTCCCACGCAATTGTTAATTTTTCACTTTTTTTGGATTCTTGTTTTGATTGTTTTGTTAGAATTGATTTTTTATAAGCTTCCTATTGATGCTTGTTTCGCCTTATTTGGTCAACTAATTTGAAAATGGTACTCCTTTGAAATCCCATCATTTATCTAGTCTGGGTTAAAAATGTTATTTTTATTCTTTTTATTTATTTTCAGAGTGACTGTAGTTTAGAAAATTTCATAACTAATTTCATTAAAATAAAACCAAAAATAAAAATTGATATTTAATATTAAATTTTGAATTAATTAAATTAATATGATTAATTTAATTAAAATAAAATTTAATATATATATATATATATATATATATATATATATATATAAAATTACATCGCATATAGCAACCCAACTTAACCCTTCATACGATGCGATGAAATCTCATATTGCAAAACATATCTCTCGCATAATTCTTATCGCATATTTCTTAAACGAACACTTAAACCAAAAAAGACACATGCGATGAGGGCGATGCGAGAAAGGTTTTAACTTTGGCTTAATTAGCTTTTGGTTTATTCTTCATGCATTTTGAAATATATACGTACGTACATGTTAAAAGTTAAAATAATTAATGAATATTATTAATATAATATTTATTAAATTATTTTAATATAATCAAAACAAAAAATTTAATATGTATAAAATAAAAAGATTTTGTCGGATCGCAAGATCGCATCGCAAGTTTCAAACCATGCATTTTCTTAAAAAACCGATGGCCTCCTTCCCTGATCGCCGATATGCGATGGCCCATGGCCCAATAAGATGGCATTAACCAAGGGAGTATTACGCTAGGTTTCATGTAAGTTTTGTTTTATTCAACACTCATACGTATGAGTGAAATGAGTGGAACAAATGAAATGAGTTAAAGGTAGGAATAGAGTGGTAGGTTAATTAATATTTTTAATAATATTTAGTATTTAATGTAATTAATATATAATATTTAATTAATTTAATTAAATTAAAATTTAAATATTATTTATATTAATTAGTTTATGAATAATTAATATTTTAGTTAGATATTAATTAATACATAGTTTATTAATTAATTAGTTTAGCTTATAATTAACAAATAAATTAGAAGTAATTATTAGGTAATTAGAGTTTAATTTAAGATTAGATTTTTAATTAATTTTTATTTTTTATTTTTAGCCCAGCAACAGAATTTCCAGAATTGCGCCAGAGTTCACTCACCAGCTTTGGAGGCCTATAGATTGAGTTTTACTTGGCCAAATGAGGCCCAGGACGACTCATTGGAAAGATAAAACCAAGAAAAACATTTCTGAGGAGGTTTCACTGATAGATTTGGTTATTAATTGAATAAAAAATCATGAAAAAGGTTAAGCTTCGAATTTCTAAAAATAAACCAATTTTATGAGTTATTTTCTGCATTTTCATTTGTCCAAGCCTCTTCTAATTGCATATTCGCTCATCAATAAAATCCTTGGCCAATTAAACCATCCCAGGCATCAATAGAGAGTTTATATTTTATTTTCAATGATTTATTTAAATAGAATTTGATTAGATTTGTCTTAAATTCCAGAAATGATTTTTGTTTTATTGATTGCATTTTAATTTATTTTGATTTCTTCTTGCAGGAAAATAGTAGAAGAGATATGGAGAAAAGATCTCAATCAATGAGAATGCTCCAGCAATTAAAGATTGGAATTTTGAGCAAATAAAATTGGATTGGACAGATTTCTCTCCAGCAAACTTTCATCTCAGGAATTCCTTTGCA
Source organism: Pinus tabuliformis (assembly GCA_031772625.1). Taxonomy (NCBI): domain Eukaryota; kingdom Viridiplantae; phylum Streptophyta; class Pinopsida; order Pinales; family Pinaceae; genus Pinus; species Pinus tabuliformis. The sequence goes on from CM062814.1 coordinate 890,662,072, forward strand.
AATATTATAAATAGCAGATTGCAGAATGTAAAGGGGCGGTTCTCCTCTGCAATTCTGAAATTCTGAAAACACTTTTGTAATAGGGATTTATAGTTGTAGGTGGGAGGAGTAGAATCTCAGATCTGGAGATTATTGGGGTTTTTCTTTTACATCTTGAGTTATATATAATGAACAGAGTTTGCACTATTGTAGCTCTGCTTTTGAAAGCAGAAGCCCAGGCATTGTAAAGGACTATTAGAGACCGGAGCTGGAGAAATGGATTTAATAAACTGGTATTTCGAATACTATTGTTTTAAATGCTGGTTTGATTTTATGATAACAGGAATGGTGTCAATTTGCTTACATATTTGTGCACTTTTGTCAATATGGGTAATTTGCTTCTGCTTTTGTTGTTATTTATCTCTTCTCCTATGGGCTGAACTCTGATTTCTAAGTAACTATTTACTCACAAATCTGTCTTTTAATATTGGATGAATAGATAGTGATATGTTGTGAACTTCTTCCGCATATTATTGCTTAATTATTCAAGTTACTGATTAAATGATCAATACCATTTTGTGAACTACTTCCTGAGTGTTGTTGATTGATTATTTTAGTTAAAGGGTTTCAATAGGATGTGTTTGGTATCTATAATGTCAGTTAATTAAATTACTTCATTAACTTGATATTCATTATAAACGACACATTTTAATCCCAATATTATAAATACCTGCTCTTGGTTAGGTTAGATCTATATCTGCCTAATTAAGATAGAATTAAGATAGTTCATTTTGCTTGCATCTTAGCATAAGTTTGCATTTAGATTAATTCCTGCATTCTTTTAAGTCCTCTTTCCAAAGAGGCAAACTTTAGTTATGGATTGGCTGAGCCCTAAATCAGCTTAAGGATCACTTCCTTGCCTGATCAGCAAGAAGGACGATCTGATGTCTCTTTTCCATTGGTGAATGAAAGTCATATTTTAAAGCCATTGGAGATTGAGAGAATGTAACTAGACCTAGTTGAACCAGTCGGAACCACCATTCCAAACGAAAAAGGAGCTGCTTTAAGGTCCGGACTGGGTGGTCATCCCCCATGTTGTTGATTTTCGAGGCTTCAACATAATGGCGCTAGAAGGAGGGCCTGAAACTTGTTGTCTGTTGGAGTCTTTTCAATTTTAACATTCTATTTAATCACGATGGCTCCTCTTAAACTTCCAATTTGGAGTTGTATCCATGGACGTGCATCTTCCAATACTCCACCCAAAGTGGTAAGTCTCTTGTCTCAGATAAAATTCAATGGTAAGTGAAATTCTTCTGCTTTTAATCATGTCCTTCAATTTATTCACAATATTTCAAATTATGATTTTCAAGGAATTGATGAAGGCATCTTATGCAGAATTTTCACTCTCACATTTGTGGCATAAACCAGAAACTAGTGTAGGACTCTTCCGGTTGCCTCAATTCACAGTTGAGATCAATTTGTTACAATTTTCGTTTGTAAATTTTACCGTTATGATTATGATCAGGTATGTGATGAAATTGAATATCTATGTAATGAAAATGAGTCTGTTAGAGATTTTAATATTCGATTTCATTTGAATTGTTTAAAATTTAATGTCGAAGATGAACCTATGAAAGAAGAATCACTAGGTTGGTTTGAACATAATTATTCTATTCCTCCTATTCCCAATCCATATGAAATTAGTTCAAGCTTTGTTCCATCCCCTTCCAATATAAATGATAAATCCTATTCGGATGTGGAAATAAATTGTGATGAAGAGGTTTCACAAAGCTTGGAAAATATTTCTGATCAAATACAAGAAGACAATAGCAGCAATTTTGGAGAAAGAACTGCCTTGAAATCTGAAAGCTACTTTGAGGTAAATTCAAAAAATCAGATTGGAAATCAGCAAATGCAAGTAGCAGTCAAAGTAAATAATAAAATGCAAACAGCTGTACAAATTTCTGAATCTTTCCATGATGAGCAAATGCCGAAATCAGGGCAGCAAAGCAACCTTCTTCAAAAAAGCATGAGCACACAAAGGAATAATCTGGAATTTGAAATTTACAATGAACATAATGTACAAGAATTCTCAAACAGAGACATTGTTAAATGCATTATTTCAGATTCACATTTTTCCCTTTATCTTGATATTTTTAATGATGGTAATTTTTCCTCTCTTGATATTAATGATATTTCAGAAATTAAAGAGGATGATCTAAATGAATTACCATTAAGTTTTTATCAAGATAGAAAAGCAATTAATGATCATTCTTTTGCCATTGATGAACATCAAATTCTTGTCCCTCCTTGTTTTGATATATTGGATGAGATTGAAGGGAAATCTAGAGAATCTTGTGAAATCATTTATGATAATTACTCTGACATTGAAGATGCTGATTTTTCTTGAGAAAATCATCAGAAACTTCAAGTAACATTTGAGAATGAGGGACATTTTAATTTAGAAATTATTCCAACCAATCCTCATTCTAGAGCAGAAAATTATCTTCATGATTTCACTATGCAAGAAAATATTTCGATTTATGATTCATATCATGATCAATCTTTCATTCCTGTTCATAATCATAATTCTCTTTCTAATTCACAAGTTGGAATTCGAAATTACTCAAATTCCATAATTCCGGTCAATCCTTGTGAAAGAGAAATTATTTCAAAACGATCACAATTGTGCTGTAACATTAGTTGTACAAATAGTGATTTCATTTTATTTTTGTTTCCTCACTTATGTTGTATAAAATCAGATTTATTTTCAGACTTTAATTTTCAGATTTTTGATACATTACGCTGGCATATTGAACACTTTACTATCAAACATTCAATTGATGCATTGCCCTGTTGGAACATTGAAGTTTTATATTGTAATCAAGAGCATCAAAAGCTATTTCAATTTGAATATCAATTTCAATCACTGCTAATGTTTTATCAAAAGCTTCAATCTTCTCAAAGGCAATATCAACAAGGGAATGTAGTTTTAGAAGTTTGCCAATAATTCAATTTAATTAACAATCTTCTATTTCATTTGAAAGATTTCCATCCATTTTTCATTAATTCATTTGAAAAATATTTGGAAACTTTTCCTTCATGGAAAATTGTCAATAGCTTAACATTTACACGTAACACTAACAGTTTCTTCCAGGCCTTTGAATCTAAAAATTCATATCCTCAATCTGGCTTGTCATTTCTTCCTTTGAACATTTCCCAATTATTAATAGAAATCCATCCAAATTCCTATGATCCAATTGGTACTCAATTGGAAAGAAAATTTCATGAGAAGGAGATTTTAAACAAACTTCTAGCAATAGTTGTACATTCTACTTATAGATTTAATTTTCTTAGTTCAATAAGATTTCTATTTTTATTACTAACATTTGAATTGTACATACATGCAGGGATTAAAATGAGAAAATGGTTACATTGGAAATATGACTATACCTAGTCATTTTCATGTATATGGTTAGAATAGGAGTAGAGTTAATGTAGTTAATTTATTTTTAATAGTTCTGCAGATTAAAAATAAAGGAAGCAATTAACCCTTCTCATATTATATACATGTTCAAGGAAATATTTGCCTCTCATCAGAAAATTTCTAATTCTTCCTTCCCATTTTTAAATCAAAATCTCTTGCAGCAATACCTCTACCCATGAATACATCTCTGCCTATTTCGAATAATGTATTGACAGAATATGCACCTGGCACACATCTAAATCTGTGTTGATATTCTTCCACAATTAGTGGCTTTATCCCATTCGGTCCTTTAGTTTATTATCTGATGTTGTAAAATCCATCATATTTATTTACTGAAGGCATTATTGAACAATCACTATAACAATACATATTTTTCTCAAGATTAATTCGGAATGAGCAGAGGTAATAAATTGTTGTTTCAATTCAAAAGGGAAGACTATTATCATATTTATTTCCGGTAAATTTTAGATTTCCTGAACATGAATAAACAGATTTTATTTAGGCTGATTGCACACTTCGATTTAGAATAAATAATAAGATGATGTTGAACGAAGTCAGAATTTTGATAAATTCAAGGAAAGATTTGAAGATTTGTGAGGTAAGATCTGCAAACATTTTCCTTCAAGGTATGCATTTACAAGCTCGTTCTCATCTCTTATTAAGTTTCTCTTTTCCTTAGTTTATTTTTTATTCTTGTTCTGTTTTATTTACAGATTTTCATTTGTTTTTTTTAAACTTGAAGTAAGCAGCAAACCCATTTTAAATTTGCAACAGGTTCAGGGAAATTTTATTTTTGATTCATTAGAATTTGAACATTTTTAACTTTGCTTTCAACCATCAGAAAACCCAATTGAAATGTCAAGCAATATCATAGCGTTCAACTTGATTTTCGTATTGTTGATACTTCAGTGAAAATGTTTGCAATATCCTCAGTCCGCTCATCTTCGTCAATCACATCATCCATTTCGCATTTCACATATCGGAGGTTTACAATTGAACATACTTCCATTATCATAAATGCCCGATCTCCAATAAATGGCTTTACCGATATTGCGATGACCACATAATTCCGGACCCGACATGAATTCAAATCAAGCTTATAAAATATCACGTCCATCCAATCGCAATAAAAGTAGGGGCATAATTTTAAAGGGCAATGTCTCGAATCCAATATGTTACTAAATTTTCATCATAAAATTATCGGATCCATTCTTCATCGCATATCGGTGCATCGAGAATTGTTACTTCATGTGCTTAAGATTGCTGATCACCGATTAGACATGTCATCAATCGCATCGCCGATATCGCAATCGCTTCATCGCATTTATATTTATGCTCACATCACACTTCCGACTCTGCGATGTGCGATGTGCAATGTGGGAAGCACAATTTAAATATTCTCCGATCCCCAATACAATATATCTTTAATGATGCGATCGCTTCATTTCATTGCACATGTTCTCATCGCCTAGTCTTATCGGCAACTTGCCATCGCAGCCTCCGATGCAATAGTTTCCAATGCATGCCTCTAAGCCATTGACATTTAATCGATATATGGCATAGCAACAAGAGTGAAGTCTTGCATATTAAACTCGAAGCATGGTGAAGAAACATATGATGCGAATTATCTAATATGGCGATCTGTTATTTTAAAAAGCGAGCTTGGGTAACCACTATGGTAAAAAAGAAACTAATCACCAATTTGCAGTATATCTAAATCATTTCGATTTCTCATATATTTCAGTTTCAAATATATAATTCCATAATTAAATATGGAATTCAAGGCATCTCTATTTTCATATTTAAATTTTATTATTTTGGAATTGGTCTTGATTTTGGACAATTTACAAAATCATGGAGTTTATATGAACTTATAATATTTTGAGAAACAGTCATTACTGCAAATTTCCATTCTCATTTCTGATGCATTTGTTTTCCCTTGAACATTAAGCATTCCATTTTTTGCATTTTACTGCTTGCTTTAGTTTAGATAAAATAAATAATGATTTTGGGTTATAGGACTTTGGTTAGTTTGACTTCTTCAAGTTTTTAATGTTAATAAGAAGTCAGCTAGTTTGGAGAAACTGATACCTTTCAGGTAAGATCAAAAGCAATTATCCAATGGTAAGATTCATGAACCCACTTTCATTAATTTCCATTTCCTTTACTTTAAGTTTCCGTTTTGATTTTCTGATATATAAATCTGTTTTGCAGCTCTTCATAAATGCTTCCATTCCTCCGCCAGATCATATTTTCGAAGTCCATACTTTTCTCTTGGCTTAATTTCAAGAAGCAGCGATAATCCTCATTGAAACAGCTACACCAGGAAGTTTCGAAACCTTTAGCTTGTTTCTCTAAGCATTCTTTTTATTAAAAAATGATTAAGTTGATGCTTTGAAACAAGAAGATTGATATCAGACAGGAAATTTTCATTGTGGCTGAATTTTATCATCACTGCTATCTAAAAAGCCTAAAACAGTTACAACCTTGCAAGGTATGATTTTTCTAAATCTCGACATAAGAAGGATTGATTACACGATTATTTTCTTTCTTCATATTGTTGAGACGTTGGTATAAACATTCTTGTTTGAGTTTATCTTGCGAAACTTCGATTTTCCTTTGCATTTTTAAAAATTTCTTCATTTTTATTTTTGTTTGTTGATTTCTTTCTCATTTTAGCATAAGAATTCTTTTCCTTTGGTTTCCAGTTTTGATTTTGGTAATTTTTCCATGATTTATATGGAAGGCCTTCTTGTTACCTAACAATAGTCAACATACATGGGGAAAAATTGTTAATAGTCAGCTATTAGCTTTTTATTAAATCTCTTAGTAAAGTTTGATTTTCTTATTATAAAGGTGGACATACTTAAGGAAGAGATTACCAGTCAAGAGAAGTTGGAAAAGTATCATAAAATCTGGAGAAATTTTTTTTTCATCAAAATTGTAATCATTTTGAGATTTCAAAATTTTATTAGGATCTTTTGAAGTTCTATTATCAGTCAAGAAAATTTATTTTTAACCAAGTAAAGACACTTTACAGCAAAATCACCTTAAACTCTAAAATTGCCATTCTTAACTCTTAAGGAGTCAATGATTCTCCCTGTCTCAGAAAGTCTTATTTTTCTAGAGTGTGATTCAGAAATATATTTAAACTTAAAAGATAAGAGGTCTCATCATGAGCCTGCTTACCATGATCATGGGGGAAAAATAGGCTGACATTACCAACATTGCTAAACAAACCAGGGTAATGGCTTATGATTGCAAACAATATAAGACAAGGGGTCTCATCACGAGCCAGCTTGTTCAGTCCAATTATAACCAGTGAATAGCATTGTCAACTATCTGGCTACCAAACCAGGACAATGGTTTTTAGGAACTAAAAATAATAATAAATAAATAAATAAATAAATAAAAATATATAAATGGATCTATCTCTAGGTCAATAATTCTTGAAAAGATGGGATTCTGAATCATTGATGATTAAAAGGTAACCCTGTCGAGACTATAGATGTTTGCTAGTAGCAGTGGCTCTACTTGTGACAAATGATTATATTTTAAAAGCTAAGCTATAAAGTGACCCCTGCTTTATCTCTACAACTAATTGAAGACTGATATAGAGTTTTTAAATATTTTAATTTATGAGAAATTTTAAGAAAAATTACAGTTAGATGATTCTTGCTTTTATTCAGACTAATGAACCTAGTCGAGCATGTCAAGCATAATTCTCTCTTCTTTAATTTTTTTTTACTTTAATTTTAGGAAAATCTTATTCATATCAAACAGAGATAACTGGTTCTTCTCCCGTGTGTCGCCATTGTTGTGGTAAAAACACAACCCCCCATTATTGATGTCTTCACTTCAAATAATGGGGACCCTTTCTATAAATTTTTTTGGCTAAGCACCTTTTAACATTTTTATTTTATTTGATTGTCCTACGCGATTGTTAATTTTTCGTTTTCTTTGGATTCTTGTTTTGATTGTTTTGTTAGAATCAATTTTTTATAAGCTTCCTATTGACGCTTGTTTCGCCTTATTTGGTCAACTGGTTTGAAAATGGTACTCCTTTGAAGTCCCATCATTTATCTAGTCTGGGTTAAAAATGTTATTTTTATTCTTTTTATTTATTTTCGGAATGGCTGTAGTTTAGAAAATTTCATAACTAATTTCATTAAAATAAAACCAAAAATAAAAATTGATATTTAATATTAAATTTTGAATTAATTAATTAATATGATTAATTTAATTAAAATAAAATTATATATATATATATATATATATTACATCGCATATAGCAATCCAACTTAACCCTTCATACGATGCGATGAAATCTCATATTGCAAAACATATCTCTCGCATAATTCTTATCACATATTTCTTAAACGAACACTTAAACCAAAAAAGACACATGCGATGAGGGCAATGCGCGAAAGGTTTTAACTTCGGTTTAATTAACTTTTGGTTTATTTTTCATGCATTTTGAAATATATACATACGTACATGTTAAAAGTTAAAATAATTAATGACTATTATTAATATAATATTTATTAAATTATTTTAATATAATCAAAACAAAAAATTTAATGTATAAAATAAAAAGATTTTGTCGGATCGCATCGCAAGTTTCAAACAATGCATTTTCTTAAAAACTGATGGCCTCCTTCCCCGATCGCAGATATGCGATGGCCCAATAAGCCAACATGGCATTAACCAAGGGAGCATTACGCTAGGTTTCATGTAAGTTTTGTTTTATTCAACACTCATACGTATGAGTGAAATGAGTGGAACAAATGAAATGAGTTAAAGGTAGGAATAGAGTGGTAGGTTAATTAATATTTTTAATAATATTTAGTATTTAATGTAATTAATATATATAATTATTTTAATTAAATTTAAATTTAAATATTATTTATATTAATTAGTTTATGAATAATTAATATTTTAGTTACTTGGATATTAATTAATATATAGTTTATTAATTAATTAGTTTAGCTTATAATTAACAAATAAATTAGAAGTAATTATTAGGTAATTAGAGTCTAATTTAGGATTAGATTTTTAATTAATTTTTATTTTTTATTTTTAGCTTAGTAATAGAAATCCCAGAATTGCGCCAGAATTCACTCATCAACTTTGGAGGCCCATAGATTGAGTTTTACTCGGCCAAATGAGGCCCAGGACGGTTCATTGGAAAGATAAAACCAAGGAAAACATTTCTGAGGAGGTTGCACTGATAGATTTGGTCATTAATTGAATCAAAAATCATGCAAAAGATCAAGCTCGGAATTTCTAAAAATAAAACCAATTTTCTGAGTTATTTTCTGCATTTTCATTTGTCCAAGCCTCTTCTAATTGCAGATTCGCTCATCAATAAAATCCTTGGCCAATTAAACCATCCCAGGCATCAATAGAGAGTTTATATTTTATTTTCAATGATTTATTTAAATAGAATTTGATTAGATTTGTCTTAAATGCCAGAAATGATATTTTGTTTTATTGATTGCATTTTAATTTATTTTGATTTCTTTTTGCAGGAAAATAGTAGAAGAGATATGGAGAAAAGATCTCAATCAATGAGAATGCTCCAACAATTAAAGATTGGAATTTTGAGCAAATAAAATTGGATTGGACAGATTTCTCTCCAGCAAACATTCATCTCAGGAATTCCTTTGCAAATATTATAAATAGCAGATTGCAGAATGTAAAGGGGCGGCTCTCCTCTGCAATTCTGAAATTCTAGAAGCACTTTTGTAATAGGGATTTATAGTTGTAGGTGGGAGGAGTAGAATCTCAGATCTGGAGATTATTGAGGTTTTTCTTTACATCCTGAGTTATGTATAATGAACAGAGTTTGCACTATTGTAGCTCTGCTTTTGAAAGAAGAAGCCCAGGCATTGTAAAGGACTATTAGAGACCGGAGCTAGAGAAATGGATTTAATAAACTGGTATTTCGAATACTATTGTTTTAAATGCTGGTTTGATTTTATGATAACATGAATGGTGTCAATTTGCTTACATATTTGTGCACTTTTGTCAGTATGGGTAATTTGCTTCTGCTTTTGTTGTTATTTATCTCTGCTCTTATGGGCCGAACTCTGATTTCTGAGTAACTATTTACTCACAAATATGTCTTTTAATATTGGATGAATAGATAGTGATATGTTGTGAACTTCTTTCGCATATTATTGCTTAATTATTCAAGTTACTGATTAAATGATCAATACCATTTTGTGAACTACTTTCTGAGTGTTGTTGATTGATTATTTCAGTTAAAGGGTCTCAATAGGATGTGTTTGGTATCCATAATGTCAGTTAATTGAACTACTTCATTGACTTGATATTCATTATAAATGACACATTTTAATCCCAATATTATAAATACCTGCTCTTGGTTAGGTTAGATCTATATCTGCCTAATTAAGATAGAATCAAGATAGTTCCTTTTGCTTGCATCTTAGCATAAGTTTGCATTTAGATTAATTCATGCATTCTTTTAAGTCCTCTTTCCAAAGAGGCAAACTTTAGTTATGGATTAGCTGAGCCCTAAATCAGCTTAAGGATCACTTCCTTACCTGATCAGCAAGAAGAATGATCTGATGTCTCTTTTCCATTGGTGAATGAAAGTCATATTTTAAAGCCATTGGAGATTGAGAGAAGGTAACTGGACCTAGTTGAACCAGTCGGAACCACCATTCCAAACAGAAAAGGAGTTGCTTTAAGGTCCGGACCGAGTGGTCATCCCCCATGTTGTTGCAGCGATTTTCGAGGCTTCAACAGGAGGAAAATGAAAAAAAACAGGGAACAAAAGACATAAAACAAAAGGGACCGTGCAAACCCAAATTTGAAATCACTCCCAGAGTAGTTTTAAATCACCCAGTGTTGCAGGCGCACAGGGCGCACATGCAGACCTATGCAATCATATGCAAATTCATGGGACTATGGCCCACTGAAAAGGCTTTAGAAACTTGGATCAGATACCACTGGAAGCTTAAAGGGAGCATTGATCTTCATATAGGATCCAAGGGATTCTTCACCGTGGTGTTTACAAATATTGAAGATAAAGACAGAGTGTTTGAAGGCGGGCCTGATTTCTATGTAGCAGCAGGGCTCTATATGTGGCCGTGGATGATGAAATTCGTACTGAAGCTGGAAACTTTTACTTCAGTCCCGGTTTGGGTAAGACTCTATTCTCTACCTCTGGATTATTGGCAAATAGAATCGCTAACTGCCATAGGCAATAAATTAGGAAGGTATGTCAAAACTTCTAAAGCCACAAGGAGGGGAAAATATACCTCCTTTGCTAGGATCTGTGTAGAGATGGATCTATTTGGAGCTCTTCCGGACGAGGTCATCTTGGAGGTTTTTGATGAGGAATGGGTGTAGACAGTTGACTATGAGCATATTCCATTTAGATGTCATAAATGTCATGAACACGGGCACTTTCTAAGAGACCGCCCTCTCAGTAAAGCAGAGAACAAATGAAAGACACAGATAGCTTTCACAAAGGAAAAAACGACAAAAAATGGCCAAAGCAGCACCAAAGTGAAGGACAAAAGGTTAGGCCGAATCAGTTCCAAGTTCTTGGAGAGGAGCAAGAAACAACAGTTGAAGATCAAGTAATGAAGGAGGGTTATGATAAGAAGGAGAGGGAAGAAGAACATGATCAGGAATAGGTAAATGAAAAATAGAAAGGGATCATGATGAGTGAATCAGAAATAGAAATGGATCAGGAAATGACCCAGTGCGAGATGGAAATGGAGGATAATGAGCTACAGGAGATTCTTGATAGAGAAAACCTAGATCTAGAAGGGTTCTTGAGTAAGGGAACAACTGGTGGGGTATAATCTCTACCATAAGAAGAATGCAATGACTAAAGCAATTGTTCTTATGGAAAACTCAAACAAAGGGCACAGAAGAAGTAAACAACATTGAAAGATAGGGTAACCAAGGAGTGAAAGAAGTAAAAACAACTCCAGGGTTAGCACCAAGAAACCCAGGAAAAAAAGAGGCCGAAAAAAGTAGAATGAGCTACTGATGGAATGTGGTAAGCTCATGGTAGACTCAGGTAAGATGAAAGATCTAACCGGTTACTCCTTTACCAATCTGTAATTATGAAGTTCACAACTTGGAATATCAAAGGTCTAGGTAGAAAGAGAAAATAGAGATTGTTGAATAACAGAATGAAACAGGCAGCTCCAGATATAATTTTTGTCCAAGAAACGAAGTGCTCCATTCAAAAGTTAAGGAAAATCCATAGTAAATGGCTCAGCAGATTTTAGTTTCTAGAAGTCAAAGCAGAAAATTCAGCAGGGGGTATCCTCACCCTCTAGAATCCCAAAAAAATAGGAATAGTTGATGCGGAGGCATCAAGGAATTATTTATCAATTGTTATACAACCTGTAGGAGACAGGGACACTTATCTAGTAACAAATGTTTATGGCCCTCAAAGGTTAGATGACAAAATCAGGTTTATTGATTCCTTGGTGGATCTCCGAACCAGACATGCAGGGCTACCATGGGTTATAGGAGGAGACTTCAATATGATTAGATCTCTCTCGGAGAAAAAAGGGGGTACAAGAGCTCTAAATAAAGATTCCACAACCTTCCAAATATTTTTAGAAAACATGAAGCTTGTGGACATTGAGACAAACAATGGTCTATGTACATGGAACAATAAAAGAGGAGGGGATTCCCAGGTAGCTTCCAAGCTAGATAGATTCATGATCTCTGAGGATCTCATGCTTTTAGACAAGGAAATAATAGCAGGAATTCTTCCTTTTGGAGGCTCAGATCACTGGCCAATTCAAATGGAGATTAAGGGCATTGGCACCCCAAGAAACAAACCGTTCAGGTTTGAAAATATTTGGCTTTCACACCTAGAATTCATCAGCAACATTGAAAAATGGTGGGCGGAGGACTTGCAGTTTCAGGGATCAACTATGTTCCTGCTACATAAAAGATTAAAACACATCAAGCTGAAGCTAAAGGATTGGAACAAGAAGGAATTTGGCAATATTTTTACGAGTAAGAAAATTGTGGAAAACAAAATCCTAGAGCTCAATCAAGATTTGATCAAGGATGGATTTGATAAAGACAAAAATGATCTAGTAGAGAAACATCATCAAGAATGGGACACGTTGTGTAAACAAGAGGAAATTTTTTGGAAACAAAAATATAGGGTTCTATGGCTAAAAGAAGGAGAACGTAACACCAAAATTTTCCACAAATCCACCATTGCAAACAGAGCTCACAATAGAATCTATTTGATCAAGGACGAGGAGGGCTAGATTCATCAATCCCATGGGGAGATAGAAGCAGTGTTAGTAAAGCACTTTCTTGAAATTGCCAAGGAAAAATTTTTAGTTAGAGAACCTTTCATCAAGGACTTAATTAAACATATCCCTAAACTGGTTTCCAGAGAGGATAATTGTACTCTCAACAACACTGTAACTAAAAAGGAGGTCAGTGAGGTCCTCAAGGAAATACAAAATGGCAAGGCTCTAGGTCTGGATGGATTCAATGTGGATTTCTTCAAAGCCTGCTGGAATATTGTAAAAAATGATATTTTAGAGGTTGTCAAAGATTCCAGGCGGAACAAAACCATCTTGAAAGCTCTCAACACCTCCTTTATAGCCCTTATTCCAAAACAGGTTAATGCTCAAACGCGAGAGAGATATAGACCCATTGCTTTATGGAATGTAGTTTACAAGATAATTTCCAAGGTGGTGGCTAACAGACTCAAACCCCTGTTGCCCTCGCTTGTCTTGGGGGAACAAATTGGCTATGTGGAAGGCAGACCAATTCTGGATAATATAATTCAAGCTCACGAGGTGGCTCACTCGTTAACAAGTAATAAGAGAGCGGGTATTAATGCAATTGGACATAGCCAAAGCATATGACAAAGTGAACTGGATATACATCAAAAAAGTGCTCACAACGTTTGGTTTTTATCATAATTGGGTCAAATGGGTCATGGCCCTGGTGACTTCATCCAGCTTTTCAATTTTAGTTAATGGATCTCCATCTGAACTTTTTATTCCTTCTATGGGACTTAGACAGGGATATCCACTCTCTCCTTTTCTCTTTATCCTCATGATGGAAGTGCTGGGGCGGTCCATTAAGCATGCTAGAGTAATGGGAAGAATTCAAGGACTCCAACTTTCGGAGAATGGTCAAGTTTTGACCCATCAACAATTTGTAGATGATACCATGTTACAAGGAATTCCATCAGTTAAGGAAGTTCTTTCTTACAAACAAATTTTGAATGATTTTGCTATGGCAACAGGCATGGAAGTCAATCTGTCCAAATCAAAAATCTTTTGCTTTAACACCCATATTGCTATTCAGAGAAATGTCTCCAGAATTCTAGGCTTTCAAAGAGAATCCCTTCCCTCCAAGTATTTGGGAGTTCCTCTAACAGCTAAACCTCGACACAAGAGCATATGGGATCTGGTAATAATTAAAATGCAAGACAAGGTCAGGAAATTGACAAGCAGATCGTTAAATCTAGTTGGTAGATTGGTTCTTACAAAGGCAGTACTCCAAGCTATCCCAATCTTTATGCTATCAACCCTCCCAGCTCCAATAGGAGTCTTGCAACAACTCAGAAATATTCAAAGGGGTTTTCTTTGGGGTAAAGAGGAAACAAGGAAAAAATGGGCTTTAGTCTCATGGGATAAGATTTGTATACCCAAGAATCAAGGAGGCCTAGGTTTAGATAATCTAGAGATTCTTAGCAAGGCTCTAGGGGCCAAACTTTGGTGGAGGTGGGTCAAGGATCCCAAAGCTGAATGGGCAAGAATCTGGAAGGAAAAATATGCCAATGCCTGGCTTGCTTCTAAAATCATACGAATGTCTAGAATAGTGAAAGGCTTTCCCATATGGAACAATGCCTAGGAGAACAGAGAAGTGGTTCAAAAAAACAATTTCTGGGGAATAAGAGAGGGTGATTTGGCATTTTTCTGGGAGGACAAGTGGCAAAAAGAACCTAATCTTCTGAAGGAGGAATTTTTGGACCTCAAGCATGAGACAAACAAACAAGGATTAGTAAAGGTGAAAGACTTCTTGGAGTAATCACATAATGCAGAGAAATGGAGAACATGGAAAAAAATAGATGGCAGAGAGGATAGAGCCCTCAACAGTAAAGCAGAGTCCCTTAAGAGGATTCTGGATCAGAGGAGGATTTTAATAACTAAAGGGCAGGACCAGCTAAGATGGGGTAACAACAAAGAGGGCAACTTTAATATCAAGGAAGAAAAAGGTATTCTCCTTGATCTGGAATCTCAAGCTCCAAATAAAACTTGGCAGAAGCTATGGAGGCACAAAGGTTGGATGAAAATCAAACTCTTTATGTGGCTGGTTCACCATAGGAAAATCTTAACCTAGGACAACATAAAAAAAAGGGGTATGCTGGGACCCTCCAGATGCCAGCTTTGTGAAGCCCAAGAGGAGACTCTGGAACATCTTCTCAACAACTGTAGTTTCATTGCCAGGTTATGGGATTTCTTTACCAACATCTTCAATAAGTCTGATAGAGACAAAGAAAGTATCACCAACACTCTAAACAACTAGAGGAATAACTTTTGGGATTATGAAGTTCTCAACTCTGCCTGGGCTCTCTTGCCAAGTTTCATTATATGGAATGTATGGAAAGAAAGAAACAAAAGAATATTCAAAGAGGAAAAGAATTCCTCGCTTCGCCTGGTAGATTTGATCTTAAAACAACTTAAGGAGACAGTTGGTACCATAGTTAGGGATCTCCCCAAAAGTCCTCCCTTATAAGAAGAGTTAAGAATTCTCAGGTAGTTAGGCATGCAGGGGCTTATTCCACAAGGCCTAGACAGGAAAATAATCATGAGAGAAAAGGTTGAAGAGTTCTGGTGTCCTCCCTCGGACGGTTTTTTAAAGTATAACATCGATGGAGCTTCTAAAGGCAACCCAGGGAAGGCTGGCATTGGGGGAGTTCTTAGGGATGATACTGGTAGCATAATCTCCCTCTTCCATGAGCACTTAGGAAAAGCCACCAACAACATGGCAGAACTAATGGCTTTGGAACAATGCTTAGAACTTCTAATACAAGAGAATTGCCAAAATGTCATAATAGAAGCTGATTCAGAGTTAGTCATCAATGCAGCCAAGAGAATCAGTAATGGAACAAGGCTGGAAAAGGTTATAAAACATTGGAGGTTAACTTGAGTTCTCCATAAAATTCAGGTACATCTACAGGAACTACACACTCTCAGATTCATACATGTGCGGAGAAAGGCCAACAAATTGCCAGGCATTCTAGCCAATCAAGGTGTCAGCTGTAAGGATAGCACATTTTTAATGAAAGGGAACGCAATGTCATAGAGAAACCTAAGAAAACTCTGCCATAACCAGGCGGAAGAAGACATAAAAGTGTATAGAGGCAAAACTAAAGAATCCAACTAGTAATGGACAGAGTTCAAATAGTTTCACAATTTTGGACAGAGAGGTTTACAATGGAAGGTGGGCTAGGGTTGGCCTTAGCAGCCAGGGTGACCACAATCCAGAATATTCCTAGCGTAGGGCGAAAATTTTTCTTAGATAGAAGGAATGTTAAAAGTAGCAAGCAAAGGCATCAGTTTAAGCAACAACATTACCCAATCTTACAGTGGTAGAGGTCAAAACTGCTACCGGAGTGGTTTTGGTGCGATCGCACCACTTTCATATCAAAGGTGATTTCGAAAATATGGCAGCGATGCCATACAATGCATGACACGTGGATGAGGGCCCAGTCTAAAAACCACCCTCATTGCACACTAAAGTTTGACAACTTCAGTCGTGCGATATTTGGCTCAGGCGTCCGATGGCGCAAGACAAATCAACACTTTGGATCGAGCGAGCAGTTTAGTGGGGCCCGAAGGTTAATCTTCCTACCTCTTCATGGCGTGATGTATACCTCGGCTGTTAGATCAAAAGAGAAAATTGAATGGCAACGATCAAAAGATAGGAAGGGTTTGTGTGGGTGGTTACACGTGGGGAGGGCTCATGGGACCTGAGATGCCCAATGATTTTACGCGTTGTAATAAAAAGGGTTGGGTAGGTAATTTTTGGGAAACTGAGGAATATGCTTCAGCTGGGCATTTTCCTTTTAGCCTATTATCACACAGTGTGATGAATTTTGTACATAATGTAATTTTTTGTTTGATATAATGATAAGAAGGCATGACTCTTGCTTTAGCAAAAACAAAAAGAACTTTAGTGTATTTTTTATCACAACTTTAACAAAGCCCTTTTGCTCCTTTTTCTTCCAATTTTTGTGGTGTCAACCTTGTAGGTTGTGGAACGCTAGGAGAAAAGCACTTCCATATTTATAGTTGTGAGTGGTAGGCTTACTTGTTTCCATAATTTTGCTTTCAATTTTTCTTGCCAACTTGAATGCCTTCTCCAGTGAATTAGGTTCCCAAAGGTGAACCTCTTGTTTGATGCTATCCTTTAAATTCCCTATGAAGGAATCAATCCTATGCTCCTCTGGAATATCATTTACCCTTATATTAAATTTTTGGAATTCCTCAATGTGCTTTGCCAATGAACCCTTTTGTTTGAGATTTATCAATTGACTATAGAAGGTGTTGCTATTTGTATCCTCATAATGTGCTATCATTTCCTTCGTAAAAATTGACCAAGTGACAAGTGATTTATGAGAAAAAAGCCATGGATACCATACAAACTAATTGGGTTCTAAATATAAATTTGCAATGTGTACCTTTTGTGTGTGTTGCACATTATGGAGATCAAAATATTGCTCCATATGTAGTATCCATGTTACGAGATCCTTGCCATCAAATTTCCTCATATCAATATTTAGAATATGATGGGTCTTCAATCCAACATTAGAGTCTATGAAATCATGATCAACATTTATTTTGTTCTCATCACGAGTTTCATCTAATATCTTTTCGCCATTAGGAAGCATTTCTTGTAACAACTTTGTCAAACCTTCCTTCAAACCTACCATGTCTACTTTTAAACCATCCTTCAAACCTTCCATGTATTATTTTAAACTATTCTTCAAACCATCCATCTTAGCTTCCATTTCATTTTTGGTTACTCCATGAGAGAAATTTTTTTTGCACTTGGTCTCATAATTTTGATATATCATGTTGAATTTCTTCCTCTTCTTCATGTGTCAGAGTAGAGCTTTTTGGTTTCTTACTAAGTGTTTCCATTTTTTTTCTTCAAGGAATTTTGAAATTAAACAATGATATCTATGCTTCACTATCCCCTTTGAATCACTTCAAACTAATTTTTCAAACAAACGTTATGCAATTTTTAAACAAATACACACCTTTTTCTTGATTTTAGGAGCTCGATCTTGAAACGATTGTAACTTTGTAATTTTGGATTTCCAAGTTCTGAAATTTCTTGTTGTGGTAGCTCTCTAAGTCCTCTTTCTAGCCCCATAAGTATTATTGATATTGGATTCCTCAAGAAAGAGTTATGTCAAATCTCCCATGATGACCTGATTATGCATTGGTTCAGTAGAGCGAAGTTGTACAGGATGCCACGTGTCACTGTTTCAACCTTCAGCCCTAAAATTACTACACAAAAAACTAAAGTTCATGCAATTTCAGCCACTTTTTATATAATTCCAATCCAATGCTTGAAACAAAGGTATGATGATTTTCCCTAGGTTGCCCGTTTGAGATAGAATTCGGAGCCCACAAAAACCCTAACTTCCCCAGAGCATTCTCTGAAAATATAGTGAACCAAGATCTGAAATTTTTACACGAAGTTCTCTAAAACTTCTGACCCATGTGGTAAATTTTTTAGATTCGGAAGCCTCTTATAAAAAAATTATGACTATTTTCCCTAGGTCATCTATCTGAGACAGAATTCTAGATCCCGTAAAAACCCTAACTTCATCAGAGCATATCTCCGAAAACATAGCGAACCAAGATCTACAATTTTAAAAAAAATTCCTCTGCAATTTCAGCCCCACATGGTAAAATTTTTAGCTTCGGAAGCTACGCAGAAAAACATTTATGACTATTCTCCCTAGGTCACATGTTTGAGACAGAATTCTAGAGCTCGCAAAAACCCTAAATTCCTTAAAGCATATCTCCAAAAATATAGTAAATCAAGATCTGAAATATTTACACGAAGTTCTATGAGATTTTGGCTCCACGTGGTAAAAGTTTAAGCTTTTGAAGCCTCATCGAAAAAACGTTATAGCGAAAATGCCAAGATGGCCTGTTTGAAGAAGTGAAACCCTAAAATCCAAAGCTTTGATACCAAATGTTATGCAACTAGCTCACAAATAGATAGATCAACAACGTAAAAATTATCCTCTTCAAGGGGGAAACCTCCTTTGCATTACATAAATTAGCAATTCTTTGATGATTCAAATGGAAAAACCTCCTTTGTATATGTAGGAGTATAAGGGGTCACAATATAATTAGAGCCAACATAACAATAATAATGTAAGGGCCCAACAATAACAATAGTGGGCTTGTATGGGGGCACAATAATAACAATATGGAGACTACATGGGCACAACAATAACAATAAGGGGGCTACATTGAAAATAACAATGAGGGAATACACTAGTATTATAGGGACCTGACAATAGGAGGCCGTGAAAATATCACTAGCATAATGGAAAGAATATTATCACAAAGAGTAGAGCTTAGATACAACCACATTCATGCAGTTAAAGGAATTGGAAAGACATCCATTGAGTTGGAATCTAGTAACAATATTCATCTCAGGAATCTCCTATATGTACCAGCTTTGAAAAAAAAAAGGTTTTTATTTTTTGTTTGGAAGATAAAGGAGATAGAGTAGAATTTGTTGATGGAAAATTACTCATATGGCCCAAAGGCTCTAGTATAGATGATGCTAGAGTTATTGGAATGCATGAAGGAAGATTACATAGAATCTTGGGTCAACCAAATCAACCTTTGATGCATGATGAAAGCAATCCATATGAACTATGGCATAAGATATATGGTCACCTTCATTATAGATATTTATCTACTTTGAATCAAATAGTTTTAGGAGTGCCTGAATTAAAAATAGAACATGAAGGTGTATGTAACAATTGTGCACCTAGAAATAATATCAATAAGTCATTTCCAAGCAGCGAGAGTAGATCTATGGAAATATTAGATCTGATTCATTCTGATGTATGTGGTCCTATGTCAATAAGATCACTTGGAGTTTCATTATCCTATGTGATGTTTATCAATGAGTTCTCTTGTAAGATTTTGACCTATCTCATGAAGATCAAGGATGAAGTCTTCACCAAGTTTCAACTATTCAATGTTGAAGTAGAGAATTTGACAAGAAAGAGGATCAATTTTTTTGAGATATGAAAATGGAGGAGAATACACTTCAAAGGAACTTGTTTCCTTCTGTAAAGAAGCTAGGATTAAGATGGAGGTGATTGTCCCCTATAATTCATAACAGAATGGAGTGGTTAAAAGAAAGAACACGTCCATTGAATAATTTGTCAAGGCCATGATGCATGATCAAGAATTTCCTATGTTCTTATGGGGATAGTCATCTTTAACATCTATATACATTTATAATAGAAATAATCATTGAATTCTGGAAGATATGACTCTTAAAGAAGTGTTCATCAGACAAAATCCAAAGGTTGAGAACTTGAGAATCTTTGTTTGCCTAGTTTACATCCATGTTCCTAAGGACAAGAGGAGGAAGATAGAATCTTAAAGAAAGAAAGGAATATTTTTTGGTTACAATGAATCATAAAAGGTGTATAAAATCTACATTCCTTAGCAACAACAAGTTAAGGTCAGTCAGGACGTTACTTTTGATGAGAACATTGCATATTATAAGTCTAAAGAAGTTTCTATGGACTCATACAATGAAGAAAGACATGAGTATTGTAAGGAAGAGTGCTCAAGTTATACATAATATCATAAAGAGTGAAAAGGCCTTGCGAACTTGTAGAACCACTTGTTGTTCTTGAGATCAATAAGATACCAGCATGGATTAGATCTATGTTGGAAGAAGTAGAAGGACATGCAGCTCCACATGGAACATCCATAGAAAGTAAGAAAATTGAAAGGTTTTCTAGTTATGAAATTATTATGACTAACCTTATTGATGTAGAACCCTCCACTTATGAAGAAGTAGCTAGCCAACATGGAAGGAAGCTATGAATAAAGAATACCAATCCATCATGAAGAATGATTTCTGGGAAAATATGTCGAGACATGAAGGGAATTTAGTGGTGCCTTCCAAGTGGATATATAAGATCAAGCATGTTGCAGATGGAGGTATTGGCATATATAAGACACGATTTGTTTCTAGAGGGTTCTCTCAGAAAGAGGGAGAGGACTATGATGAAACCTTTACTCTAGTTTCTAGGTACACCTCTATTATATCTATTATTTCTCTTGTTGCTTCGATGGGTTGGAATCTATATTAGATGGATGTAAAGAGATATTTCCTTAATGATGTAATTGAGGGAGAGGTGTGCATAGAGAAACCTAAAGGTTTTGAGGTGCATGAAAAGGAGTCTCACATTTGTAGATTGAAGGAGGCCTTGTATGGATGCAAACAATCTCCAAGAGCTCAAATTGATAGCTAGTTGTTGAGAATTTCATTTTCCAAGAGTGATGTTGATCCAAACCTGTATTCCAAGGTTTTGAAGAAGCACCTGTAATTTTATTATTATATGTTTATGACTTGTTTCTCACGGGTGTTGATTCTCTCATTAAGTTTGGCATGAAGGGTATTATCTTAATGCACTATTATTTGGGACTGGAAGTATGGAATAAAACTAGAGAAATCTTCCTTGGTCAAGGAGAATATGTTATTTAGATCCTTCAGAACTTTGGTGCGATGGAATGTAAATCCATGCCAAATCTCATGGTGAATAACTTGAAGAAGTTGAGAGGCTCTGAGTCCAACCTGATTAATCCACCCATGTATCCATGGTTGATTAGATCATTGATGTATTTGGTTAATATCGGGATATACATTTGCTTTGCAATGAACACATTGAGCAAATTTTAGTTGGAATCGAGACATGAGCATTGGATGCAGCAAAGCACATACTGAGACATTTACATGGTGTTGTGAACTATGGTTTGAGATATGTATCAAATAGAGGTCTACAAATGTAGGGATATACAAATTCTGACTGGGAAGGGAGTGCAAATGATAGGAAGAGTACTTTGAGAGTATGATTCAGTTTGGGCTCCGCTGTGATATCTTGGATGAGCATGAAGCATAAATTTGTCACACTCAACACTGCAAAAGCAGAGTATATCATATCCATTGAAGCTTGTACTAAAGAAGTATGCCTTCAGAAGTTGTTTGCAAGATTGTTCGACTAAGAGCTGGAATCAAAAGTGACAATCAAAGTTGTCTAAAGCTTTATGAGAACCCCTTGTTCCAGGACAAGTCAAAGCACATTGAGATCAAGTACCACTACATTCAGGCTCTATTACATCTCCACTAATGAGTGGAAAACTAATATTCTGACAAATCCTCTATTGAGATTGAAGTTCATATACTTTGGAGACAACCTTGAACTTGTGGAGATTCCATCTCTCATTGAGAGGGAGTGCTAATATGAAAAAGTATGAATGGACCTTCTCCCTATATGGATAATGGTTTGAGAGGCCCAAAGAGATCCCTAGATAGGGTTGAGTGAGTGCCTCTTAGAGAAGAGACCCATATTACTCCCCATGTAGGGTTGAGTGAAGCATCTCAGCATCAAGACCCAGGTTACTCCCCATGTAGGGTTGAGTGAGGTCTCTTATAATTAAGACCTAGATTCCTCCCCAAGAGAGTTGAGTGAGGTATAGACCTATATTACTCCATGTGTAGGGTTGAGTTAGGTATTTTTGGCATCAAGTCCCATATAACTCCCTAAGAGTGTTGAGTGAGTTCATACTAGTACTCCCTAGAAAGGTTGAGTTAATATCTCAACATCTTGGCCTAGTGAGAGGCCTTTGGATTTGAGGACTAGATTAATCAGAGAGAGCGTGTCTTGATAATTTCACCATGAGTCAGAGAGACTAATTGGGATGATGGTGAACTCGACTAGTCTATATACCATATGTCATGGTTATGAGTAGGTGTTGATGACATGCCATGAGCCATGTAGAAGCTTAATTGGATATGATATATGATTTATTGGTCTCTGTTAGTCTACACCCATATCTCAAAATCACCACAATGCATTGATATCACCTTTTCTTAGAAAAATTGTCAATAATGAGTACACCTAGATAGTCATTATGAATACCTCTCTAGTTAAAAGGAAATGTTTATTTTTGTAACTATGGATGGTATTAATAATGTATATTGTAGCACTTGATATATTTACATTGTTTATTATAAAGCATGTTCTTCATGCTAGAGTCAAAAGAAAATTATAATTTGAGTCATGTCCCATTTGTACTTTTAAGAGAAGAAAATTTGAACTTTTTGAAATTGAAAATTTTGGCTCCAAATATTGCAAGTTGGTCTCCCTCCAAGTCACATTGGCATAGGCAAAGGACATACCCATTTCACCCAATAGATCTCTATATAAAGGCAACTCGACATCCTCCACAAGGCAACAATTTGATATCTCTCATCAAGTATCTGTTGGGCATCCAAATGAAGGATAATAAGGATAAGGAGGATGAATAAGAAGGTTGAAAACATCTATTTTCTCTCTCTATATATCTCACACGTGTGGAAGGAATATCTCTCTCTAGTTTTCATATTTTCTGGGCAGTTGCAGTTGTTAGTGGTGGAAATTTTCTAGGCAAGTTTCAAGGATAAAATTTTGGGTTTCTGGACATTTACTAGGAGGTCGTAATTCATCCTAGGGTAGATGATAAGGACGAGTTATTGGATCATATTGGAGGCTTGAATTCGATAGAGAAGACCGGGTTTGACCATATATTTGTCAAAGGTCAGTTTGACCTAGTTGTTGTCTATAGGTCTAGGTGTGTCTCTTATTGAAAAGAAGAATTTCTATATTGAAAAGGTTGTTGGGTTTTTCCCTTACTGGGTTTTCCCAGGGTAAATATTGTGCTCTCTTTGTGAATTTTGATCTCTATTGTTCTATTGCTTTTATATGGATGAATTTCTTAAGTGAAATTGCTTAGTGATATACTGTTAAAAAATTGAAAGAATATCAACATCATTAGAAGTAACTATTGCACTTTAAAAATCAACACCCTGGGATCATTTTTTACATATAGCTATGGAGTTGACAAAAAAACGATGTTAATTTTGGTGTCCATAAATGGAAAAACCTCCATCGCACCTTTTGTATTGAACCAGGTTTCATTGTGGTGCTTCTAAGATATGGGTGTAGACTAATAGAGACAAATAAATGAATATTTGTCCATTAGCTACATGGAGAATATCGGGCAGGGAGAACTATGTAGTATTTAGTCACATAAGAGACAAATAGTAGACCCACCTTGTTAACTATCAGAAGGGAAGGGGGGCATAATTAATGTGGGTTGCTAATGTGTTCTTCCTATGTCACACTAGGTGGAAAAATAGCGAGAATTTTAGCCCTGGGCATGGAGACTATTGGTGGTTTCCACGTTGCAGTTTCTAACTGGTCAAACTTTAAAGCGACATAACTCTCAATCCAAAGGTTGGATCAAGATAAAGGTTATATCGTTGGAAAGCTCTTGATGAGCTAGACGCATTGAATTTATCTATAGTTTCCACTAACTTTGGGAAAGAAGGACTTTTAAAACCCCATATTCATAATGAGACCATGAAGGTAAGGTTTGTTAAGAGTAACACCTTCGATGTCCCTGTATACCAAGGGAGGCTGGGAAGGAGTGCTATTGTGTGGTATTAGAGTGCCTAGGTTTAGCACTTGAATTGAAAGGGACTTGGAATAATAATAATATTAATTATTATTTGTTGTTTGCAACGTGTGTTGCTTGTAGCATTTTTATTATGAACTATTTGTTGTATGAAAGTGTTGGCATAAAAACAATGGAATGATAGAAATAGAAAATCATGATATGTTAATTGCTATCTAACTGGTGTACTAACTTGAAATTTAGTGTTTCAGATAACCTTGCATCCATATTCTTATTGAAAATTTCCAAGGTAATGGGTAAATATGTTAATTTTATATTGTTGGCTAACAATTGTGTGTGGGATAGCACATAAGAAGACACTAAGGAACAAAAAAAGAGTAAAAGGGATGAGAAAAAGAATTGTGTAGTACAACAATTATAGATTCCAACATGGTTTAGGAAGAAGAGTTGGTGGAGAAAAAGAGAGAGAGGATCCCCCGACTAGATGGATAGCTTGAGAATTTTAAGGGATGATTTAAGAAGTTGCAAGGCTGACAATGAGAATATTTTTAGATCTAAGGAAACGTAGGCAATAATAAATGTAGTCATACTGCAAAACCTAACGTATTTTCTAAGACAAAAACAACATGAACTATGTTCCAACTACATAAGGAAGTATAAATATAGGCAAAGTTCATCAAGACTTGGGAAGAATCAATTGAGGATTGATTATGCATAAGGAAGAAAATTTAAGAAAAGGAATAACAAGACAATTGAAGACACAATGAGAGGTGGAACTCCACTAGATGCTCCAGAGAGGAGGACACGTAGTTGTCCAATTTTGCAACTAAAATAAATTATCAATAGAAAAGGAAGGAAAAAGATTTAAGGTTGGAGGAATTTAAGAAGGAAAACCCCCCTACATTTTATGGAGAGGTGAGGAATGTTGAGGAAGCAGAGGCATGGTTGTCAGTGATGAAGAAGTATTTCAGGGTGCTTGATGACTATGAAAACATGAAATCAAGTGTAGTTATTTTTATCTTAAAGGGAATGATTGATATCTGGTGGGAAGATTTGAGGAATGCAAAATATATTAGAGAGAAATCGTTTTCCTAGAGGATATTTGAGAGGTATTTCAAGGAAAGGTATCTGTCTGATAGGTACTATGACATCAAGGTCAAGGAGTTCCATGAACACAAATTAGGGAAGCTAACAACTGATGAATTTACCAACAAATTTTTGGAGTTGTTAAGGTATGTACCTTACATCAAGGATTAGGGAGTAAAGATCCAGAGGTACCTTAGCGGGTTTCCACAATAATTTAGGGACATGATAGATTTAATGAGCTTAAAACATTTGAGGATACCATCTGGAAAATGAAGTATTGCTATGAACAATCCAAGAACAAGTATGAGTTCAAAGTTGATTGGAAAATGATGAAAAAACCTAGTTTTAAAGGAAAAGGGCATAATTCTTCTAGACATCAGCGAGGAAGAAGAAATATGAAGTTTTCCACTTCTGCCAAGGGTGAGTTTAAGCAAAACACCATTGTTATTGGTAAGGACTGTTTCACTAATCCTATGTGAGAGGAAGTTGAGAGGTTCATAGGAGGACATATGTAGTGTTGGGCTTGTGGATAAAACCATCGAGAAAGACTTTATCCTTAATGACAATAGAATGGTCCAAGACCATACAATGCACAAGAAGTAGAGATACTGAATGATGTGGATCAAAGTGTGTTATATATCTATGATGTGATGGACAATAAGTAGGCTTATCACCAACAATCAATGATCAAAATGGAAGGTATGATCAATAACCAGTTGATTGCAATTTTGATAAATCCAAGTTCTGATTTCAGTAATGTTAGCTAAATAGATAAGATATATGTGCATTGTAGAAGATACCCATGAAAAACAATGGTTGGTTCAAGTAGAAACAATAACTAAGTGGTGAGTCAAAAATTTGGTGAGGTCATGCATAGTAGTAATAAATGACATGCCCTCACACAAATTTGAATTTATTACTATTGGATTCATACAACATGTTAGTCAGAATGGATTGGTTGGTAAGACACGAGACCAAAATCAATTGAATGTCTTAGTCACAAAAGGGAAAAAGTGACACTGCAAGGAAAAATAAAATTGATGTCAGTTCGAAAAATATCAACACTACAAATGAAGTGGTGCATTCGAAAGAGGTGTGATTTGTACGTTGCCAAGTGACCAGAGAGTTAGAAATTAATAGCAATATTTTGGAAGAGTGCCTAATATTAAACTTATTTAAGGATGTGTTTCCTAAAAAAATTCTGGGATTGTTGCCAAGAAGGGAAATCAATTTCTCAATATAATTTTTGTCAAGAACAACACCAATGTCAAGAGCCCTATATCACATGAGTACATAGGAGATAGTTAAATTAAAATTGTAATTAAAAGAAATGCTAGTTAGGAGATACATTAGACCCAACATATCACCTTGGGAACACCAATATTATTTGAAAATAAAAAAGATGACACCTTGAGGCTTTGTATTGACTACATGGAATTAAATAAAGCCACCATAAAGAACAAGTACCCTTTGCCAAGGGTTGACACCTCGTATGATCAGTGAAGAGGGTCTTTCATATTTTCAAAGATTGACTTGAGGTATCGATACCATCATGTATAAATCAAAGATGAGGATATTCACAATATGCCATTTATAACCAAGTATGTGCACTATGAATTTATGATTGTGTTGTTTGGACTAACAAATGCCCCAACAACATTTATGTGTTTAATGAATAATGTTCTCAGTCCATATTTGGACAAGTTTGTGCCGGTCTTTGTCGATGACATCTCTTTTTATTAAAAAACCAAGGAAGATCATAAAAAACACTTAGAAACAATGTTGCAATTACTGAGAGAGCACAAGCTCTATGCCAAACTTAGAAAGTTTTATTTCTTCTAGTCACAAGTTCAGTGTTTAGGACATATTATTTCCTAGGAAGTGGTGGTAGTAGATCTAGAAAATATCAAAGTCATTATGGAGTGACCTAATCCTTAGAATGTGTTAGAAGTCAGATCCTTCATGTGATTGGATGGTTACTACTAGAGGTCTATCCACAATTTCTCAAATATTGGGCATCCAATCACAACATTACAAAAGAAAGGATTTAAATTCAAATGGATAGCAAAATGTGTGGTTGGATTCGAGCAATTAAAATGTTTGCTCATCAATGCACCAATATTGAGGATAGAAGATATAGAAAAATATTTTGTAGTCTATACATATAAATGCAAGGGATCGATGGAGTCCTCATGTAAGAAGGACATGTAATTTGTTACGATTCAAGGAATTTGAATGAGCATGAAAAAAATTATGTCACTCATGACTTGGAATTAGTAATTATAGTGCATGCATTAAAAATGTGGAGGCACTATTTGTTGGGAAGAAAGTTTATATTGATGTCAAATCATGGAGGGTTGAGGTATCTATTGATCATCACAACTTGAATGCAAGTCGGTTAAGGTGGTTAGCCTTCATTAGTGAATTTGATTTTGAAATCAAGTACATCAAAGGCAAGGAAAAAAAGTAGCATATGGACTTAGTAGAATGTTACAAGTGGTTCATGTGACAACCATCAATACTTGTGAAGTCGATATACAAGAAAATATTAAATAGGTAATACAGTAGGGTGAACATTGCCAACAAGTGAGAGAACACTAGCAACTAGAGTGAGAAGGGGCATTGGGTAAGAATTAATCCCTCACAGAGGATGGACTATTGCAATTCAAAGGTAGGTGGTATATACCTTGCATGGGCGATTTGAAGAAGCTCATCTTGGATGAATTTCATAAAATTCCATATTAAAGTCATCTTACTTAGCAAAAGATGATAAAATCCATGAAAAATAGATATTATTGGCCATGCATGAAAAAGGATGTGGCAAAATATGTTACTATATGCTTGGAGTGCCAGCAAGTGAAAGTGGAATGAAGACATCTAGTGGGATTGTTGCAGCCAATCCCCATTCTTGAATGGAAGTGGGAAGTCATTTCTATGGACTTCATCACTGGACTGCCAAGGACATCTAGGCAACATGATGCCATAATGGTGGTGGTAGATAAGTTGAGAAAGGTGGCTCATTTCATAGCTATTAAATCCACTTACAAGGCAATTGATATTGCTCATATTTTTATGAAGGATATATTTAGATTGCATGGTATACCCAAGAATATCATCTTGGATTGGGATTCCATATTTACCTCGAAGTTTTAGAAAGCATTGTTTGTTGTTTTGGGGATAGAGTTAGCTTTCAACACATTTTGAATTTGGAAACTAGGGCCAAACTCCATGTGGGTCATCTTATTCATGGCTGATAATATTTTTATTAAATTCCTCTCATCGAGAGGTGTAGTATTGAACTAAAGATCATCCAATTCCGATTAGTATTTATGGAGATATGAATTTATTTTGATTATGGAATAATTATCAAGCATACCAATAACTCATGTAAGCTCAGAAGCCCAACAGTGGAATCTATTCAATTATCATTAGATGTGTATAAATACAGGAGGACGTTTCCTCATTTGGACTCATTCAACTCATCACATCTCTCTCTCTCTCTCTCCCAGCGCAGTAAAGAGGCTCTTCTCTCCTGTGCAGTAGGTGACTCTTCTCTCACACATGTGGAGGGAAGGTGCAAAACCTGAAGCTGCAACTGCAGATCCAAAGTTTGACTAGCGTTGACCATCAGACCTCCTCCTTTGAACTACGCTGTAGGTGTACTTGGATCTCCTCTGAAGGCCACATTTTTTGATGAAGGAATCAAGCTGATCTGACGGTTGATTTGTGAGATATCAACTGCCCTAGTTTTGATGATGAAGCCGCTAACGCTGATGCTGCTAATCTAGGGTTTGCTACTGCTAATATAAATAAGATTTTTTTACTATTTCTCTCTGCTGAATTATTGAAGATAAAAGAAGATTTGATCAAAGGGTTTCCACATATTGGGTTTTTCCCTGGCTAGTTGCCACATCTTGTGTCTCTTGTCTTGGCTTGTTTTTTGTTGATCGTTTAATGTTCTATCTGCACTTTACTTATGCACATGTGATTGCTAATCTGTGAATAATAATAAGAAAGAGAAGTAAATTGCTCTAAGAATAGAACATACCATAAATTAACATGGTATCAGAGCTAAGGTGAAGACAAAGCCTAAGCAAGAGCAAAAGCAATCACCAGAGAGAAGATTGGCAAGGCTATCCTAAAAGAAATATGGGGTCCTCAACGCTCTTCCCTGTCAAAGAAAAGCTCCGTGAGAAAGCTGACTATCACGGATGGAAGATGTCTATTGATCTAACCTTAGAAGATCAAGGAGTGTTGGACCATGTGAGAGGAAATAATGTTGAGCCTCCATCAAATGCACCCACTACTGCGAGGAACAAATGGAAAACCGACGAAGTCAAAACAAAGAAGATCACCCGGCACTTTATCAACAAGCGCTTGGTGGTCTACATCTCTGATCTGAACACCACCAAGGAAATCTACGACAAACTGGTGAGTTTATTTAAAGTTAATGATGCAAATCAAGTTCTGTTTCTTAGAAATAAGTTGAAGGAAATTAAGAAGGGCAAAGATGAGAGTATGCATGCATCCTTCT
Source organism: Pinus tabuliformis (assembly GCA_031772625.1). Lineage (NCBI taxonomy): Eukaryota > Viridiplantae > Streptophyta > Pinopsida > Pinales > Pinaceae > Pinus > Pinus tabuliformis. Next base: position 890,691,944 of record CM062814.1, read on the forward strand.
TAAGGATCATCGAGATCAGGAACGATCTCCTATCTATTGGGGAGACTATTACTGATAGGGAAATGGCACTCACAACTCTTGGAGAATTACCATCCTAATGGTACGTGTTCAGGACTACTCTTCTGAAAAATAATGTAATTCCTGGTTTCGAGGAATTAATGGCTAGATGCATTCACGAAGAAACAAGGGTAGAAGAGCAAGAAAAGCCCATGCCTAAAGGTCCTCCTGCTACCTTTTCTTCTCATGCTAAGAAAAGAATAATTCTAGGACTAAATAAAAAATAAAGGCTAGACCTAATGGTGGAAGAAAAGGACGATGTTACATTTGCGATAAGCCAGGTCACTATGCGAAGGAGTGCCTTGATAGAAAGATCTCAGATCGGGATGATGATCAAAATTCCTCTCATGGAAATCAAAGGAATGGGAAATCTAATAGCAAAGGTAAAAGGAGTGTTGGTAATCAAGGAAGAGGACAACCATTCAAGAAGGCTAAAAATTCCAGGTATGAATCCAACATTGTTGAAAATAAGCAAGATGAATATTATTTACTAGCTGCTCTATCTACCTCTGCTCCTTCAGAGTCAATGGGAATTTGGCTCATTGATAGTGGTGCATCAAGGCACTTCACTGGTTATAAAGAAGTTCTCCATAATCTAATAGAGAGGGAAACTAACCTGGAAATTTTCCTTGGAGATAATATAAAATATCTCGTGAAAGGTGTAGGCAATGTTTCTCTTAAATTGAATCAAGGAAATATGATCCACTTACAGGATGTATTATATGTACCTGACCTCAAGAAGAACCTGGTGTCCATATTAGAAATGGAAGAAAAAGGCTACAAGGTGACTTTTAGCGATGACAAGGTACATGGAAAAATAATGTTAAAGACGCCGTCACTCTTGGGTTTCGAGTTGATTCATTATATCAGGTTGGTGGAAGTCCACTAGGTGTCATGTCTTGTGACACATCTATTCAATCTAAACTTTGGCATCGAAGGTTTTCCAACCTTCATTATAAAGTTCTACCTGATGTAAGACAAATGGTAACAGGGATGCCCGAATTTCGAGTAGAGAAAGAAGGTGTATGTCCAGGATGTGCCGAAGGAAAGCTCAAAAGGGGACCATTCACCTCAAGCCAAAGCAAGACCTCTGATATATTACAACTAGTTCACTCAGACATATCTGGTATGATGCCTGTGAATTCCTTTGGAGGATATTTATATTATCTTACTTTTACAGATGACTATTCTCGAAAGACTTGGATATACTTCTTGAAAAGGAAGGATGAAGTGTTCTCTTAGTTTCAACACTTCAAAGCCCTGATTGAGAATAAAACCGAAAAGAAGATCAAGATCTTAAGGACTGATAATGGGACTGAATATAAGTCTAACGAGTTTCATGACTTTTGTAAAGAGGTTGGAATCAAGAGGGAGACTACTACACCATATACTCCTAAACAGAATGGTGTGGTGGAAAGGAAAAGCCATACGATTGTGGAAGTTGTTTGTGCCATGCTCCATGATCAAAGACTTCCGAAGTTTCTATGGGTCGAAGCTTCAAACACTACCGTATATGTACAAAATTGATGCCCTCATCAAGCATTGGGTTCCAAGACTCTTGAAGAAATGTTCACGAGTAAGAAACCTGACGTATCTCATTTTAGAATTTTTGGAAGCCCTGTATATTTTCATGTGTCGAAAGAGAAAAGGAATAAATTGGGTGCATCTGGAAAGAAAGGAATCTTCGTGGGCTATGGTGAAAATACTAAGGGCTATGGAATCTATGTTCCTGGTCAAAGGGAAGTCGTGATTAGTCATGATGTCACCTTTGACGAAGATATGGCCCTCAGCAAGGTGGACAATCTTCCGACTTTGAGGAACTCTCAAGAAGTCAACACCAGGGAACCGAAAGAGAAGGATGATGAAATAATGCCTAATGTGGAAGAACCCATGGATCCTATTGATCCACCTGAGCCCTCCTCTTCCAGGAAGAGGCCCTCTTGGCTTAGGGGGCTACTTAATGATGTTGAAGGGCACACTACACTTTGAGGAAACGTTCGTGAAAGTAAGAAACCCAACAGATATCAAGGTTACTTGACCATCATGAGCACGATCATACACAATGAGCCTTCATCATTCTCAGATGCCATCAAACATCAAGAATGGAAGGATGCTATTAACGAAGAATATGAGACTATTATGAAGAATGATGTCTGGGAAGTAGTTCCCAGACCCCAACACAAAACAATTGTCACTTCTAAATGGATTTACAAAATAAAGCATGCAGCAGATGGAAGTACGGAAAAATATAAGGCTCGTTTTGTCACTCGTGGCTTCTCCTAGAAGGAAGGTATCGACTATGACAAGATATTTGCACCTATTGCCAGATATACCACCATCCACTCAATCATAGCCCTTGTGGCTTCACAAGTATGGAATCTACATGAGATGGATGTCAAGACAACGTTCTTACATGGTTTGATCAAAGAAGAGGTCTACGTGGAGCAACCTAAAGGATTTGAGATTCATGATCAAAAATCTCATGTATGCAGGTTGAAGAAAGCTCTCTATGGGCTGAAGCAAGCACCCTGAGCATGGTATGAAAGGATCGACAACTACTTGATGAAGCTGGGATTCACTAGGAGTGAAGACGAACCTAACCTCTACTTCAAGGTTGAAAATGAAAAACCTCTCATAGTGGTGTTGTATGTGGATGACCTCTTCCTAATAGGTGCAGACCCTCTCATTCACAAATGAGAGAGGGAGTTGGCTTGTGAATTTGAAATGAAGGACCTAGGACTAATGCACTATTTCCTAGGACTTGAAGTCTGGTAGAAGCCGAGGGAAATTTTCCTATCTCAAGGAAAATATACGGTGAAGATATTGGAAAGATTCGGTATGGTAGATTGTAAGCCTGTAACTACCTCGATGGAGTTGACTTTAAGAAGCTAAGTGGTAGCATTGCTGGACCTGTTTTACAAAATGCCACAGAGTATCGTGAACTCATCAGGGCATTAATGTTCTTAGTGAACTCCCATCCAGATATATGCTTCGCGGTCAACATGTTGAGTCAACATATGGTTGAACCTCACCACATACATTGGATTGGTGCCAAGAATTTGTTGAGATATCTTCGTGGCATAATCACTTATGGGTTAAGATACACTACCGGAGATGTGAGACTACTTGGATACACTGTTGCTGATTGGGCAGGTAATGTGGTGGATCGTAAGAGCACTTTTGGGTGTTGTTTCTCCTTGGGATCTACTTCGATATCCTGGATGAGTAGGATGCAGAAGTCAGTGGCCTTGAGCACCACCGAGGCAGAGTATATTTCTACTAGCATGGCATCCTGTGAGGTAGTCTGGTTGCATAAGCTCTTCGGTGAGCTGTTTGGATTTACACTAGATACCACCGTGATCCTATGTGACAACCAGAGTGGGATTCGTTTGTCAGAGAATCACATATTTCATGATAGATCCAAGCATATCAATATCAAGTAACACTTTATTTGAGATATGGTGCAGCAGGGAGCTATAAGGTTCCAACATATCAGTACAGATGAACAGGTCACCGACATTCTAACAAAGCACCTAGGAAAGGTCAAATTCTTGACTTTCAGAGAACGACTTGGTGTTGTTTAGAAACCCTCTGATGAGGGTCCTGTATGATGTATGGAACTCTTGCAGCTCCAGGAGGTTGTGCGTGGTACTTCTTGGAGCGACATATGACCACAGGGTAAAAGAATCAAAGCTTTCCCTGTATCACCCTGTGGCGACTATGTAGCAAGATGATTAGTTCTCCTGTGAGGTCTGGATGATGTGTTCTCCATGAAAAAATGTAGCAGGATGATTAGTTCTCCTATGAGGTCTGGATGATGTGTTCTCCATGACAATTGTAGCAAGATGATTAGTTCTCCTATCAAGGCATCCTACCCATGCAGTCAAGGACTCATGGGAAGTACCTCTCATCTGATCAATGAGTAGGGAAATGAAGTTACGAACCATAGTAGTACCGATGGATGCATCGCTATATCTACCATACTCCCTATGCTAGGATGACCTTCATTGATTTGGGATCAATGATACTAGTCTGGGACCAGTGGTAGGAGTGGTACCTACTATGACGCTGACTTCGGGTGGGTTGAGACTGGTCTGGGACCAGTGGTACGCACTCTGAGACTGACTTTGAGTCAGTGGAGGATGAAACTAGTCTGGGACTAGTGGTAAGAGTTGTACTCACTATGACGCTGACTTCGGGTTGGTTGAGATTGGTCTAGGACCAATGGTACATACTCTGAGTCTGACTTTGAGTCAGTATGATGCATCCTTGATCATTTCTTCTTCTTCATAATTTGGACAAAAGCATAGCAGAAAAGAACAAAGCATAGCAAAACATAACAAAGTAGAGTAGAGTAGAATAGAGTAGAACAGTAAAGATCAGTATAGGGCAGAGCAGGTAGAATAGAGCAGAGCAGGGCAAGGGTCAAGTTGTATAGGGCAGTGCATTTGATGGATGAATAGTAGTGACCGACAGATAGATTGCAAATGGAGTTCTCCTTATTTGAGAGGGAGTGTTAAATTTTGCAACTAGGGCCAAACTCCATGTTGTCACACGGAATCAGTCAAAAGTGCGGACACAACCGACCTTCCTAGAAGTCTAAGACATTCTAATGACAAACAAAACAAACTGGAGCTATCCTTCTCTAAACATGCATTATGATATGAGAAATCAAGTGTTTCGTTCTTACCTTTGTCCAAACGCTGTTGTAGAAGTCCAAGCTTTGTTGATCTGGATGAGCTCCTCCTTTTCTCCAAAACCTGCAATCACCAACAGTCAAACAATTAAATAGCACCTGATTATAACATAAAACAAAGCATATTCAACATATAGACCAAGGAGTACATGAAATAACCCATAAACAACAAGTTATTGAGAAGAATGGACCAATTTGCATTAAAGGTAATCAAAAGGAACCATTACAACTTGAGCCTTGGTGTTGTGCAAGCTCCTTCCAGGGTCCACAAGAGTCTTCCTCTACTTTGACAAAGCTCACCCACTTCCAAATAGAACAAGCAAAGATGGTAATCTCTCCTCACAAGCTTCTAAATGGGAGTCCTAATTCCTGCAGCATTTACCCTTAGAAAATGTATAGTTTCAACCTCTCCTCCTTCTGGCCCAATGCCTGTATTTATAGTACTCAAGAGGAGGTTAATCAGGTCCACCATCAATGGGATAGTCCCCTCTTTGGATGGGATCACTCCCTTATTGATGGGATAAGTTCCTCTTTGATAGGAGTGCATGAACCATCTGGAGGCGCCCAATACACGTCGAACAACCTTCTAGAATGCTCTAGAAATGACCACAAGTAACTTTTTAAAGATGAAACTTGCGCATTCTAACTTTTACAGGGGGACGCACCTGTCCCTTTACATACAGAGCGTCTTTGGACGCAGCTTTTGTGAACATTGGGAGCGTCCCCGCAGATAAGTTTGAGAGAACCTACGTCCCCAGAGATAAATACATTTATACAAGACTTTCTCTCTTTTTTGGAGTTTGACATGGAGAGCAGAGGTATAAGACTTGCCTAAGAGGGTAGCATGACTGTTGATTGAGCCATACTAGCTGTAAATAGTCATGGTGACATTTTTTAGTGTAACAGATTGCCCCCTAAAGTGCGAAGCCTGGAATAGATTAGGGTTTGTAATATCTAGGAAGGGTGAAGCGCTTTATCATTTCAAGGATTATCCCGTGGAGAGCCTGGTCAGAACCTGCAATTTTCAACACAAAATACATGTATAAGATTATATCATCACTGAGGTAGGCATTCCCATACTCAGATCAAAACTTTAACTAACAGACTAACTACTCTGATATAGGAATGATCTTGCAGTACATCACAATCATAGACTTTTGTAGACACAGTATGGACGCAGCCATCTGTTTATGATTAGTCTACTTAGATAATGAATACAAAACTCCTCGCAGCCTGGATGGTGGAAACTAGATCCAGGGTCTTCATCTCTACTTCCCGAATTGGTACGATTCTAGCCATGCGAATAAATGAGTTGATGTCGAACATGGTAGAAACCACTTGATTACCAGTCAATGATGTAAACTGTTAACAAGCGTGAGAGAGACCACCAGTAATGTCAATGGTTCTCAAAGTACCCAGTACAATCCATGAGATGTGAATGAATGAGTTGATGTCGAACATTTCACGGAATCCTTCGATCGAAAGTCAATGATGTAAACTGACGTCAAAGGCGAGAAACCTGCCATTGATGCATGCAGACTTCAAGGTACTGACGATTTCTAAGTCATCTCTCTAGATAATGTGCTGATGTCGATAGAAAGCGACCCGTTGCAGGCAAGCCCGCAACACGAAATCATTGTTCAAGTTGAAGAAATGTTGCTGTAAGGACTGACTCAGGGATGGTCAAATGGATGACAAGTATTTTGCAGATGAAAGTTTTGCTTGCGGACCTCTTGAACACATAACGACACGACAGATGGCTTGGTGACGAATAACTCAAAGTTAATCCACGGAACCCGGTTAAAGACTTTCAAAGTGGTTTGATCAACTGTGAGGTAAAAGATTTCCCAACCCAGGTGAATGAAAAGTGTCGTGTTCAAGAGTGGTAATAAAGTTTCTTCTGAGACAAAAGGTAACAAATAGGCTCATTCTTCTCTTTTTTCCCCCACCATTTCTGGCAAGTACCTCTTTATTTTTAACAAGCTTGAGGAGGATAACATGTGCTTGATTATAAGCTCATCCTTCGGATGAGTCCAACCTAGTTTTGATTCGAACCCTAGGAAGGAGTGGTTCGTTCCTGTTTGTAATTGAACAGGTCCTTTACTGTGAAATGTTTAACGAGCCCAGTATAGGAGAAACTCGGTGTTTTTCAATTTTAGAGAGTCTGAAAAAACTTAAGAAGACTCCAAGTTGAACTTTTTCGTAGATTTGTGTCCCTCAAGCCCGAAAAAGTATAAAATAATACCTGGGGGAACCGCTTGATCTTGCGACCAAGGAGTACTTTCATAATTAGTGCCACTGACCTGAAAAGTAAAAAGCGATCAAGGACACGTCGTTTTATTTCCGTATCGAGTTTGAAACGACAAAAACCCGGCAATCTTTTCCTGATTTTACGGTCAGAAAAGAGCTATAAGGGGACCGTCTTTTAATTCCATTTTAACGAGTGTAAAAGAAACGCTCGGCAATCTTTTCATATTTTAGGAGTCAGAAAAGGGCTTAAAAGATGACTCTGATATTTTGTTTGTGAAAAAATGACAATTTCTCTCTAAGTCCCTTTGTCCTGCACAAAAGCGACACATTACTCATACCTGTTTAAGATAGGCAAAAATACATCGAAAAACATCTTTCCATGGTGAAAAATGAACAAATTCATCCAAAAAACCTATAAAAAGACTTTTTACCATGTCATTTTTACCGTTTGACTGTTGAGGTTGAAAAAGGAGCTTTTGACAAGAAACTTCCCGTGGTCGCTGTGGAAAATCCGACTGTCAGAATCGAACGCCGTCTCTTCCAGGTATTTTACAACATCCTACTCTTCATTTCTATCTGATTAAAATTGTTTTTTAGGTTTTAGTTTTGTTTTTTGGGAGGGTTTAGGTTTCAAAATGCGCTCCTCGGTGGACGCAGGTGCCCTTCGGGTGACCTGCGTCCCCCGACTTTTTCCTATACAGGAAAATGGTCGGGGGACGCAGCCCACCTTCAGGCCAGCTGCGTCCCGATGCCCTGTGTTCCAAACGCGGGGTGCGTCCTCCATGGAACGCGGAAATTGAAACCCCAATCCTCACAAATAACCATTCAAATTTCCCCAAATTAATTCTAATCATTATTTCTTGGTGTGTAGGGCACTCACCATGTTGGATTGGAGAGAAAGAGAGCACGAAGAGGTTGATGAAGCTGCAATAGAACACCAACCTTCCCTGGATGCCCTAAAAGCATGCGGGTTATACAAATACTGGGCCATACCGGGCATGAGGGCTCAGGTAAGATTCTTAGAATGGCTGGTTGAGAGATGGAACGTTCAAGAGCAATGCTTTTACATAGGAGGGCACCAGCTCGAGATAGAGCCCTCGGATGTATACTTTCTCACTGGCTTGCCAAACAGAGGCGAGCAACTCAATCTAGCCGGGACTAGGCCGGGTGGCCAATCCCTTGTTAGTCTCCGGGAAGATTGGTGCACTCCTGGGGCACACCATTCGAAAGGCGTGGAGATCAAACACATCTCTCTGCGTGAACTCAAAGTTATTGCTTTCACGGTTACCAGAATTTGCGGCGCGGCCGCTTTGCACATTGCTTCTGGGTCCCAAATGCGGATGGCAATTGACTGTTACCAAGGCACCATCTTCAACTGGTGTGATGCTGTGTCAGCCAATATGAAGAGCCAACTGACTAAGGCAAAGAACGGACGACTGAAAACTTTTGGATATGGGCCTTTAGTCGTGAGCTTCGCCTTAGAGAGAGTTCCGATGCTGATCCCTCAGCAACTCACTGTTGATATCTTGGGTCCTCGGGAGCCAAAGCTAGTACGATGGGTTGCGGTGATGGCCCGGCATCCTGACGAGGGCGCGGCAGTTGTTCGATTTTCTGATAGTTACTTTCACTGGTTGGAGGACCAGGTTTTCTCGATCCAGGACTTTCCGTACGCCGGAGTAGATTTTCGACATGATCCGGACATGGTTCTTCCACAGGGAGAACAATGGGATGACAGAGGTACTTTATTTTTCACAAGTTTTCAAGTTATGTATTTTTTTTTGTTTTTATATATATCGTCTCAAAAATGACAGTAAAAGTTTCAAAATGCAGATGTTGGTCTACAACGTCCAGCCAACCTCCGGCCTTTTGAGAGGAGACATCCAGCTGCACCGGTACCGGCCCCACAGGACGCGGCTGCAGAAGTACTAGCTGAGTTGGAGCATGATCTAGAGTGTCTGACGGCAGATATGCCTGAGACTACTATGGATGACATTCCTATCAGGCTTCAGCGCTTCGTAGTCGCAGTCCCTGGACCGTTTAGGAGATTTTTGTGTAAGGTAGCCCGTGCAGTGGTGTCGTATAGGGAGCACCACCAGTGATTGGCTAGTCACTTTGTAGACACATGTGACATTTTTGACTTTTTGTACTCTATCATTTTTGCCGATCATAAGGTGTTTTTCAACCTATGATCGAAGACGATGTATATTTTTTGACACACTCCTATCTATATATATATCACTATTACCGGCTTATCTTGTTTAACATGTATGATGAAATGTTTTTAAATGTACTTGCATGATTATCGTAAATGTCTCTCTAACATTCGAGAAGCAATTGCATCTGCTAATGTATTTAAAGACCTTGGAATATGTTGATATTCAATGTAATCAAATTCACGTTCCAAGAGACGCACTCTCAAAAACAACCTTAATAACACAGGATTTCTAATGGCATAAACTCTATTAAGCTGTAATACAACAAGTTCAGAATCTAACCTCACTATCAAACGTCGAATTCCAAATGAAATAGATTCGGATAATAATTCAACCACTGCACTGTATTCTGCAATGTTATTCGTTGTTTGACCGAGGCTTACCCCATGCATAGAAACTAACTCGTCAGAGGGTGAATAGATAACCCAAGCTGCGGAAGAGATATTCCGTGTACTACGACAAGCACCATCAGCAAATCCAATGTATGTTTGGAGAGGCGTCGACATCTGTAATATCAAGAGTAAAACCAAGATAAGCCAGAATAACGACGAAAAACACACTCACTAAGTTAAGCACACCGACTAACTAACAATCATACTAGCTAGAAAGAAAACCTAACCTAACTAAAAATTCTCCATACCCACCATTTAAGCATAATACCTCTTTAGGTAAAGTCCATTTCTGGGTTTACCCAAAGAGTCCCCATCAAAATCTACCAGCTCATAAGCCCCTTTTGCTAGCTTTCGCTTTACAATATAGGGTCCGTGCCACATAGGAACGAATTTTCCAGCACCTAGTTTATCGTTAGCTTGATCATATAAAAGCACTAGGTCTCCCTCCGAAAAACTTCGAGGGGTCACATTTCTATCATACTGAGCTTTCATTCGCTTCGCGTGAGTCTCGATTGCCAATGCAGCATCACGTCGAGTCTCATCTAATTTAGCTAAGTACAATAAACGTTTCTCCTCTTCGGAAGTAGCTGGAAGTAATTCGACAGCCATTTGAAGTGATGGGATTTCACATTCAATGGGTAACACTGCTTCCAAGCCATAAACTAGCTGGAAAGGAGTGAACCCTGTTGAGGTTTTTACTGAGGTTCGGTATGCCCATAGCGCCGAAAATAACATGTTGTGCCAATTCGACCGATGAATACCAATGGTTCGTCGGATCATGATAACCAGAACTTTGTTGATAGACTCAACCAAGCCGTTGGCTTGCGGATAATAAGGAGTAGAGCTGTCGTGGCGCAAACCAAGCTGGCTTGTAAGTTCAGTCATCATGGTGTTTCGAAAATGGCTCCCATGGTCAGTAATGATTGCTTGTGGGACACCAAACCTAGTTATTATATGATTGAATATGAAAACTGCAGCTGTTTTGCCGCTTGCGTCGAATGTAGGCATCGCCTCGGCCCATTTAGTGAAATAATCAACCGCAAGGATGATATACGCATGCCCCCCGGCCGAGTGAGGGTTACAAGTAATAAAGTCGATACCCCATTTGGCGAATGGACCAATGGCAATTATAGGGTGGAGAGGAGCAGGTGGTGCGCGCATCTTTCGATCAAACACTTGGCAGTTGTGGCACTTCCGGACTGCAATGATACAATCTTTAAACATAGATGGCCAGAAGTAACCAGCGCGCAACACCTTCTGAGCTGTGGCATACCCAGACATATGACCGCCACATGCTCCAGAGTGACAATCATTCAAAACCTTCTCAGCCTCTTCGTGAGTTAAACAACGTCGAAAAACTAAGTCTGCCCCTCGGCGATAAAGTGTATCTCCAATAATTTTATATTGCTGGGATTGAAACCGAATTTTCCGACGTTCTGCCTTAGAAGCTTCAGGCCGAAAGGTTTGGGTTTGGAGATAGATGATTATATCCCCGTACCACGGATCTACAGTACTGATAAGAAACAAAGATTCGTCCGCAATGGATTCTTCTGCCACAGTCTCTGTGTCAGCACTCGGGAAATCACACATCAATTCCGCAAAAACTAAGGATTTCTTAGACTTGGACTTCTCGAATTCCAAGTCGAACTCTTGCAGGATAACGATCCATTTAGAGTACTTGCCCCCTAGCAATTGTTTTGTCAAAATGTAAATCATAGGGTTGCAATCCGAAATAACTGTAGTTTTACGGAGAAGAATGTAGTGACGAAAACGCTGGACAGCTTGAACGGCTGCCAGGGCCAATTTCTCCACATGCGAATATTTTAACTCAGTGGGATTTAAGGTCCTACTGAGATAATATATCACATGTTCCGCTCCGAATTCATCTTCTTGAACTAACACCATTCCAATGGTGGAATGCGAAGCTGCGAGGTATAAGAAGTAGTCCTGGTTGTAGTTGGGAGGATGCAACAACGGTGCATGGGTCAACGCGTGTTTAAGTGCATCAAAAGATTGTTGGGCAATCTCGTCCCAAAAGAATTGAACGTTCTGTTTCAACAACCGTGTAAAACCTTTAGTGACCTCGGCGTAGTTTGGGATGAATCGGCGTAAAAAGTTCGCTTTCCCTTGCAAACTTTGGAGTTGGCGCAAACTCGAAGGAGGAGGCAATTTGATGATAGCCTCGACTTTCGAGGGATCGACGCGAATGCCGGCTTTTGAAACAACAAATCCCAGCAATCGACCTGTTTCTATACAGAAAACACACTTGTGGGGATTCAACCGAATTCGATAATGCCTACACCTCATAAAGATTGCTCGTAGGTGGACAAGGTGATCAGCTCGACGTAAAGAATGAGCAGGCAAATCATCGAGATACGGTTGCACAATGTGCTTGATGTCATGAAATGCATAAGACATTGCCCGTTGAAAAGTGGCCCCGGCATTCTTAAGCCCAAAAGGTAATTTGCAATAAGCAAATGTCCCCCATGGACAAATGAATGCTGTTTTTGGTTGGTCGGCAGGTAGAATATTGATTTGATTATAGCCCGAAAAACCATCCATAAAGGAAAACATTTCACTTCCGGCACAATCATCAATAATTTGATCGATATAAGGCGTAGGATAGTTGTCTTTTGGACAAGCTCGATTGATATCCCTATAGTCGATACAGATTCTTATTGTTCCTTGTTTCTTGTTGACGGGAACAATATTCGATACCCAATCCGTTAACGGGATCGGATAAATGAAACCTGCTTTCAACAGCTTTTCGACTTCTGCTTTAATCGCAGCCGCTTTTCGAGGGTGAATCTGACGCAACCGTTGCCGGACGGGTTTAGCATCCGGGTAGGTCTTTATTTCATGAACAACAATGGCAGGATCGATTCCTGGCATTTCCTCGTAAGACCAGGCAAACACATCGCGGAATTCTTGGAATAGGGCCTTGTAAATTTGGATTTCTTCTTCAGTACACGCGGCACCTATATGAATGTTCTCCTCAATTCCGGGCTTCACTGAAATATCAACGGGAATAGTACGAGAAATATTCCCTAAATTCAACTCTGAATCAGAATGTTTCGTTGGATCCTGAGCGTCTTTGACATATTCAGCGGTAAAGATAGATGAAAAATCATTTTCAAATGCATCATCCTTAGGTAAAAACGAAGATCTGTGATGGAGATCCTCCCATGGTAGATCGTCTACACTTAGGATTTCACGAAGTTGTTCGTCAGATGACACGACTTCGGGAAACGCTATCCGTTCTAAGGGTGAGGTGAAAAGTGACTCTTCACTGACCACATTCATTTGGTCGACTTCGGTTGAATGAAAGTCGGTAAAAGACATGAGAGCTTCATAAGCAATTTCATATGGACTCAAGGGCATAGCATTACCGAGTGAGTCTATCTCAGAGTCGGATGGGACAAACCAAGGATCATCATAAATAATATTTTCTGATGTAATCATATGAATTGTTGCAAACGAAGGTTCTACGCTGAGTGGAGGGAGAGGAAAAGTTCCCAGTAAACCGGAATCCTTAACTAAACCTACACCAACGTCCCTATAAGGGATTGTCGTCTTACCGACATGCTGGATACTCTCTGAAGAGGCTGGGTCGGATGAAAAGTATGTCAGCTGATCAATAGTCACGATCTTACCGTTGTGTGGAAACTTAATTACTCTGAAGACCGATGAAATGACCGCTGTCATAGCATATGACCAACTTCGACCCAAAAGAAGGTTGTAGTCTAGAGGGGCATCAACCACTTCCACATCCAGACTAACGGTTTTACCTTCTACCCCTATAGGCAATTCCTGTAGAATACCGAACGGACGGAACCCACGGCCATCAAAGGCCTTAAGGATGGTGGGGGATTGGTTCAACGAAGGAGAACCAAGGGATCTCCAACATTGAATCGACATAATACACGTAGAAGCTCCCTCATCAATCACGGTCCTATGAATAGGCCTGTTTTTGACTATCACTGGAATTTGGAAAGCCATTTGATGGGGGAGACGCGGCGTACTATTTTCTAGATCGAAGATCATTAGATTCGGATCCTGAACATCAACAGCTCCTATAGCCGACAAAAGCAATTTTCGTTGTGCTGGGCATGATTGCAGCACTTCTAACGCCGACATTGCTGAGGGTGAAACACCTAAGTCCTCAACAATGTTGTAATTCTGGGCCGCTCTCGCATGTGGATTGAAAGCAGACCTTCGAAGTACACCCTTGGCGGGCGGTTTAATTACTAAGTCTGGGTTAGGTTTCTCGATCTGTAGTGGATCGGAACCAGGAGCTGAGGTTGATGGATTAGAATGAGAAGATTCTGCTTCCTTACCATCAACAGGATTCTTACTACCATAATCTTGCGATCGAGTCGCAATCCTCACATGAGACATCATCAAAATGGGTTCTTCACTGGCATTCGAGGAAGAACCTATCATCTTATTCTCCTGCTCCGGAAATGGATTTTTTAACACAGCAGGAGTGGGAGAACCTTTGACTATTTTCACTACCTCGGCCCGATGAGGGCAATCTCTCGTAAAATGATCCTCTTCACAAATAAGACAAGGATATCGAGGTTTGCGCTTTTCGTCAGTGGTTTCCGACTTTTCAGTTTTCTCCTTTGGAGCCTTGTCTGCTTTAGCCTTCTTCTTTCCTTTCTTCTTTCCACCGTTTTTTGATTTGGCCGTAGATGACTCTACAGCGTGAATATCGGCGGTAAGTTCAGGAGAAGACTCTCCTGTCGGAGAATCAGGCAAAGTGATAATTGGAGTAGTTGAAGCCTTGGAAGACTTCTTCTTGCTCTTTGTATTCACGATACCAATCATACCATCAGCGGCATGAGATCCCGAAGGAGCAGCAGCGATTTGATTCGACTTTGGAAGATCCGGAATCTTCTCGTGTAACGTACCCGACTGAGTGTAAACTAAGTCAAGGTATTGCGCCTGAGCAATGACTTGCTCCTCAGTAACTACTCCGGCCTTAGCTACATCTTCAGTAATCCTTGGTAATAATGATTTAACAAACCATTCAGCTAAGATTTGGTCCGGGATAAAAACTTTCACTAGCCTTCTTCGACGTCTCCACTCATGAATGTGATCAGAAATATACGTGGAGGTTGATTGTTTTAGTGAAGTTAATAACTCCGTACCGTTATCGTATCTGACCGGTAACTGAAAGTGAGTTAAGAACGAGGTAGCTAACTGGCTAAAGTTGTAAAAAGAAGCCCGTGGTAACTCAATGTACCACTTGGCCGCAAGACCAATGAGTGTACGCTGGAAAAGACGTAGGCGGATCGAATCATCCGAGATAGAATTTGAAGCACACCAGAGGTGGTAAGTCATCACGTGATTGGACGGATCCTCTCCAGACTTACCTTCGAACTTGGGTATATCGCTGGGCAACTTATTTGGCATTGGCGGCCAGAACGGAAGATATTGAATTGGATCGTTCGTTAGGCGCGTCAAGTCTGGTAAATCCAAAGTTGCGATAAACGGTAACTGCCGGTTAGGATCTCTAAAACTCTGGGTCACAATACCGGCCCCAGGAGGAGGATATCCAGGATAACTAGGAACAGGAGTTGCATTTGGGATATTATATCCTCCTGGAAAACCAGGATTAACCGGACCGTACTGGGGTTGTTGAGGTTGTTGATAAGTGTACCCAGGATACGGTTGATACTGGTAAACTGGTTGTTGGACAGCTTGCCCAGGTTGATACTGTCCCTGGTACGGAGGTTGAACAAATTGAGGTTGAGTAGTGACAACCGTACTTATACCAGGCTGGCCTACAGGCATCTGGACCGTGGTTTGAATCGTAGATCCGGACAACGGTACAGATGTATGAGGAGTGGTTACAGAGACAGTAGAAATCGGAGCCGTCGATACTCCAGAAGTAAGTATGGGAGATGTGGCGGTAGTTGCAGCAGCCGTTTGAGATGGAGTACTAGGTGCAATTGGCGGCTGAGTAACTACCGATGTTACAGAGGTTTGAACACTTGGCTGGACAGGTTGCGGTTGCTGGGGTGGACCAGAAACTACAGGTTGTCCAGCTTGAGGTACCGACTGCATACTCGGCTGCAACATCTGTTGACCCTGTGAAGGATCCCACACTAACATTCCAGGGTATTGACCCATAACAGGTTGAGGATACTGAGATCCATAGCCGGATTGAGGATAGGATTGATAATTGTAAGGTGTAGTTCCCATACCTTGACCATACGATTGACCTTGAGGTGGTTGATAACCTTGATTTGAGTATTGACCTTGAGGTTGATAACCTTGAGGTAAATACGGATACTGGGGTTGACCTTGACCTTGAGGTTGGTACCCTTGAGGTTGATACCCTTGGGGTTGATACCCTTGGGGTTGCCATCCTTGAGGTTGATATTGATACTGAGGTTGACCTTGGGGTACATATTGAGGCTGGGGTTGACCTTGAGGTATGTATTGCCCCATAGGAGCGTACTGACCTTGAGGTTGCCCCCCAGACACGAATGAAGTACCTTGAGGTTGCCCCCCAGGCATTAACGAAGGCTGCCCCCCAGGCGGTAATTGGCCACCTTGAGGTTGGGAAACGGGAACTGAACCTGACATCATGTAAATGTCTCCTACACCCAATGGTACATTACCACTGTTTCCAACTAATAACCCATGATCTACGGGTTGAGGAGATGCTCCCGCAAAGGTACCAGAAAGAGATTGATACCCAGTAGGAACAGAAGGACCGCCATGTAAAAAAGATTCAGGACTTTGTGTAAACACGGACGACTGACCAGACATATTTACAGGAGTATGAATACCTCCAGGTGGAAAAGGAGTACGAGGTGTAGAAAAACCTAGCCCAAAGTTGTCTAGATGATTTGTTAATGAAAGGTACCAAGTAGTACTTCTAGGAGGACTGTAAAAGATAGATTCACGCTCCCTTAGATCAAGGGTAATTTGATCTTCAGGATCAGAGACGCCTATTTCTTCCTCTGGAACAAGTTCTTCAATAGCAATCAAACCAACAGGAAGATTTTCGGTGATAATTCTTTCTATTCTCGGTGAATCAGGAACACTAGGAGTCGGAGTAACAGGTTCGGATATTTCTGGTTCTTCGCCTGTATCACTAGCAGACGAAAAACTACCAACAAGCTCAGAAACTGTAACAGCTTCGGGATTATAACCTGTCTCTAAACTTTGGTAATCTGGATGGACCACCAAGGAAGATTCTCCTTCTTCAGGTGAACCTACTCTACTGCCACTAGGAGGAGTTACAAGGACCTTCAAACCTTCTAAATGACTGGACTCGTCTTGAGGAGGTTCACCCCTAAGTCTACGGGATCTTCTCAACAATTCGGCCACAGAAACAACTTCAGGAGACTGGCCCCGCAGTCTACGGGACTGTCTCGGTAATTCCGCCACAGCTAAAAACTTTTAACTACTACACACGAAAACAAAATAAAATTTCAAATCAAACCACCTAAAGTCTCTAAAGAACCAAACAAATTTGAATCACACGCCTAAAGAATCTAGGGCGTCAAACCAAACACAAACAGTAGTCTTCCGGACCAAAAGCGCTAGTTGGTGATGAAGCCCAACCTCGCTGGATTCAGTACAGAAATGGCGGGTGGAACAGTTACCCCGGCAACCTGCTTAATGAATAGACTGGACCAAGTTCCTCCACTTTAACCGTCTCGAGTGAAGTGAACCCCCCAGAAAATCCAAGTGAGTATAACCGACGTCTGCTCCAGGTACAGTGGGACCTTCCCTCCACCGTCACCTCGGTAGAATCCTAAAGATAATGGCCACTAAGGTTACCAATCGCAACAAATGCACCTGGGGGAACAGTCTAAACTCCGACAGCACGCAAGGGCAGAGTAGCAAGCTCAATCCCCTTACCGGCTCCTTGACAATAATCCAAGGTTTACCGACAAGTGACCCCTGGCTCCTCGACAATGGTTAATCCGAGGTTTACCGTTTGTAATACGTACTGTCTGGCGTCGTTCCCAACGAGGGGGGAATGATCCCCTCACTGGTTCGGACACGAGCTCGTGCTTCTCCTTTAAGAGGAGCTTTCCCAGAGTACAAGTGAGACAATTGGATTTATTCTATCACAAGATAAACTACTTGTTTGGTTTTGTTGTCTTGGAGAGTTAATTACTCACCTACTCCAAGACACTAGCCTGATCTAAATTGGTGCTTCAGAGCCCTAGTAAATAAAAGTTACTATTTCAATTTTACTTTAAGCGTTACTTTTATGGTTTTTCTTTAAAGTCACAAGGTAGTGGAAGTGAAACCAATGGTATGTAGACTCGACTCCAACCACTACAAAGATGCACCTAAGATGATTTACGCTACTTTGCTTTTTCAATGAAATTCTTAACTAAGAGAGTTGAGAGAATGCAAATTTTAGAGAAAACAACTTCCTTAGAAAAGACAATCAAAGAAACAATTCTCTTTTTCTTTTCAAGCACACAAACATGACCACTCTTTACTTGCACGAAAAACTCTTTTTCTTTCAAAACTTTCAAAGCTACTTGAAACAAGACTTTTAAAGAAGATGTTTTTGTATTTTTCTTTTAATAAAGCAAATAAATCTAATTTAACAAAAATCAATCTTAACAACTATTAAAATCTACGAAAATTCACTCACAAGCAAACTAAAAGGTAAATTTACTCTAAGCAAACTTAACGAGGCCAAAACTTACAAGGATGTTTCTAGGTTGTTTTACTTGACCAAAATCAAATCAAGGACCAGCTATTGCAGAATCAAGAGCTGATCAAAACAAAACTCAAATCTTTTTGTTCTTTTTGTAAAATGGAATTCAAGACTTAATCAACAAGCACTTTGAAATTTGACCAAAGAGACAACTCAACAGGTTGGTTGCTCACACGGGTAGACTTACGACAGATCCGACTCTTAAGAAGGTTGACCAAACCAGAGAGATCTAAGGCTTGACAACTTCCACCATTAAAGTCACTACAGGATCTACTTCAAAAATCAAACCCTAGGCTTAAATTTCAATGAAATCCACTAAAACACTTAATGCTATGAAAACAAGTTCAGGTGAAGATTCTTGGCAAGGGACTAATGAATCTGGGCAGAAAAAACTAAGAAACAAAAAAATCTAAGAGTAAAAAAGCAAAAAATGAAGTTTTCTCAAATTTTAGCAGGGGGACGCAGGCAACTCGTTAGCGCAGGTGCGGGCCCGCTCTGTGCACACAGCAAAAGTGCGTCCAGGGACGCACTGTGCAGCACTCAGAGGGTGCGTCCTACTGAAAAACTCAAGAAAATGCAAAATAAAACTAATCCTAAGCTAACCCACCCAGAGACAGAATCACAGAGCCAAAACCAGAAAAATAAACCAATTTTCTCAAAGCAAAGTTCACACAAAAGAAAAGACTCTTCTCATCAATGGTTTCCCCAGCGGAGTCGCCAATTTGTCACACGGAATCAGTCAAAAGTGTGGACACAACCGACCTTCCTAGAAGTCTAAGACATTCTAATGACAAACAAAACAAACTGGAGCTATCCTTCTCTAAACATGCATTATGATATGAGAAATCAAGTGTTTCGTTCTTACCTTTGTCCAAACGCTGTTGTAGAAGTCCAAGCTTTGTTGATCTGGATGAGCTCCTCCTTTTCTCCAAAACCTGCAATCACCAACAGTCAAACAATTAAATAGCACCTGATTATAACATAAAACAAAGCATATTCAACATATAGACCAAGGAGTACATGAAATAACCCATAAACAACAAGTTATTGAGAAGAATGGACCAATTTGCATTAAAGGTAATCAAAAGGAACCATTACAACCTGAGCCTTGGTGTTGTGCAAGCTCCTTCCAGGGTCCACAAGAGTCTTCCTCTACTTTGACAAAGCTCACCCACTTCCAAATAGAACAAGCAAAGATGGTAATCTCTCCTCACAAGCTTCTAAATGGGAGTCCTAATTCCTGCAGCATTTACCCTTAGAAAATGTATAGTTTCAACCTCTCCTCCTTCTGGCCCAATGCCTGTATTTATAGTACTCAAGAGGAGGTTAATCAGGTCCACCATCAATGGGATAGTCCCCTCTTTGGATGGGATCACTCCCTTATTGATGGGATAAGTTCCTCTTTGATAGGAGTGCATGAACCATCTGGAGGCGCCCAATACACGTCGAACAACCTTCTAGAATGCTCTAGAAATGACCACAAGTAACTTTTTAAAGATGAAACTTGCGCATTCTAACTTTTACAGGGGGACGCACCTGTCCCTTTACATACAGAGCGTCTTTGGACGCAGCTTTTGTGAACATTGGGAGCGTCCCCGCAGATAAGTTTGAGAGAACCTGCGTCCCCAGAGATAAATACATTTATACAAGACTTTCTCTCTTTTTTGGAGTTTGACATGGAGAGCAGAGGTATAAGACTTGCCTAAGAGGGTAGCATGACTGTTGATTGAGCCATACTAACTGTAAATAGTCATGGTGACATTTTTTAGTGTAACACATGTGGATCATCTTATTCATGGCTGATAATATTTTTATTAGATTTCTCTCATCAAGAGGTGTATGATTAATCTAAATATCATCCGACTCTGATAAGTATTTATCGAGATATGAATTTATTTTGATTATGGAATAATTATCAAGCCTACCAAAAACTCATGTAGGCTTAGAAGCCCAACAGTCGCATCTATTCAATTATCATCAGATGTGTATAAATACAGGAGGAATTTCCTCATTTGGACTCCCTCAACTCATCACATCTCTCTCTCTCCCCAGTGCAGTAGGTGACTCTTCTCTCACACGTGTGGAAGGAAGGTGCAAAACCTGAAGCTGCAACTGCAGATCCAAAGTTTGACCAGCGTTAACCATCAGACCTCCTCCTCTAAATTGTGTTGTAGGTGTACCTGGATATCCTTTGAAGGCCACATTTTTTGGTGAAGGAATCAAGATTATCCGACGGTCGGTTTGCGAGATATCAACTGCCCTAGTTTTGATGATGAAGCCGCTAATGCTGATGCTGCTAATCTAGGGTTTGCTATTGCTGATATAAATAAAATTTTTGTACTATTTCTCTCTACTGAATTATTGAAGATAAAAGAAGATTTGATCAAAGGGTTTCCCCATATTAGGGTTTGTCCTTGGCTAGCTGCCACATCTTGTGTCTCTTGTCTTGGCTTGTTTTCTGTTGATCATTTAATGTTCTATCTGCACTTTACTTATGCACATATGATTGCTAATCTGTGAATAATAATAAGAAATAGAAGTAAATTGCTCTAAGCATAGAACATACCATAAATTAATATCACAACATACCATTCTGAAAGAGAATTTTAAACTAAAATATTTAAAAGGGTGTTGTAGGACATGCTCAGAATGTAAGTTATGCATCAACTTAAAAGGTGGGAAAATTTTCTTCCTTTGGTAGAATTTTCCTACAACGATGGTTACCAAGAATCATTGAAAATTAGTCCTTTTGAGGCTCTATATAGAAGGAAATGTAACACACCCATTAGCTAGAATGATCCAATGAAAATGGTAATTCTTGAACCTAATGTTTTAAAGGAAATTGAAAAATAAATAGTTTCTATCAGGAAAAATTGAAAACTAGATCAATAAATGTAAAAGAGTTATGTAGATCAACAGAGAATGCATAAATTTTTCTGAGTGGAGGAACATGTTTACATTTGTATCAGATCAAGGAAAAGTTCACTAGAAATGGGGTCTTGTGTAAAGCTAGTGCCCAAATTTTGAGGACCATTTCATATTATTGAAAGAGGGGAAAATGGCCTACAAATTGGCCTTGCCACCCACAGTGAAGGAACATTATGTTTTCCATGTTTTTTCTTCTTAAAAAGTATGTGCATGATGCTAATCATGTTGTTGATTGGTATAAGATACAAGTGGAATCTAGGGGAGAATTCTAAACAAAACCATATTATATTATAGATCAAAGGCATATCACACTTCAAAATCAAGTAATCAAGCATGTCAGTTTTATTAATGACTTCTCGGAATATAATGGATATCGGGAACCTGATAACCCTACGATGAATGGAGTGCTATGCGGACATAGGAATAATATGTTAGCAGGAAACAATGATAGAGTGGAAAGGATATAATTGAACCCTCCGGGTGGAAATAGGAGACAAAAATTATTGATGAGGAGTCGACCTTATTTTCTTTGCCCCCTAGGTGTTATGCCCATATGTTCTCCATAACCAGTTTGGTGTCTCAAGCTTCACATTATTCCTTTGAAACAGGTGAAGATAACTCGACAAGGGTGGGTGGGTGTAGAGGAGGCACTTTGGACCAGATGAAGTCACTTAGGAAATGGTTGACTAAATGAGGGTATCATACCCATTTTTATTTATTATGCAAGAAAATGTAAATGTAAATGGAAATGTAAAAAGATTTGTGTATATAAAGATCGCTATAAAATTTGTATTCAGGTATAGAATATCGAGGACGATGTTCCTCTATGGGAGTGGGGTCTGTAACAACCCCTTTTGGTTGCCCCCCATGTAAATATTGTCATGTGAAATTTTAAATAATTACGAAAAATATAAAAATGACTGGATTGAGGAGTGGGCATGGAGTTAGAGCTTGATAGGAGAAGTTGCTTGGGAATTGCTTAGGGAAATAACCAAACTCATAAGTTGCATTTAATTTCTACTCATCTCCTTGTTGAATTAATAGCAAGCTGGTATAAGCATTGAAGGTGTATGAGCTACCTAGTTATGGGGATGATCTCATATAGCCTTGTAAAGGGAGAGACATGTGGAGGAGTCAACACAAAAAAGGGAAGAACAAATGAGGACGAGTGGAAAAGGAATTCAAAGAATGTGAAATCAAGGAATGTGAAGAGAAATTTCAAACAAAAAAGGTGAAGTAGCACAAAATAAAAAGGAATATTAGGTGGAACCACTGGATAGTCCTCAGGATTCCTATGTGGTTTAATAGGTGGAGAGCGAGTTATTTGGATTCCTGAGGAGTTTATTAGGTGGATACATGGTGTGCTTTGTATTCCTATGGTTGTAACAAGTGGAGACATGGTGTTATTTTTATTCCTATGGTTGTAACATTTGGAGATACTATGGGCCTAGGATTCCTAAATGGTGAAGCAGGTGGAGATACTTTGGGCTCTATATTGTTGTAGTGTTTGATTGGGAAGAGACACTGTATGCTCTGTACTCTTGGGTGTTAGGTGGAGGTACTGCGTAATTTGTATTCCCTAAAGTGTTTCTTTGGTTGGAGACACTCTATACTCTAGACTTCTGGGTGTTAGGTGGAGACGTTGCATGCTCTAGGTTCCCATGTTGTTATCACCTAGAAAAGGAACACCTAGCTATTTCTAACTAGGTGGACCAAAATACACCATGTAGGATTAATTTTACCATAGTAAAATCACTTTCACCATAGGAAATAACTTAGAAAACCATTTTTATTAAATTATTTATGTTTAAAAAAAACCCGTGAGAATAATTGAATAAATCATTATTTATTTAATTTTCTTTAGAAATAATTATTAAATCATTATTTGATACTTATTTCTTAACGCATTTGACAACATCACCTTGGAATAATATAAATAAATCAATATTTATTTATTTATTATGCCTTATTATTATTTTTGAAATAATTGTTAAACCATTATTTAATAATTATTTCAAATTCACACTTTTCTTAATCTTTGCAAAATGATTAATAAATCATTTTATTAGTTAATTAGTTCAACCATTTTCTAAATAAATATATTTTGACAATTTGAATATCTTTTCCCTCTCCAAAAAATGTAATAAAGTATTCCTAACGGTTAGATCTTGATTTGGTCAATAATATTTTATTATTTTCCAATTTATAATTTAGCCCAATACGTTTTTAATAAATAAGAGGATTTTCCATTCATTCTTCACCATGATCACTATCATCATCACCACTACTGTCTTCTCATATTTGAGCTCCCACTTGAGTTCTATTTTATTTTGGGTTTTCTACATATTGAGAGAGAGAGAAACAGATCAATGAAGCAGTGTTGAAAAGTGTGCAACAAGAAATGCTTGTTGAGAATGCAACAAGATGATGGAGCTTAGTGAAAAGAGTCACCTTCACTAAGTGGGCCCGTAGGCAAATTATGGCGCAAGTTCTATTTTTGGATCCCAGCAGGGATGATCACAACAGGAGTGACCACAGCAGGGATGATCACAACAGGAGTGACCACAGCAGGAGTGATCACAGCAGGAGTGATCACAGCAGGAGTGATCATAGCAGGAGTGATCAAAGTCTATTTTTAGACTGGGTGTCAAAAATAGAAAATTCAAATATTATTGTCTCATAATAATATTTGGACTATAAACTTGATCTTATTCTCTTGGAGCACTTCAGTTTGAGCTATAGATGTGGCACATGCAGCTGTCAGAAGGAAGTACGCTTTCTTTGTGGGTCAGCTGAGTTGTTGCATGCATGACTTCAGTTAGAACTCAATCAGTTGAGTTTGGTGGAGTTGATTGTAGAGTTGATGGAGTTGTGTTCAGTTTGACTTGGTTAAACTGTTTGTAATTAGTCTAACTGCAAATAGACTAATGATGAGTTGTTAAACTAATTATTAACTCATAATGCAACTATAGAATACATCAGTTAACTCAGTTGCATGTCAATGCATGTTCAGTTCAACAGGGACAGGTGTTAGAGGATCAGATTGCTATCAGTTGTGACTATAGTTGTGCATGAGGATTTGCACAATCAAAGGGATTGAGTATGCCAATGAATTGGCCAATACCAAGTATTATAGCCTCTTCTCACGTCTTTCCCAATGTGAGTGATTCTTTGGAGGTTAAATACGAGTTTGGTAAACCATTCTCATTCATTCTTGAGCAGGTATTGAGTTGTGGGGGCAGGCAAGCAGCGAGGGAGATTTGGAGATCAGATCTGAGCTGTATTGTGTGTAACAGGTGGAGCTGGTACTGGATTTCTTGTGATAAGCATTGTACTTTGTAATGTTACATGATTCAATCAATATAATATACAGATAGTTGGGGTTTTAGCGATATGCTTTCCCCGGGATACATACTGTGTTAATGAGTTTGATTGATGCTTCTATGTGTGCCTGTGAATGTTTCTGCCTCTGTAAATTGATGATCAACGTAGAGGAGCTTATGTATTGTGTATGTATTCCGCAATAGTACATGATCAGGATAAAATCCATTGAATATGTGTCATATTATTCAAAATTTCTACATGGTATCAGAGGGAGCTGATTTGTAGAAGAAGTTCTACATGATATCAGTGTTGTATTGATCATCAGATCTATTATTCTGAAAGTGTTTACATTTTATTTCTTCAGGCAGAGTTTGTAATTGGGCCAGGTAGCCTCTGGATTCATCCTTCTTTTGGAAGGTGAGATATCCAGTGAATGCCTGTACAGTCAATCTCTGTACAAGAAATACTTTGTTCTCACGAATTTTAGATCTGAAGCGGTTGAGTTTTGAGATGGTGGAATTCAGATTTAATTCCAAAGCAAGAGATAAACTCAGAAAAATTCAGTGTGAGAATGGAGACAGTATGCCCCAGTATCTCATGAAGTTCACCCAATGCCAGGATGAGATGGGAAGTGTGGGGGTGACTGTCGGATGAGGATGGTGAGTCTAGCACTCCTTGACCTTCCTAAGAGTTGGCATAGATACTAGGACTTGGTGAATGGAAGGGAGAAACTGCCAAATTAGGTCCGACTATGGTCGGATTTGATGCAGGAGGAGATTAGACGATGCACTAGAGACGGTTCTTTGTCCATGTAGGATAAGGAGAATTGTGCCTTAGCGAGTAAGGCGAAGAAGGGGAAGGGGAAGGTTTCTCTTTCTGAATCCAGTTCTTCCAATGATGGGAAGAAGGTTGACAAGGCGAAGGTGAGATTCTTTCGTTGTCATGAGTTGGGTCATTATGCTACTAATTTCCTAAAGAAGTCCAAGAAGGTATCCGGGGAAGGATCTGAAGGTGAGGCACTTGCTTCACAGTTTGAGTTGGATTTCACACTCTTCGCATGCATGGCTTCATCCATGATGGGAAGTGGTTGGTTTCTTGACAGTGGAGCTTCTTTCCACATGACCGGTGACAAAAGTTTGTTCAGTACTTTGGAGGAGAAAGATCTCCAGATACTCATAGGGATGGGTAATGATGATAAGTATAGTGTCTCAGGTGTAGGCACGGTTATTTTTCAGATGGAGCATGGAGCTCGCCTTACCTTGACCGATGTCAAGTATGTACCAGGACTGAAGAGAAACTTGGTGTCTATCGTGGTGCTGGAAGATAGAGGCTATGATGTGGTCTTCAGTAAGGGAAAGGTTTTCCTTAGACACATCATCACTAGACAGGTGAAGTAGATTGGTTCACGGGTCAAGAACCTGTATGCTCTTGAGGTTCAAGATGCATGCAAAGCCTTGAGTAGTGAGGCAACTGATGGAGACTTGGTGGTTGAGAGGGAGCATATATTACCTCTCAACATGCAGAGCCAGAAGAAGTCTCAGACGATTGTGGAGGAGCCACAATTGGTGCAGCAACTTCAGGAGGTTGTGGAGCAGCCACAACAAGGGGAAGCTGAGAGGAGATCGAGTAGAGACATCCACTCATCTAGAGACCTCCAGTAGGGGGAAACTTCGAGCTAGGTGGGCTGAGGGATCGCATGCAGCCATACCTCCAGGTAGGAGGTGGGGTGATGTGGATTGATCGTCCCAAGGAGGAGGGGCAGGATCCTTGAGGTACCCAACCTCTTGGATGAGACCTTACTACAGGAGCCCCAATGTGTAGTAGCAGGAACTGACTTATTGGGTAGAGACAGATGCGGATGGAGTGGCAGAGAGAGCGACAGTGCAGGGAATCCTAGGACAGCGCATAGCTAGCAGGCTGCAGCAATGCGAGAGGCACAAGTGTTTTGCACAGTGCTAGGTGTCAAAGAGAGGTGTGCAATGGTGCGAGATGCATGGAGATGTTGCAGTAGCACAGATGTCAGAGAGGGAGCACTTGTCAGGAGCAGGTAGAGCTTCAGCATCAGAGGGTGTTTCTAGCCCAACAGGGAGGTCAGTTGGGAGGTGCAGTGCGGATGCAATGCTGGGAGATAGAACTAGCAGCAGCACAGATGCAGTCAGAGATCAAAGTGACAGAGGCTAAAGCAGTCAGATACTGAAGAGCACAGAGATGCAGATTTTTCAGTCGACAGAGGCAATAGCAGTCAGAGACTTTGATGACAGAGCAAGTGGACCGGCTAGATGTGCTGCATGGAGAACATTCCAGAGTTACAGGATCGGGTTTGAGAGGAAGCCTTTCTTGTTGAGAGGGAGTGTTGAAAAGTGTGCAACAAGAAATTCTTATTGAGAATGCAACAAGATGATGG
Organism: Pinus tabuliformis; assembly: GCA_031772625.1. Lineage (NCBI taxonomy): Eukaryota > Viridiplantae > Streptophyta > Pinopsida > Pinales > Pinaceae > Pinus > Pinus tabuliformis. Next base: position 890,718,912 of record CM062814.1, read on the forward strand.
AGCTTAGTGAAAAGAGTTGCCTTCACTAAGTGGGCCCGCAGGCAAATTATGGCGCAACTTCTATTTTTGGATCCTAGCAGGGATGATCACAGCAGGAGTGACCACAACAGGAGTGATCACAACAGGAGTGATCATAGTAGGAGTGATCAAAGTCTATTTTTAGATTGGGTGTCAAAAATAGAAAATTCAAATATTATTGTCTCATAATAATATTTGGACTATAAACTTGAACTTATTCTCTTGGAGCACTTCAGTTTGAGCTACAGATGTGGCACATGCAGCTGTCAGAAGGAAGTACGCTTTCTTTGTGGGTTAGTTGAGTTGTTGCATGCATGACTTCAGTTAGAACTCAATCAGTTGAGTTTGGTGGAGTTGATTGTAGAGTTGATGGAGTTGTGTTCAGTTTGACTTGGTTAAACTAGTTGTAATTAGTCTAACTGCAAATAGACTAATGATGAGTTCTTAAACTAATTATTAACTCATAATGAAACTATAGAATACATCAGTTAACTCAGTTGCATGTCAGTGCATGTTCAGTTCAACAGGGACAGATGTTAGAGGATCAGATTGCTATCAGTTGTGACTATAGTAGTGCATGAGGATTTGCACAATCAAAGGGATTGAGTATGCCAATGAGTTGGCCAATACCAAGTATTATAGCCTCTGCTCACATCTTTCCCAGTGTGAGTGATTCTTTGGAGGTTAAATACGAGTTTGGTAAACCATTCTCATTGATTCTTGAGCAGGTATTGAGCTATGGAGGCAGGCAAGCAGCGGGGGAGATTTGGAGATCAGATCTGAGCTGTATTGTGTGTAACAGGTGGAGCTGGTACTGGATTGCTTGTGATAAGCATTGTACTTTGTAATGTTACATGATTCAATCAATATAATATACAGATAGTTGGGGTTTTTAGCGAGATGCTTTCCCCGGGATACATATTGTGTTAATGAGTTTGATTGATGCTTCTATGTGCGCCTGTGAATGTTTCTACCTCTGTAAATTGATGATCAACGTAGAGGAGCTTATGTATTGTGTATGTATTCCGCAATAGTACATGATCAGGATAATCTCCATTGAATATGTGTCATATTATTAAAAATTTCTACATGGTATCAGAGGGAGCTGATTTGTAGAAGAAGTTCTACATGATATCAGTGTTGTATTGATCATCAGATCTATTATTCTGAAAGTGTTTACATTTTATTTCTTCAGGCAGAGTCTGTAATTGGGCAAGGTAGCCTCTGGATTCATCCTTCTTTTGGAAGGTGAGATATCCGGTGAATGCCCATACAGTCGATCTCTGCACAAGAAATACTTTGTTCTCACGAATTTTAGATCGGAAGCAGTTGAGTTTTGAGCTGGTGGAATTCGGATTTAATTCCAAAGCAAGAGATAAACTCAGAAACATTCAGTGTGAGAATGGAGAGAGTATGCCCCAGTATCTCACGAAGTTCACCCAATGCCAGGATGAGCTGGGAAGTGTGGTGGTGAATGTCGGATGAGGATGGTGAGTCTAGCACTCCTTGACCTTCCTAAGAGTTGGCATAGCTACCAGGACTCGGTGAATGGAAGGGAGAAACTGCCAAATTAGGAACGACTATGGTTGGATTTGATGCAGGAGGAGATTAGACGATGCACCAGAGATGGTTCTTCATCCATGTAGGATGAGGAGAACTGTGCCTTAGCGAGTAAGGCAAAGAAGGGGAAGGGGAAGGTTTCTCTTTCTGAATCCAGTTCTTCCAATGATGGGAAGAAGGTTGACAAGGCGAAGGTGAGATGCTTTCGTTGTCATGAGTTGGGTCATTATGCTACTAATTGCCCAAAGAAGAAATCCAAGAAGGGATCCGGGGAAGGATCTGAAGGTGAGGCACTTGCTTCACAGTTTGAGTTGGATTTCACACTCTTCGCATGCATGGTTTCATTCATGATGGGAAGTGGTTGGTTTCTTGACAGTGGAGCTTCTTTCCACATGACTGGTGACAAAAGTTTGTTCATTACTTTGGAGGAGAAAGATCTCTAGATACTCATAGGGATGGGTAATGATGAGAAGTATAGTGTCTCAGGTGTAGGCACGGTTATTTTTGAGAGGGAGCATGGAGCTCGCCTTACCTTGACCGATGTCAAGTATGTACCAGAACTGAAGAGAAACTTGGTGTCTATCGCGGTGCTGGAAGATAAAGGCTATGATGTGGTCTTCAGTAAGGGAAAGGTTTTCCTTAGACACATCATCACTAGACAGGTGAAGCAGATTGGTTCACGGGTCAAGAACTTGTATGCTCTTGAGGTTCAAGATGCATGCAAAGCCTTGAGCAGCGAGGCAACTGATGGAGACTTGGTGGTTGAGAGGGAGCGTATATTACCTCTCAACATGCAGAGCCAGAATAAGTCTCAGACGATTGTGGAGGAGCCACGATTGGTGCAGTAGCTTCAGGAGGTTGTGGAGCAGCCACAACAAGGGGAAGCTGAGAGGAGATCGAGCAGAGACATCTACTCATCCAGAGACCTCCAGTAGGGGGAAACTTCGAGCCAAGTGGGCTGAGGGATCACATGCAGCCATACCTCCAGGTAGGAGGTGGGGTGATGTGGATTGATCGTCCCAAGGAGGAGGGGCAGGATCCTTGAGGTACCAAACCTCTTTTATGAGACCTTGCTATGGGAGCCCCAATGTGTAGTAGCAGGAACTGACTGATTGGGTAGAGACAGATGCGGATGGAGCGACAGAGAGAGCGATAGTGCATGGAATCCTAGGACAACTTATAGCTAGCAGGCTGCAACAATGCGAGAGGCACAAGTGTTTTGCATAGTGCTAGGTGGCAAAGAGAGGTGTGCAATGGTGCGAGATGCATGGAGATGTTGCAGTAGCGCAGATGTCAAAGAGGGAGCACTTGTCAGTAGAAGGTAGAGCTTCAGCATCATAGGGTGTTTCTAGCCCAATAGGGAGGTCAGTTGGGAGGTGCAGCGCGGATGCAATGCCGAGAGATAGAACTAGCAGCAACACAGATGCAGTCAGAGATCAAAGTGACAGAGGCTAGAGCAGTCAGATACTGAAGAGCACAGATATGCAGAGTTTTCAGTTGATAGAGGCAATAGCAGTCAGAGACTTTGATGACAGAGCCAGTGGACCGGCGAGATGTGTTGCATGGAGAACATTCCAGAGTTACAGGATCGGGTTTGAGAGGAAGCCTTTCTTGTTGAGAGGGAGTGTTGCAAAGTGTGCAACAAGAAATTCTTGTTGAGAATGCAACAAGATGATGGAGCTTAGCGAAAAGCGTCGCCTTCACTAAGTGGGCCCGCAGGCAAATTATGGCGCAAGTTCTATTTTTGGATCCCAGCAGGGATGATCACAGCAGGAGTGACCACAGCAGGGATGATCACAGCAGGAGTGACCACAATAGGAGTGATCACAGCAGGAGTGATCACAGCAGGAGTGATCATAGCAGGAGTGATCAAAGTCTATTTTTAGACTGGGTGTCAAAAATAGAAAATTCAAATATTATTGTCTCATAATAATATTTGGACTATAAACTTGATCTTATTCTCTTGGAGCACTTCAGTTTGAGCTACAGATGTCGCACATGCAGCTGTCAAAAGGAAGTACGCTTTGTTTATGGGTTAGTTGAGTTGTTGCATGCATGACTTCAGTTAGAACTCAATCAGTTGAGTTTGGTGGATTTGATTGTAGAGTTGATGGAGTTGTGTTCAGTTTGACTTGGTTAAACTAGTTGTAATTAGTCTAACTGCAAATAGACTAATGATGAGTTGTTAAACTAATTATTAACTCATAATGCAACTATAGAATACATCAGTTAACTCAGTTGCATATCATTGCATGTTCAGTTCAACAGGGACAGGTGTTAGAGGACCAGATTGCTATCAGTTGTGACTATAGTTGTGCATGAGGATTTTCACAATCAAAGGGATTGAGTATGCCAATGAATTGGCCAATGCCAAGTATTATAGCCTCTGCTCACGTCTTTCCCAGTGTGAGTGATTCTTTGGAGGTTAAATACGAGTTTTGTAAACCATTCTCATTCATTCTTGAGCAGGTATTGAGTTGTGGAGGCAGGCAAGCAGTGGGGGAGATTTGGAGATCAGATCTGAGCCGTATTGTGTGTAACAGGTGGAGCTGGTACTAGATTGCTTGTGATAAGCATTGTACTTTGTAATGTTACATGATTTAGTCAATATAATATACAGATAGTTGGGGTTTTTAGCGAGATGCTTTCCTCGGGATACATACTGTGTTAATGAGTTTGATTGATGCTTCTATGTGCACCTGTGAATGTTTATGCTTCTGTAAATTGATTATCAACGTAGAGGAGCTTATGTATTATGTATGTATTCCGCAATAGTACATGATCAGGATAATCTCCATTGAATATGTGTCATATTATTCAAAATTTCTACATAAGGACATCAAAAGGGCCCATCCCACGGAGGGAGATTTGCAAACCCTTGTTGTAAACCTCCTTCACCAAGCATTTTCCAATAAAAGATTATTTATTTAAAGTTTTCTTCTATTGGGTTATTGCATCAGTTATTTCTTGTTGTTCTATGTTTTATATTGCACATGATCTTTTTGCTGACATTTTTTCTTCTTTTGTCAATGCAGGTTTGAAGCATAAACAACCACATCTTGTTGTTAGGGTCACTTGTCACCATTGAATTAAGTGAAGTAATTTTGGTACACTTGCTAAGAATTTTCATACAAACAAATGGTGGCTCCATTGGTGTAGTAATTCAGATCCTTGGTGACTATTGTTTTAGTGATTTTTAGTATTTTCTCTAGTTGTTTTTAGCCTCTCAATTTCTGTATTTATATCTCCTTTCTTTTTCTGGAAAAAAAATTGGATTTTGTTGGTATTCCACGTATTTTGGTAGGCCACAAGTAGTAGCTGAGCAGGAGATGGTAAAGTATGGGCGAGATCTACCGACCGAGAGTTTTGAGAGAAAAAAAAAACACTTTTTGTCCCCTTTTCTGCATTCTAAAACTCATTTTTAGCCAGTTTTCTACATTCAAACACACTTTTTAGGTCAGAATCCACATTCTGCAACTTTTTAGATTTGTTGATTGTGTTGCGTGTGTACTGGGAAGGGTTTTTATTATTTCCTAAACTACCCCTAGGCCTATATTCTCTTAGTAATTTCTCATTGAGGAAGAAAAATCCCCCCTAGGGTTTAAAGTACACCTCCATCATTTAGGAAGAGATGTTTTGAGTTGAGGAGTCTAGGGTACAACACTTTCAGCCTTTGAATAATTTCTATGGTTTTTTCCACTATTTTACAACCCTCTTGGATATGTTTCTCCATAATTTTACTCCCATTATAGTTTGGTGTTTCCTTTCCCCCTTATGATCCCCTTGTGTGTCCTAAGTTTTGGAGCTTCTTGCCTATCTTTGCAACATTTTTCACCACTGATTTTTGTTGTTTGTCTGCATCATTTACAACATATTAGTGCCTCTAGATCACAGTCCCTTAGACCTTAAATCCTTTGCCAATTTGTGTGTATTTGAGTAACTTGTTTTACTCCTCTTTTTTGGTTTCTTTATAGCCTTCTTGGGTGGGGGTTTGTGTGCTTGGATTTTTTGTTCATTTTACTGTCCATTTTCAACATTATTTACAGTTTTTCAGCACTTTGTTTTCAACAACACATGGCATCATAAAACATGCTCAATTAAATCATCCAATTGACACATCATTTTCACACACAAACCCCCTAAGCGAATGTGAGCTTGGTTAAGACTGCCAAGCTAAGACTTTATGATCTGAATTTGAAACTACTTGAAATTTGTTTGCAAGGTATTCAATTCAGAAATAAACATGTTTAAAAGACTTCCATGTCTTGCAGAAAGGAAACACATGAAATTTTCAGCTGTTTATGACCCATCTAAGCATAGCAGAATTATTTCCTTGTACTGTTTAACACATTAAAATGAATTTGTTCTGCAAAATAAACCAACCACAGATGCAAAAGAAGTTGATAAAGCAGTTCACCCCTCCTGGGCTACGTCTGCTGGGTCCAAAGCCCCCAAATGGGCTTGTCCTTGTTTTTATAAAATGCTCAAATTGAAAATACAGCTGAATAGAAGAATATACAGGAGAAATAGATGGTAGAAATGGATTCAGAACACTTGAATCCTTCAGGATTGACTATTGGATCACCTCCAATGGATACCTGCAACCCTGTACAGTCTTCCCAATACTGGCCCCTAGTGGCTCCTAGAACTTTCACGGCTTCAAAACATATGAAAATGACCTCTTATGGCTGTAATACCAGCACCAATGGCTTTCGAAGGTCGAAAATACCCAAAATAAAAAAAAATTTCGTCCAAAACCGACTTTCCTAGCCAAAGTTATGGCCATTTACTCCCAACTGCCAGTTTGGCCTAACAAAACCCCAGTTAAATTTAGTGACGGCCAGTTAAGCCCGCCAAATATGGCGGGACCGCCAAATTTGGCGCTCCGCCAATTCCGCCGCCATCTTACTGTAGTTACATTTAATGTTGCATGTGACCAGCTGGCGGATTTACTTCGGATTCCGTGCCCGGCGGTTAGTGTGCTGGCTCCTGGTTCCCGGGCCGAGGTCACATGGAGGGCGGGCTGGCCCCCCTTTGCTTTTCCCGCTCAAACAGTTTTTTAAACTTGATAATCACATGACTCCGCCCTTTGAACAAGTCCGTTGGCTGTGGCGCGTTGGTAAACCTTTCGGGTGACAAGGCAGAGGTCACGGGTTCAAACCCGGCCCATGCCCAAAACTTTTTAACATGCGCACAAACCGTTTGGCTGACGTCATCTGGGGCCACGTGGCGCCCTCCGGGCCTGCCACGTGGTGGCCTGTGATTGGCTTCTGAAAGGGAATATTCTCTGGAATATTCCAAGGAATATTCTGCAGAATATTCCTTTTAATTTTTTTTTAAAAAATTCAAATTTTCTAATGTTTTGGGCAAAATATTCTTTTGGCCATATCTTCCTCATACGGCAACCATTTTTCGAACCGTTTGCGGCGCCGGAATTGGGAGGACGAGCACTTTCTATTCGTTTAGCTTTGAACCAGTTCTAAGCACTTTAAATTTTGAGCATTTTTACGACACTTAGGACATGAGCACCTGATCACGCCTCCCCATTGGGAAGCTTTTGGACCCCAAAAGCCTTCAACTACCTGTTAAAGAGGTGAGGGTACAGCTCCCTCACTCTGTCCACCTCCATCCACTTTGCCTTGTTCGGTTTGCTGCCTTTGAAACCAACCCGAACATAATCTACACTGCCCCTCCTTGAAGTGTGTGTCCTTCTGTCAAGGATTGTATCTTCTTTCAGCTCATCTAAGAATTTTGGCGAGAAATCTTCTATAGATGGCAGCTGAACAACACTTTCATGATCAGCAATCAAAGGAGGTTCATACAAACGTAAGTTCTCCACATTGACAACATAATACATTTGCATGTAGGAAGGCAAATCTAATTGAAAAGCATTATTTCCAACCTTCTTGAGGATTTTGAATGGACCATAACGAATAGGCTTTAGCTTTTTACCTTCTCCTTGCATCCTTTCCTTACTAATGTACAACCATACCTCATCCCCTTCTTGAAACTTGTGATCGACTCTATGCTTGTCGTGTCTTTCCTTGTACTTGCCTTGACTCTTCTCAAGCTGTTCTTGAATTTGCTGATGTATTTGCTGAATTCTTTCAATGAATGAACGAGCTTTGTCAATATCACTATGTCCCTCAATGGCAACATCTTTCTCAAGAATGAAATCAAGAGGTGATTTTGGCAAGTAACCAAAACAAGCTTCAAACAGTGAGGTGTTTGTGGAAGAGTGCTTGGCACGGTTGTAAGCATGTTGTATGTAGTGCAAATGTTCATCCCAAAGCTTGGGATGCTTGCTGCAATAACCTCTCAAGAGGTGCACAATGGTTCTATTCACAACTTTGGTTTGTCCATCTGTTTGCGGATGGAAAGCAATACTTTTCTTCAACTTTGTGTCCATCATCTCCCATAGGTTGGACCAAAAATTCCCCACAAATCTGGAATCCCTGTCACTAATAATGGAAGTAGGAAAACCAAAGTGAATCCATACATGATGAAAAAATAATTCAGCAGTTTGTTCAGCAGTTATAGTTTTCTTACAAGGCATAAGTATACACATTTTGCTGAAACGATCAACTACTACATATAAATAATCATGTTGCTTTCTAGATTTTGGCAAACCTCCTACAAAATCCATAGAGATGCTCTCCCATGGTCTAGAAGGTACCGGCAAAGGAGTATACAAACCAAGCTTCCTATTGCTAGGCTTGCTTGTAGCGCATAATGAACAACCTCTTATGAACCTTGAAACAGAATCTACCATGCGAGGCCAATAGCAATACCTCTGTAGATGTGCAACTGTTTTGCTCACACCAAAATGGCCAGCAATAAGAGAAGAATGAGCTTCTCTTATGACATTTATCCTCTCCCCCTGTGGTATACACAACTTGCCCAAATGAAACAGAAAATTGTTATGCATGTGATAATCATTTTCCTCTACATGATTCCCTTTACTCAAGTTAGCATACACATCTTTAAAATCATCATCAGATGCATATTGTTCTATGTAACTATCATGTACAATGGAATCATTCTTAAGTAAAGTAACAGCGCCAATAATAGGCCTCGAAAGCATATCAACAACCTTATCCAAGTACCTTTCTTGTACCTTATTACCAAATGGAACTGTTGCAAGAAGCCCATCCATCTGAAGTGTCGTGACTGTTGTAACTTGCTTTGTGATTGCAAGTACTCTAAGGGCTGATGGTCGGTATGTATAACAGTTTCTTTGCCCATCAAATAGTGTTTCCACTTTTTGACGCTTTGTACCAACGCATACAACTCCTTATCATATGTAGGATAATTTACAACAACACCATTAAAAGTTTCAGAATGAAAAGCAATAGGCTTACCATGTTGTAGAAGAACTGCACCCATAGCATAATCACTAGCATCAGTTTGTATCTCAAATGGCTGTCTCAAATCCGGTAATGCAAGGACTGGAGCTGAACTAATCTTCTCTTTCAAAGATTCGAAAGCTTTTTGTTGCTTGCCTCCCCATTGGAAAGCATGCTTCACACTTGTCACTGCATGCATAGGAGCTGCTATAGAAGAGAAGTTAGAGATGAACTTCCTCCAATATTGAGCTGCACCCAAAAAACTTCTTACCTCTGTTATGGATTTGGGAGTAGGCCACTTCACAATAGCCTCAATCTTAGCAGGATCAATTCTCAAAGCACCTCCTCCTACTATGTGTCCCAAATAAACCAAAGAAGTCTTTCCAAATTCACACTTTGACATTTTAAGAAATCACTGATTCTTCTTCAAAACATCAAGTACTTTTCTAACATGCATGACATGATCTTCTCTAGACTTGCTGAAAATTAAGATGTCATCTAAGTAGACAATAACGAAATCATCAAGAAAAGGACGCAAGACATCATCCATTACCCGCATGAAAGTTGCAGGTGCATTGCACAAACCAAACGACATCACAAGCCACTCAAAGAGTCCTTGTTTGGTTTTAAAGGCTGTCTTCCAAATGTCACTTTCTTCAATTCTTACTTGATGATATCCACTGCGCAAGTCTAGCTTAGTGAAATATCGAGCATCTTTCAACTGATCTAGCAAATCATCTATCCTTGGGAGTGGGTAACGATTCTTTACCGTTATCTTGTTCAAGGCCCTGAAATCAACACACATACGCCAAGTGCCATCTTTCTTTGGAATCAATACAATTGGTGACCCACATGGCGAAGTACTTGGCCTTATGAAACCTTTGTCCAAAAAGTCATTTATTTGCTTCTTTATTTCAACATTCTCCATAATAGACATGCGGTACATGCCTATGTTTGGAAGAGGACAATCTGGATGCAAATGGATTTCATGTTGAATCTCCCTCTTAGGAGGCAAACCTGTTGGCTCCTGAAACATCTGATGATATGCATCAACTACATCATATAGATCTGATTTAAGTTTTGGATCACAATTGTCAAATGACTCATGATTCACATCAACCTTGGGCTTAATCATAAGAAGAACAAAATTCTTACTTGAATTGACCAGCCTTTTTACCTGTCCTGCATTCACCATCGCTATATTTGTCTTCTTGCGATGAGCTCTAACAATGAACTCCTTGCCATATTTGAACAGATGATATTTGTTTTCATGGCAATGAAAGATAGCTTTCCTGTCAAACAAGTAGGGACTTCCCAAAACAATTCCTGCTATATCAAAAGGTACCACATCAAGTTCAACTGTGTCAATAAAATGTGCAGTAATTGCAAAGCGCAATGTGCACTTTCTTGAAACTTGTAAATTTGCATCCTTGCAAATCCATCCAAGTGGATATGGCTTCGGATGTGGAACGGTCTCAAGTTTAAGCTGCTTGACCAAGTCCTCTGATATAAGGTTTGCTTGTGACCCACTATCAAAAAGTGTGTCAATCTTAGTATGTTTTGAAATCACCCTCACATGAAACAGTTCAATTCTTTGTTCCTCGTTAGGAGCTTGTACATGGCAGTTTGAGGTAATAGTGCTGGCTTGAGTTTCAATTTCTTTTCCCTTCAAGTTTTTCAAACCCATGGCTGCAATTTTGGTTTCATCACCTGGATCTTCCCCTAAATCTTGTGGTGTAGATATAGCAGCAGCAGTTTTCTGTTTCCCTTTGGATTTGTTAGATTGAGGTCTTTTTTCAGGATGTAATTTCCAACAGTTCTTCTCCTCATGGCCTGGTTTAGAACAGTGTTTACATATCACTTTCTCACTCTCCTGTTTGACAGATGCATTCTTTTTTCCTTTTCCCTTGGAGGTTTTCTCTTTGCTTTTCCCCTTGGGGGCTTGTTTCTACCTTCTTCAAATGTGTTTTTTCCCCTTGCCTCTAAATGGGTAGCTTGGACACAAACCTCGTCCAGGCTAGTAGGGTTAAACGTCAAGATGGTGTGTCTAAGGTAGCTATGCAAGCCACCAATGTATTTCAGCAAGGTTTCTTGGGTCTGTAAATCTACCCCTAACAAGAGAGCTCTTCTCCTGAATTCTTGGGTGTAGTCTTGGACACTCTGACCCTTAAGTTGTCTGAAATTTTGCTAGTTCATAATGGCTTTCTGCATGTGAGCAAGAGGATAAAACTGTTTTTTAATGGCTAACAGAAATTCAAGCCATGTTAAGGTAACTTTACCAAATTTCTTGATCTCCTCTTTAGTCTTGGCCTCCCACCAGACCAAGGTTGCTCCATCCATTCTCAAAGAAACCAACTGAATCTTTGTGGCATCATCATGCATATTTTGGATCCTCAAGTAAACTTCTAACTGCCTAATCCAGTTGTCAAGCTTTTCTGCATTCACTTCACCATTAAACATAGGTAATTTGAATTTTACATCAAGCTTCAAAAAAGGACATTTTCCAGAGGATCTATGCTTATGAACAGAAGAAGACGAGGATGAAAAGGAAGAAGGTGAAGATGGGGGTGGTGGATCACCATTACCTTCATGTCCTTTCTTGGAATGATCATCATCCTTCTTACCTCCTGAAGAGCCCTCTCCTTCATGTGGATGTTTGGACCCTTCTCCAGCCAATTTCTCATTTCTTTCTTGGTACAATATCCTCACCATTTCAGTGAGATATAAGAAAGCCTTTCTGAAGACTCTTTCTTCTTCTCTTGGATCTGTCTCTATAGGAATTTCTCCTTCATGTTCAGACATCCTTGAAGCTTCTGCTGAGACTCTTGAGGGTGAAATTGAAGGTGGAGGTGACGGCTCTCTGGCCTTCCTTGACTGAGGATTCTCTCGTTCTCTAGTCAACTTTCCTTCCCCTCTTTTAAGTTTCAACCTGGTAAGCATCAATACTTGCAAGACAATTAGAAGATCTTTGCACAAAAACAATGAAAAGACAACTACACCAGAGATTGACTGAAAGAGCTTTTATCTACTTTGCAATTGTATAACAAGAGCATTTCGAAGGCTTCCTGGCTCATTTCAGGCTCTGTCTATAGCTTATTTGACTGATTTTGATACAAAGAAGCAACAACCTGCCTTTGATACCAACTTGATCTGAATTTGAAACTACTTGAAATTTGTTTGCAAGGTATTCAATTCAGAAATAAACATGTTTAAAAGACTTCCATGTCTTGCAGAAAGGAAACACATGAAATTTTCAGCTGTTTATGACCCATCTAAGCATAGCAGAATTATTTCCTTTTACTGTTTAACACATTAAAATGAATTTTTTCTGCAAAATAAACCAACCACAGATGCAAAAGAAGTTGATAAAGCAGTTCACCCCTCCTAGGCTACGTCTGTTGGGTCCAAAGCCCCCAAATGGGCTTGTCCTTGTTTTTATAAAATGCTCAAATTGAAAATACAACTGAATAGAAGCATCTACATGAGAAATAGATGGTAGAAATGGATTCAAAACACTTGAATCCTTCAGGATTGACTATTGGATCACCTCCAATGGATACCTGCAACCCTGTACAGTCTTCCCAATACTGGCCCCTAGTGGCTCCTAGAAATTTCACGGCTTCAAAACGTATGAAAATGACCTTTGATGGCTGTAAGACCAGCACCAATGGCTTCAGAAGGTCGAAAATACCCAAAATCAAAAAAAAATTCGTCCAAAACCGACTTTCCTAGCCAAAGTTATGGCCATTTACTCCCAACTGCCAGTTTGGCCTAACAAAACCCCAGTTAAATTTAGTGACGACCAGTTAAGCCCGCCAAATATGGCGGGACCGCCAAATTTGGTGCTCCGCCAATTCCGCCGCCATCTTACTGCAGTTACATTTAATGTTACATGTGACCAGCTGGCGGATTTACTTCGGATTCCGTGCCCGGCGGTTAGTGTGCTAGCTCGTGGTTCCTGGGCCGAGGTCACATGGAGGGCGGGCTGGCCCCCCTTTTCTTTTCCCGCTCAAACAATTTTTTAAACTTGATAATCACATTACTCAACCCTTTGAACAAGTCCATTGGCTGTGGCGCGTTGGTAAACCTTTCGGGTGACAAGGCAGAGGTCACCGGTTCAAACCCGGCGCGTGCCCAAAACTTTTTAACATACGCACAAACCGTTTGGCTGACGTCATCTGGGGCCACGTGGCGCCCTCCGGGCCTGCCACGTGGTGGCTTGTGATTGGCTGCTGAAAGGGAATATTCTCTAGAATATTCCAAGGAATATTCTGCGGAATATTCCAAGGAACATTCTGCGAAATATTCCTTTTTTAATTTTTTTAAAAAATTCAAATTTTCTAATGTTTTGGGCAAAATATTCTTTTGGCCATATCTTCCTCATACAGCGACCGTTTTTTGAACCGTTTGCGGCGCCAGAATCGGGAGGACGAGCACTTTCCATTCGTTCAGCTTTGAACCAGTTCTGAGCACTTTAAATTTTGAGCATTTTTACGACACTTAGGACATGAGCACCTGATCACTTTAAATGTTAGAAAATTATATATTACAGAGCAATGGAACACATAAAATATTGCAGAAATATAAACACTGAAAACGCATAAAACAAGAGAGACACAGATATACGTGGTTCACCCAGTTTGGGTTACGTCCACAGAGAAACATCTAGTCCTTCCTTTTATATTATCCAGCAAACTGAAGAGATACAACCTATAGCAGATTTGTTGTAACTCCCTCTTCGCTCTCAATCTCCTCTCTCTTCCTCACTCAGAATACATATGTACATAGACACAATACAATTCCATCATATATAGCGAGGGGTTGCCTTTTAAGGAAAAAACCCTAAATTAAACATAACGTCTATCGTCAGATCTTCGCCTAATGAATGGCCCAGATTGACTACGAAATTATAACATTTTACAAGGCAATTTTACATATATTCTTAGCTTTGGGGACGCTACCCCTGATCCCCCCGCTAGGGGGGGCTCCCAAAAGGTTGCAGTCGCTCCCCATTGGACCCCCCTATAGTGAATATTTTACGGGCGACGTTGTTGCCCCATTTTGAACTGGGGTCCAATGCGGCGATACCTTTGAATACAGAAGATAATTAGGCTCCACACCCAACATGAAACACTACACATTAATAATCCAACACACATACAATAAACCCACTTAGGCACCAGGGCCAAAACAATCTGTGTAGTTAGGTGTAGGATCGGTGGGATAGGTTTCCAATAACACCCATCGATCACTTACATTAAGACATAGACGTTGACATATTAGGGAGCTTAAAATCCTTCACCATCCCATGTCCAAAGCCATAGTGCATTAGAAACCTGATTCAGAGGGGGTTAGGCTAGGTCATCATACAAGTAGTTCTCCTTGGGGCTACCCAACCCGTGGCAGGGAAACCCGTGTGGTGGTTGATCACCAAGAAGCTCAAGACTCGACCGCTCTCGTGGGACGAAGGTAACCATAATGACCAATCATAGGAAAACACCCTATAGGACTAGGTGCATGCAGTAGTTGGTTCTCTACACCACCTTTCTCTGGACAACTCTACTTGCAGGGATCAGATTCCATCAAGTAAGAAGTATTTTAGAAGGCCATCTGAAACAATATATTTAGGGCTTGTTTGAGGATTTAGATCACCTATAGGCTAGAGGTCGTTTTCCTTTGATAGGATGTGTTTACCTGAATTACAATAACATATTAATATAGTTAGTTTACACTTGGCATCACTGCACTAGGTGTTTACTTGTTGTTTGTTTTTCTTTTTCTCCTATCATCCCATTTTAGTCTATTGAGTCATCTTTGTATGGAAATCATTGTGCCCCCTAGGCATTTGTCATGGAGACTTCATGGCCTTCCTCCCCAGTTTCCTTTAGGAAATCTTACTCCTCCCCGTCGAGCTAGATTTCATCCTCCTAGTCCTCCATTGAACCCTTATTCTGATTCCGGTTCTGCTAATTCTTGTAGTCATTTCTTTGATTCCGTGTCTTCCCAAACCCATACCACCACCATGTTAGGAACTAATGTGGGTGTGGGAAACCAAGGTGTTAACCAAGGTAACCCCACAAGTGGAACCTCTACCGGTATGGTCATTCCTCCTCCTTTGCTTCCATTTATGGCTAGTTTTAGCCTCCTTGATTTCAACCAACTCATCAATGACCCTCTCCTTCATGACCCCAGTTGGCCTGCTATGCCTACCAAGCTTCCTTCTGACATCCCCAAGTTTGAAGGTAATCCTATAGAAGATCCCACAAATCATGTTCACTTATTTCATATATGGTGTTCATTTAATTCCATCACTAAAGACTCCATTCACCTTCGTTTATTCCAACACACTCTTATTGGAGCTACTACCAAGTGCTATGTGGACCAAGCACATGCCTTTCATTCAAACTTCATGACTCTAGCCAAATATGTTTTTTCATACTTCCATTTACCCTCCGCTATGACATTGGTACCGAACTCTTGACCTCTTTTTGTCAAACTTCTACCACCTGCCTGTTTGACCATGTTCAAGAATGGCATAAAAGGAGGAGCATATGTAAATCTCTTGAATTTGAAGAATGTTTTTATATGTATTGTTTCCTTAGATTGGTTTTAGCCCCATTAGTAAATATGTCTCCTCTTAGTTCCCCCTGTCTGAGGAAGTCGCGCTCCAAGTAGCTTTGAAATATGACTTGATCTATGCATATTAAGGATATGTTTATACCCCCATTCTTGATCTGCCTCGGCCTCGTGCTCCTAATGCAACAAGGGAATCTCATGTTGTTGATGGTATCGTTGGATAGATCTCACACCCTCCACCTCCACCATATCCTCAACCTCACATGAGTTATGGTCAACCCCAAGGGGGGACCAGTTCCAATTTCACCTATCCCTCTCCTACTCCTCCTAATGGAAACCCTTACCAAGTTTCAAGCACATCATATGCATATCCCCATCCACATGAGTCGATGCTAGGGCTAGATATTACTTCACCTAGTTATAACAATGTTGATGCCAATCCTTTCTATCCTTATGCACCACCTAGTGTTTTCTTGAGGGGGCTTAGACCCAGGTTCAGAGTTAGCTGCGCTAACCAACAAAACCCTACACTACTAGCCCTTTTGGCAACAACCTGCTTGGCGCAGGCTGCATTGTCACCCGAGGTAGCGTTGGGGGATGCTAGAACTAGGTTTCTGCATCTAGAAGGCTATGTGATGTGGGGGTAAGCTGTTTCTTTAGTTTAAGGCTTGTTTTTACCTTCACGAACCCTTATCCTCAAAATCCCCAAACTTAAAGAAATTTCCAATTAAACAGAGTTATGAGCTTCGTTCAAGGGTCTAATCATGCATAAAATAACATATAACAGCAGATCCAGATCTTCATGGTGTAATTAAGACAATATTATAGATAAATGGCATTCAACTGAGCATAAATACAGAAAATACATAAATATACAGTTCAGACACAAAATTGCTTCAAATACTCTTCATTAATCCAGATCTTCAATACATATACTTTTAAGACCCTACGCACAAAGCTACAGGGGCCCGTGCACTCAACTGCGGATTTACCAAGGTCTCCATGCACATAGCAGTAGGAGCCTTCCCCTTCGCCTTACATAAAAGAACAACTCAAACTCTAAGCATCAATCATAACATCGAATTTGCTTCCTTTTACTGCCTAATGACTCCTCAATGACTCCTTTTTATAGTGTTTACATTACATTACCATAGTCTGTGAACCATGGATTAAGCTTAATACAAGTCATTCCTTTACAAAATAATGGGCTTTGACTTGCCTAAAATCCCCTTTGACTCTTAACAACCTGCGCTACTCACACTCCACTCCTCAAAATGCGGAGTCTTTACAATATCTTATCAAAATTTGACTTAAGACTTAGCAAAACTTAACCCTGGGGGACCCTATCCCAACAGGCCCCCAACACAAAGATATGACTCATCCGAGTCACTCAGCTATTATGTGCTCAACACGTGCTTTGAGGTTGCTGAATTATGACTTAAGGCTTGAATTTTTATTGTACACTGCGTGGTGGCCTGCCGAACCTCTTCAACCCACTTCTCTGTAGTTGATCCTGCGACTACTAAGCTCATTGTCCTCTGCATCTGCTGAAGGGCTTTCAATTTTCTCTAGACATTCTATGATAGTTGGCTTGCTTCATCAGCCCAAAACTGCGTCCTTGTTGAAATGATAGAGGCCTTTCTACACAACTCATCGATCTGAGTTTGTATGGTTTTCCCTTCTTGGAGTTTGGCGAACCCCTGCACAGGTGCTAAGGTTCGCATTATTGCCCTGAATTCATTAAACTATAGTTTCTTCTCAAGGATGTCAGCTTCAATTTTCTGTAGATGTGGATCCTCTTGCAATGAGGCCCATATTTCCATCATACTTTCAAAAATTTGGTTGCATTTTTTAAATACAGACAAGAAATTTGATATTGGCTTTGATAGTAGCCTCACATTGCTCTTGGACTTCTGGAGGGGTGGTAGGCTACAACTTCATCTAAAGCTCTGAAATCTATAGCTGCAGCTCAAACCACACCTTTCCCACCTCAGCCTTAGATTCTTTCACTATGGATGCTAGCTTCTGTAATTTCTCGGTCGAAGCTGCCTCTGCTGGAATCTGGAGCTCGGGAAGCTCGCTACATACATGCGCTATCACCACTTCCATCTGCTGATTATGTGCAATGAATTATTCTTGTTCTTTTAGCGACTACACCTTTTCCTTGAACATTTGTTGGTTTTTAGTCTTGAATTCACTTACAACAAGTAATACCCAATATTCCTAGACCTGAAGCTCATCCAGTACCCCTTGATGTAGCTCATGCAAGGACTGAATTAGGTTCATCGCAATGTTAAGGCTCAAGTTCTTTATATGCAATAGGCGCTTCCTATCCTCTGAAGTGTCAACATGCAATGATCCCTCTGACAACTGCACTATGCAGAGGTCTATGGTAAGCTCTGTTGTTGAGGTTGTCTTGCTCGCTTGCTTTAGGCTCGCTTGGCCTGCGCTCTCATGGCCCACGCTCACTTGTAGAACGTCTGTCTATACCTCCAATTCCTTAAGGCCCTGTTGGACCTTCGTCAATACTGATTGGTGTTTCTCTTTGATGTGTCCCTAGATATCTTCCTTCATGGATCTGAAAACATCCCCAATTTCATCAAAGACCCCTCTATGAGGGCTAGTGGCTCAACGCTGGCAGACTTGTTCGATTTTTGTTTCTTCTGCGCACCGCAAATGCTCCACTTCTACCACTTCTTGATAATGAACGGAGACTCGAAGTTCTCCATGCTCACAAAAGGGTCTACACCACCCTCTTCCTCCTCGACAGTTTCTGCATCGACAGTGCGCTCTTTCTTCGGTACAATGGGTTCCTCCAGGTCAATCGTGACCTTCTAGGGATCTTTATTTGGGTCTTTCTTCAGATCTTTTTTCTTAGCCATTGTCTTTGTAGTGGTCTTGCTTATGCCTGTTGTTACAGGGAAAAGTGTCTATTTAGAACTACTCTATCCCACTAAGGTGTGACAGCTGCCTTAGAAGCAAACAGAGAAAAACTACTTTTGTATTTCCTTTATGAACTATAGATAGAGAGGAATAGAAAGAACCAACCTGTGTCTTGCGCTAATCCTTTGATCCAATCCCTCTCTTCTTTGATAGTCTCCAGCTACCTGCTCCCTTACTTGCCCAGCTTCACAAAGTACCTGTAAGATCACAGAAGAAGAACACTATACAAAGACATGGATCTATATTCATAAACAACTTAGGATCAGATTTAAGTTAACCATACAAATGTAACAAGCATCAATGATACAAAAGCATGGAGGAAAACTCTAATAGTTTTTATTGATAAATAAGAAAAGATCCAGGAGGAGTTACAACCAGTGGTTCCTGACCCAGCATCAACCTCCCAACAAAGAAGCCCCTCTTCACCTCAAACAAAGCATAGACCACCCAACAATCTGATGTTTGTCTCAAAAAACCAACAGCAATTCCTTACAATATGCAAAATTCTAGCCTCTGGATCTCTGGGATGAGGGATCCATATATAGATATCTGTAAGGAGGATGAGTCAGCTTGTGATTTGATTAGTGTCTTCTCTTTGTCAGTTCTTGCTTCCACTTGGAGACTGAAGGCCTCTTACTCATCCTTGGTCGAATTCAGTGAGGCAAGTGTCACAGGAGAAGATTCTGGAAGCTTCCATTGTCTCTCCACCTCGCAGAATGACACTGCCATTTGTCATTTCTCACCCATCGCACCCCACAGAAGGGAATTTTGAAATGCAACGCACCCTCAAAGTGTATTTAGGTGCAATGCAACGCACCTAGCCAGTGGAGAAACTGAAATGATCTTGTTTTTACTTATTCTAAGCAATTTCTGGTGGATAACTTCTGGGAGAAGCTGTAATCTATTGACCTTGTTCCTTTAGGGGTTAGAAATACACTTTTAGGGACTTAGGAGCCCTTGGTTTATGGACATTTCATGCTTGGAGTTGTAAGGCACAAAAACGTCTATAATAGTTGCCCCCTAAAGTATGAGGCCGTTAACCTTTTGGTGTCGGGTGAAATGCTTTATTATGAGGATCCGAAGTTCTTTCAATGCTGGGAGGAGACCTGTAATAAGATACAATACAATACATTATCTTCATACTATTTTCATGATCTAGCTGAGGCGAGCATTCCCATGCTCAGCTTTATAAATTCGTTTTCATGTACATAGGACAGACAATCGTCTGAGTGTAGACTGATGATTCTGGTAGAGCCATCATCCTTTTGAGTGGATGATTATCTGTGCAGCAATGATGTACATTTAATGTCTTTATTTTCCTGAATATATATCGCAGCCCGGATGGATGAAACTAGATCCGGGGTCTTCAATCTTGTCCGATCTTCACTCGAAGTACAAGTCGATCCATGTGAGAAATGTTCTGAAGTCGAACATGGAAAGACATCGCTTGATTACCAGTCAATGATGTAAACTGTTAACAAGCACGAGAGGAATCACCGATAATGATAATGATCCTCAAGGTACTGCAGTACAATTCATGTGGTGTGAATAAAGGACTTGGCGTCGAACACCACACAAAATCTTTCGGTCGAAGGCCATTGATGTAAACCTGTCGCCGGAAGTGAGAAACTTGCCATTGAGGCTGGCAAGCTTCGAAGTACTGAATGGGGTGTTCCTAGATCAACTTCTTGGATAATGAGCTGATGTCGACAAGAAGTGATCCATCACAGGAGGGCCTTAATGAATCCCACATCAATGACACGGAACGGAGCAAATGATTTTAATGGAGGTGAAAACGATTTGGTGATATAAGGTTCAGGGTGGCGGTCATGAAAGAATGGAGTATAATGTATGGTAGTGGGTGAGACACAGGTGACTTCTCTGGATGACTTCTCTTGAACATATCGGCGACACTGATGTGATGGATTGGTAGCATTAACCCCAAATGTGGATGGTATGGCGTGACCATGGTGATGTGACCGGTGAATGAAACAACCCAACCTGACTCGGACACGGAGTGGAAGTGTCATGTTCAAGAGCGACTTGCTACCAACAAAGTTTCTTTGAGTTTTCTTCCCAATTTTTTCCCAGTCATTGCTGACCAGTACCTCTTTACTTTTGTCAAGCTTGAGGAGGATAACATATGCTTGTTCTATAATTTTCCCTTCGGGCAAACCCATTGCTATGTTTTAACGAGCCTAGCGATAGTGAAACTCGTTCTCGTCTATAGACAAGTTTGTCGCTATTAATCTTTTTAACGAGTTTAACGACAAAGATAACTTGGTCCTTTTCAATTTTAGAGAGTATAAAAAGGAACGTAAAGGAAACTCCAAAATTCCTTTTTCGTCATCTAATCCCTTAAGTCCAAAAAAGTATAAAACAATACAGAAGGGATGAATTTTCGATACTTTTGACGTGCCGAATAAAACAAGTGCTCGATCTTTTTGTGTAATAATCCCTCATGTCCAAAAAGATTAAAATCTAGAGGAGGGATAGCACTTCCTGTCCCTTTAACGAGCTGGAAGGCCAAGGACTCGGCAATCTTTTCATATTTTACGAGTCAATTAAAAAGAGCTTAAAGGAGACTCATCTTTTGAGGAACAAGTGATAACATGGGTAGCAGCTGATTCCAGGTAAGGTTTGGAATTTTCCAATCATGGCAGTGTCACAAGGATGGCTAGTGAGATCACTCTTCATGGCTATTCCTCAAAATGGGTAAACAATCAAATGGAGGTGAATGATCGGCCAATGAAAAAGTGGAGGTGACGGTGCAAACACGACCAAGGCTTTAATGGCTGAAGTACTACATTCACGATGGTTATTTACCGAGGAATAGTTCATTTTTTAACAAGCTTAAACGCGGGTGGAAACATTTGCTCATGTCTTATGTTTATTTTTTAACGAGCTTGAACTATGTGCTAAAACTACTCGATGAACAATTTTGTTGAGGGCTTTCACTTGAATAAGGAAAGCTAGTTGAGCTAGTAACTGAGGGTCATATCCTTTATGATCAAAGGCCACAAGATTGGAATCCATTGGGTCAATCCCACCTATTGCTGATAATAAAGCTTGCTTTTGGGAGGGGCAATTTTGTGGTACCTCAAGTGTCGACATAGGGGACGACGATTGGGTCAGGTCCTCTATTATATTATAATTCTGTGCTACTTTTGCACTAGGATTAAATGTCGATTTGTGTACTACTCCCTTTGGTAACTTTATCATTGGTTCAGGAATGATGGGTGGCACAACTTCGGTCAAAGTTGTCGAACTACTAGGTTGTTCATTAGCCTTGTTATTCGACAACTGTGGATTCCCGTAATCTTTATTCCTTGTCAAAGCATCATTTTTCTGCTCTGAGATAGACAACATAAGCACTTGGGAACGGGAAGCATTTTGATTAGCAACCAGTTTGGTTCCCGGGTTTGGAAACGGATCAGTCAATACTGCTAAGGTTTTTGAACTCTTAAAGAATTTCTTAACTTCAGCTTTTTGTGGACAATCTCTCGTCCGATGATCCTCATCGCATATATGACAATCCGCAGGGGTTTCCTTTGCCCAGAAGGGTTTGCAGAAGGTTTTCCAGGAGATGACTCATCTTGCTTTTTTTTCTGCCTTTCTTTTTCTTCTTGCCCCCTGGTTGCTTGGTTTCTTTGCCTTTATCTGTCGATACAAGATTTACTTCCGAGGCAAGAAGCTCATCCTTTACATTTTGACTTGAAATCTTATGGGCCTTTTTGGATGTAGCCTTTGTCGATTTCGTGTCTGTTGTGCCAATCACGCCATCGCCAGCATGAGAGTCATTGTTCGATTTAGGAGGAGGAGGAATTGAGAATTCCGGTCTAGGGGCGTCAGGTATTTTATCGTAGAGCATGCCGGACTGAGTGTAAATCAAGTCCAGATATTGCACACGAGCGATAAATTGCTCTTCTGTTACGACTCCCCCTTTTGCCTCATCTTCCGTGATGGAAGGCAGTAATGACTTGATAAACCATTCAACTAAGAGTTGATCGGGGACGTACGTTTTTACCATCCTACGACGATGTCGCCACTCATGTATATGATCAGATATGTGAGTGGCCGTTTTCTGTTTGAAGTTGGTAAGAAGTTCTGTTCCCATTTCGTACCTTATTGGTAACTGAAAATGGGTTAAAAAGGTTGTGGCTAAGGTACTGAAGTTGTCGAACGAAGCTCTAGGAAATTCGATGTACCATTTTGCCGCCGGACCCGTTAACGTCCTCTGGAAGAGGTGAAGTCTTATCGAATCATCATTTAAGGTGTTTGATGAACACCATAGATGAAAGGTCATCACGTGATTCGATGGATCTTCACCCGGATTTCCATTAAATTTAGGAATATCTGATGGAAGTTTATGCGGAATCGCTGGCCACCAAGGGGCGTAAGCGATTGGATCGTTTGTTAACCGATTTAAATCAGGTAACTCTAAAGTTGCCATAAAGGGTAACTGTTGATTCAGGTTAGGTAAAGCATACCCATGATAAGATGGGATTTCCTGAGCAGTTGGTCTTTGCATACCGGCATAATGCATCTGATGCTGGTATGTTTGGTAAGGTTGATGGACATGACCATTGTAAAATGGTTGATTTTGACCGTTTTGAATGTACGGCTGCCCACTATTAGCAAAGATTTGTTGCTCAGAACCTTGGTATACTTGTTGGAATTGCAGTTTTTGGTATTGTACTAGCCATGGTTGTGAAGCCATGTGCTGTTGACCGATACTAACAGTTTGACCAGGATGAGGGGTAATTGTACCCATCTGAACCTATGTCATTCCACCAGTCGGCGATTGTGGTTGAGTCGCAGGGTCAAGGGGCTGTTGCATTACAACCTGAGAAACCTGAGGTTGGCATACAACAGGTAGCGCTTGAACTTGCGACACCGTCACAATAGCTGGCGTAGTCGATATGTTTGACATAGGTAAGCATTGTTGCATCGAGTATACAACTCTTGGTTGTTGAGGTAGTATTGGTACCCAACCGCTTGAGGTAATTCCAGTATAACCTGAATGTTGTTGTGAACTCCCATACAAATATCCTCCCAGAGGGGATAATGAAAGGGTATATTTCCCCCCATACGGTGGTAATCCAGAACTCAAGGGAATGGTTTGCCCTTGGGGGACGGACTGCCCAAATTGACCTCCAAATGGATCAATTTGTTGAGACTCAACATAAGACTTTCCGGATATTATTCCGGATGAACAAACAGGAACAGACCATACTGTCGAAGTATCCCCTGAGTGGGCTCCTTCTAGCGGTTGAGAGCTAGTCGGGACAGATGGTATACCGGCGAAAATTGTCGGAGTGATAGCAGGGAGTTCTGCCGTCACTGTGTCAGACGACACAGTCCTAGATGTTGACGGTTGTTCAGACATTTGTAGTCTATCCAAAAGATTACCTAGCGATTCTACAGGAGCTTCCGCTGGTGGTAGACTAACTTCTGATGAAGAAGGATATAGAGTGATCCCGACTCCAAATTGCGTTGGAGTAGTTGTTGGAGGATCTTCTACAATTTCTTCTATGGCAATCAAACCAGGTGGAAGGGGAAGACCGTCAGGTCCATAGAATATTTCTGGTGCCGAAGAAGGTATGGAATCGGCAGCGATAGATGTTTGAAGAGTAAGACTCTCCGAACCGGTTGTAGATGGAACTGGTTCAGTAACACAAGTGTTTACTCTCAGACTAGGATCAATATCACTATCCCTCTGTGGCTGTTGAACTTCTTCTGTAGAGGCAGGGATTCCAGAAATGTTTGGAGTAACCGGAGTCTCTGATGTCGTTGGAACACTTGTTCTAACTTTAATAGGAGATTTGGAACCGGTTAAACGAGTTCGCTTTGTCTGTACTAGCTTCGATTCCGGAGACAAAGACGGTTGACTCGTAAGACTCCGCGAATGACTGGGTTTCAATTGACTTTCTTCCACGATTGCGGATTACTCGATCAACTAAAATAAAGGGGAAGTATGTTTCCGAATTAAATGAATTTTAGACGCTTTGACACAACTTGTTTTTTCAGTTTTTAAGAGTCGAGCAAAAACAAAAGATGACTATAGTCTCCTTCGATTTTTAACGAGCTTGAAGTGACAAGTGCTCAGATGGACCTTTTCCGTTAAGGAGTCTGAAAAGGAACGAAAGGGACTGCTCTGGAAGTCTAGGTAGAGGGAGTACCAAACCAATCGCAAAACTGCAGAATACTTTTTACGGTACGGCAGTCAATCTTCCCGAATGCTGTGTTCAGTGCATTGCGATCGATAGGGCAGCAGACACGGCTTCCTATGGATAAAGAATTTAAGCCTATAGGGGTCTCCCAAAATATACACGACGGTACGTGGGAGCACAAGTCCGTACTGGCACTTATCGTCTCAAAGTGGAGGAATCACCCAACCATCAGTGAGAACAACAGTTACCAGGCTTTACGACGCCGGAATATGTCTCTAGCCTAGACCTCTAAATGTTGTGCGTTAAGTTCCAAAGCGTTGTTAGATTCATTGAATTTATTTTAAGTTGATATTGCTTTATGAAGTTTTCCTTTTGGGTTCACCACGAGATGTATATGTAATTCCTAAAATGCAATCTAAAGATGATAAACAAACTTTTTATCTCTTTTATGCAATGAAAATCCTAGCTACTAGGGAAAAGAAAGACAGAATCTTTTCACAAAGAGCAAAGAGCACACTGTAAATGCACTTTCCTAAATTAAGCCAAATAGACTGTCTATATGCAAATGCACATGCATGTATTTGTTTTCGACTTTCTTAGTATATGGATGCTAAAAATAAAGTTGATGCACAAATCTGAATTTCTTTTCAAGCGACAAACATAAACAAGCTTCTTTTCGAAATAAAAAATAGAGATGATTACGACACCTTACGATTTTGAAATGATTACTCGTTTTTGACACTAGAAAATCACAAATTCAGACCAAAAGCAATAGTAACAGGATAATCAACCATCAATAGCAATCAAACTCTTTCCTACGATTTAAATCGACACTTATGACAGATTCAAATCAAAGGACGACAGTACGATTATGCTACTTTTGCTAAGGAGAACTGTAAATGACTCAACAAACACACAAAAACATCTACAGTTCTTTTGTACAAAGGAGGCGGAATAACAGCAAGGAAAAGGGGTTTCAAACAGACATATATTGATCACAGGCAGCAAAATTCAGAGATAGAACTGGAAAGAATGAAGCACAAGAACCATGTTGGAAATAATACTGAGAGGGGGGGGTGAATCAGTATTATCAACTCAGATATTTTTCAATTTCATACTCAGATTCATATACGCGGCTTCAGTTTAGTATATCAGCGTATATACGCGACTGTGTTAAATGCAACTAGCGTACATGCAGTAATCTTATGAATCAGTTAGCTTATCTTCAGTAAATTCATCAGAACATTATTAACCATAATAACAGTAATCAGGTGCAGTAAAACAGAACAGATCATCACACATAAGAAGCACACATGAACACAAGATATAAGGTGGAAACCCAATGTGGGTGAAAACCACCTGTTGCAATTCGTCTCTTTATTCTTTAATAAGAAACTTCTTTTACAATGTACTGGTGTAGTCCTTTACCAGCACGCAGGCTTCAACCTGCAGAGGGCTACAACCCTCTCTCGTTTTTCCAGCTACTTTTGGAAGGGAGCTACAACCCCCATAGCTCTTGTACTAGCTAATATACTAGTACGTAGGTGCTGACCTACAGAAGGCTACAACCTTCTTTTCTTTAGGGACCACGTTTCATCAATTTTCAGACTGGATCCATAAGTACAGAACAATCACTGCTGCAATACAATCATCAACTTATACTTGCATCATAAGTCTCTAAATCACCCAATACTGAATCACTGAAACCCTGTCATCAAAAACACAGAACACAAACCAAAGCCCAGAACTCTGCAACAACCACTAGAATCAACAACAACCTGAAACACCAAATCTCATAATGCATATGCTGCTTGACTATATCAAAACCGTGTGTGTACGCGCTTTCACCAGAGACAACCCGCGTACAGATCTAAAGATAATTACTTATACCTTCGCTGTCAGATCCAACCTTAGCCAAGCGTCACAAACAGATAACCAGCAATACTAGATCTTCCCACTTCGTCAGACATCCATTCCTTGCTGCTCATCCTTGCCTAATGATCTTCTCCTCCATTTATAGTCTTAGGCCTTGCTCAATACCATGGTCCAAAACCATAATAAATCAATACCAAGAGCCCAATACTTGGGTTCAACACACTTTTCGAGATACCATGGTCCAAAACCATAGGTTCAAATACCGAGGACTAACTACCACGGACCAAGACATAAGTTTTCCCACCTGTACGCGCTTTTCCTTGTGTGAAAGTGCGTGTATACGAATACGCGTCTTCGGCACGTCCAACCCGCGTGTATACGCTGATTTGTCACAATGAATCTGCGTATATCTCTTTCTTGACCTACTGTACTAAGATCTGTCCTCTGATTAAGTTGCCATCACCTGTATCAACCTCTGAGTGAGTTGCCATCAAGGACAACACTTGTATCATAATGCCAACAATCTCCCCCTTTGGACTTGATGGCAACCACCACACCAAGTCACTCTCCCCCTTTGACATCAAGGGAAAAGGGCTGACCAAGATATTTTCTTCCTTGGTATACCTTTTGCTGTCCATACTCCGCCTGAGTACATGCTGAAATTTCTGATTGAGCTCCCCTTTGTATATGCCAAGTTGTATCAATCCATCCATGCTCCCCCTGAGTAGATGCAAGTTCTAAGACCAACAATTCATTCAAGACCATGACTATCATTCATCATATATGATCTGCACCATAAGCATTAGCATCCAAACCTGCAATACCATTCCTTTGATCAAACAGCAAGATGTATCATTTAGCTTCATAGACTTTATCAACAAATTCTAACCATAATGCCAACAATGCATTATTTGAAGTATATGCTCCCCCTGAGCCTGAGCCAACCATGACCGAACCATTTCCTGGGTCTGTTCTGCTGCCCTTTCTTTTGATCTCTATATACGCGACTCTGCAGCCTGTAACTCGCGTATATACGCGACTTATCTTCATTATATCAGCGTATGCAAGATGGAATACTGAATTTCTTCACTTTTCCCCTGTGTCTATTATGTTAGCTAACTGAGTTATGTCACACCTTTCTGTCTCTAATTCTGTCTTCTTCAATTCCTGGAACTGTGATGATGTATGGTCCTCTTGATTTGAATTTTGAAATTTGCTCCTGCATTCCCTTGCTTTATGTCTAAGTTTGTTGCATGTATAACATCTTACATATTTCATGTTCCTTCTATTGCAATCAATTGCTTTGTGTCCATATGCATTGCAGGCAAAGCAATATCCTCTGAAATACCTGGGATACGATGATCTTTTGTTATGGTCTTGAACCATTCTACTTCTACATCTGGCTGCAACATGTCCAAGATTATGACATACATAACATTCAACATTATTCAGTGGAGGAAATAATCGTCTATCACTTCCATAGTTAGGAGTAAAGGATTTTCCTTTAGGAATTTCTTTCCTTGGTTGTTCCTTGTTGAGCATTTCAGATTTCTCATTAGAGTTTCTTGCCTCACCTTGTGAGCTAGATTCACCTTCAATGGATTCATAAAAACCAAGACCAGTTTTGATAATAGGGGATCTTTGACTACCAAGAATGTCATCCAAAATCTTAGTACTATCTTGAAATCGCAACAATTTATCCTTTTCTTCTAATTTACCTTTTAAGATATTTACCTCAACCTGATGTTGTTCTTCCTTTTCCAGATACTGATTCCTTAGGTCTTCTTCAGCTTTTCTTCCTTCTTCCACTTGTTGCTTTAATTTGACCACTTCATGTTCTTGATCTTCAAGAGCTTCTCTGTTCTGCTCTCTTGATTTTCCAAGATCTTCTTTTAGAGAGAGGATCTCTGATTCAAGTCTCTGAATTGTTATGCTCTGATCATTTACTATATCCTGCAATTTCTCCCTTACCCTGGTTACTGTCTCCAATTGTTCGTTTAATTTGGTAACTTCCTCAGTTTCTGCATTCTTCTTTTCATATGCCATGAGACTTCTAATGTCTTCACTACCATTGAATGAGTCATTACTTTTAACATGGGTATAATAGCTTCTATTACCTTCTTCAGACATCTTTCCTTTGTTATGAGGGCATCTAGCAGCATAGTGACCAACTCTAACACATGAAAAACATTTGAAAGGTAGCTTACCTTTGAACCATCCAGTTCCCCGTTCAAGATTCTTGACAAAATTTACTTCATCTTCTTCCTCTGACATGTATCCTGACGCTTCAAATGTGGCTTCTGATGGTCCCTCTTTTCGCATTTCAAAAGCAGTTAAGATTCCGTGAAGCTGTGACATGGTGATTTTCTACAGATTCTCCTTTTCTTTTATGGCATACATTTTGGAATCAAATTTAGCAGACAGAGATCTCAAAACCTTTTCAACTAAGACAACTTCCTTAAATTCTTCACCCGGATCCCTCATACAATTTACAATTTCATCCATACGCAGGAAATAATTAGCTATGCTTTCATTACTATGCATCTTAAGATTTTCATACCGGATTCTGAGAGTTTGAAGCTTTTCTCTTTTTACCTGATCATCTCCTTCGTAGCTCAGAATGATTTTGTCCCATATTTCCTTGGCTGATTTGAAATGCATAACCTTCATAAATTCTGATTGTGTCAAACTTCCCAATAAGACAGTAACAGCTTTGGCATTGAGCTCATATTGCTTTCTCTCTGCTGCATCTGTAGGAGTTGATGATGGGAATTTGTATCCTCCTTCTATGATTCCCCAAACTTCTGCTCCAAGTGATTGTAGATATGCAGTGGTTCTTATCTTCCAGTGGGTAAAATTGTTCCCGTCAAAGATTGGTGGCCTGATGTGTGCCTCTCTTTCTGGATTAGTCATTCTGATGGATCTTTTCCTTCAAGCGATCAAGCTACCTCTGAAGGACCTGCTCTGATACCAATTGTTGGAAATAATACTGAGGGGGGGGGGGTGAATCAGTATTATCAACTCAGATACTTTTCAATTTCATACTCAGATTCATATACGCGGCTTCAGTTCAGTATATCAGCGTATATACGCGACTGTGTTAAATGCAACTAGCGTACATGCAGTAATCTTATGAATCAGTTAGCTTATCTTCAGTAAATTCATCAGAACATTATTAACCATAATAACAGTAATCAGGTGCAGTAAAACAGAACAGATCATCACACATAAGAAGCACACATGAACACAAGATATAAGGTGGAAACCCAATGTGGGTGAAAACCACCTGTTGCAATTCGTCTCTTTCTTCTTTAATAAGAAACTTCTTTTACAATGTACTGGTGCAGTCCTTTACCAGCACGCAGGCTTCAACCTGCAGAGGGCTACAACCCTCTCTCGTTTTTCCAGCTACTTCTGGAAGGGAGCTACAACCCCCATAGCTCTTGTACTAGCTAATATACTAGTACGTAGGTGCTGACCTACAGAAGGCTACAACCTTCTTTTCTTTAGGGACCACGTTTCATCAATTTTCAGACTGGATCCATAAGTACAGAACAATCACTGCTGCAATACAATCATCAACTTATACTTGCATCATAAATCTCTAAATCACCCAATACTGAATCATTGAAACCCTGTCATCAAAAACACAGAACACAAACCAAAGCCCAGAACTCTGCAACAACCACTAGAATCAACAACAACCTGAAACACCAAATCTCATAATGCATACGCTGCTTGACTATATCAAAACCGTGTGTGTACGCGCTTTCACCAGAGACAACCCACGTACAGATCTAAAGATAATTACTTATACCTTCGCTGTCAGATCCAACCTTAGCCAAGCGTCACAAACAGATAACTAGCAATACTAGATCTTCCCACTTCGTCAGACATCCATTCCTTGCTGCTCATCCTTGCCTAATGATCTTCTCCTCCATTTATAGTCTTAGGCCTTGCTCAATACCACGGTCCAAAACCATAATAAATTAATACCAAGAGCCCAATACTTGGGTTCAACACACTTGTCAAGATACCATGGTCCAAAACCATAGGTTCAAATACCGAGGACTAACTACCACGGACCAAGACATAAGTTTTCCCACCTGTACGCGCTTTTCCTTGCGTGAAAGTGTGTGTATACGCATACACGTCTTCGGCACGTCCAACCCGCGTGTATACACTGATTTGTCACAATGAACCTGCGTATATCTCTTTCTTGACCTGCTATACTAAGATCTGTCCTCTGATTAAGTTGCCATCACCTATATCAACCTCTGAGTGAGTTGCCATCAAGGACAACACTTGTATCATAATGCCAACAAACCACAGTTGCACAGGGCTAGTCTAATCAGCGCACCTGTAACACAGAGAATCTGAAATGCAGCGCAGGTTGCCCTTTCGGGAAGTGCGCTGAAATTCAGGATCTCTTAACAGTACCTGCGTTGGGCCAGAAACGAGACTCTGTCCGGGTTCCGGGTCACAGTTTGCAGTTCAGTCTTTGGTTTTTGGCCGAGTAAAAAGCAATCAGTAATTCAACAATCAGGGGTAGATCTAAGGAGGATCTAAGAGCTATCACAAGGGCAATCAGATAGTTTGTGAATCAATTGTTCAAATCATAAATAGATCCAGTGAATGGATTGAAGCAGCAGATGTCTACTTTGCATTTGTTATGACAAATGCAGTTCGAATGCCACTTATAAGTTTATGAAACAAACAAACAAAGAATGATAAACAAACAAACTAATTAGCTCCCCAGCGGAGTCGCCATTTTGTTATAGGGAAAAGTGTCTATTTAGAACTGCTCTATCCCACTAAGGTGTGACAGCTGCCTTAGAAACAAATAGAGAAAAACTACTTTTGTATTTCCTTTATGAACTATAGATAGAGAGGAATAGAAAGAACCAACATGTGTCTTGCGCTAATCCTTTGATCCAATCCCTCTCTTCTTTGATAGTCTCCAGCTACCTGCTCCCTTACTTTCCTAGCTTCACAAAGTACCTGTAAGATCACAGAAGAAGAACACTATACAAAGACATGGATCTATATTCATAAACAACTTAGGATCAGATTTAAGTTAACCATACAAATGTAACAAGTATCAATGATACAAAAGCATGGAGGAAAACTCAAATAGTTTTTATTGATAAGCAAGAAAAGATCCAGGAGGAGTTACAACCAGTGGCTCCTGACCCAGCATCAACCTCCCAGCAAAGAAGCCCCTCTTCACCTCAAACAAAGCATAGACCACCCAACAATCTGATGTTTGTCTCAAAAAACCAACAGCAATTCCTTACAATATGCAAAATTCCAGCCTCTGGATCTCTGGGATGAGGGATCCATATATAGATATCTGTAAGGAGGATGAGTCAGCTTGTGATTTGATTAGTGTCTTCTCTCTGTCAGTTCTTGCTTCCACTTGGAGACTGAAGACCTCTTACTCATCCTTGGTCGAATTCAGTGAGGCAAGTGTCACAGGAGAAGATTCTGGAAGCTTCCATTGTCTCTCCACCTCGCGGAATGACACTGCCATTTGTCATTTCTCGCCCATCGCACCCCACAGAAGGGAATTTTGAAATGCAACGCACCCTCACAGTGTATTTAGGTGCAATGCAACGCACCTAGCTAGTGGAGCAACTGAAATGATCCCGTTTTGACTTATTCTGAGCAATTTCTGGTGGAGAACTTCTGGGAGAAGGTGTAATCTATTGACCTTGTTCCTTTAGGGGTTAGAACAACACTTTTAGGGACTTAGGAGCCCTTGGTTTATGGACATTTCATGCTTGGATTTGTAAGGCACAAAAATGTCTATAACACCTGTTGATGTCGTCATGTTGGTTGGGGTGAGCCAATCCCTTGACCACTTACTGATAATAGCCAAAATGTTTTCTTTTGCTACCAGATATGGCAGTGCATGCCAATGTTCTGTCAAATACTTCTTAGCAAATATATATACATTGTGAAAATCAACCTTGAACTTTTCAACATTGCAGTCTTGAGAAAATAGGGTAGGTGATAACTGCGGCCATTGGTTAATCACCATGTGTAGGTCCATTTCGAACAGAACCCAAAACATCTTATTTTCCATGGCCCTTGTAGGGTCTTTGGATGCCCACAACAAGGAATATCATGCAACTTCACAGATATTCGGGTTCACCGTGGGGAACTTGCGATTCCTCTGGTTCTCTCCAAGCTATTAATGTAATCAGAAGTAAAAACCATTCAATATGAAATGACTTTCTTTCCTCCTATGCTTCACAAGAATCATCTAGGAATTCTCGACAGAGGTACCCCGCTGAGTTGAACTGTACCCCCTAGTTGCACTATGTAGCCAAGGAGAAAACAGGGGCCAACACTTCATCTGCGCGATACTTTCTCATAATCTTCTTGGCCAAAATAGAGGTAAAAAACTGCACAACGTGATCACTGATAGAGATAATGACATAGCCCCGAGACTTCTTGATCAATCCAAAGTCACTCTTCATTTGATATGCTAGTTTCTTCTCCTGTGACTTTCCTACAAAAGCATCATCCAGATTCGCCCCCTGACAAGGTAGTGCAGTAATCTGTTTGATCAACATCTCATCAATAGGGATGGGCGTCCCGAGCCAAAGGCACTCATCGTGCACCAGAGCCAACAATTAGCACACACAGATAGTATTTATATTACTACACCCAAAATGCAGAACATACAACATGTTCAACAATCTTGTGCGTTGAATTCTAGCAACCCACTTCATTGGTTAAACTCGTCTAATGCTTGTTTCTTCATAATATATAGATCTTAGGTATTAATTTGGCTCAAACTATGGGTATTTACTACGATCATTTAAATCCCAATATTCCATTTTTAGGTATGGTACTCAGGCCAACAATTCGCCTTCAATAGGTACATATTCTAGTAATAGTGGAGTGAAAACCTTATATTTAATAGCATCTGGATCCTTAGTGACCTTGGATGTTGGCTTCCGTGGTGGAAAATATAGAGGCAACCTTGAAATGGGATCAACCTCTTCGGTGTTGACTTATTCAAGGCTAGTAGTCAATTCCTCCTCATCCAAGTCATGCAGTTCCATTGCCTGCTTGTTTTTATCCATTTTTAACTTATGTCTCTACTCGGTTGGAATTTTTTGCGATGATTGCCGAACCGGGGTCTATTGCAGCATTTTTTTCTTCTTAGTTGCTACTGCTGAGATAGCATACTACTTTATAGGGGATCACGGCACTGTAGTATGGGTAGGTGGTGTATAGGTCATGATATATCCAAGCCCTCTCTACAAGAATTCCCTCTCCAATTCTATCCAATTTCACTAAGACACCCAACAATTCTCTCAGCTCACACTTAGGTACAAAATCATAAAATAAGCACTCTGAAAGCAAAGTGTTCGAATGTGGAGTGGGGTGCCATATTTATAACCTTTTTCGAATTCAAAACACTTGATTCCCTCTAGATCTCCCTCATTAATGCATTTTTAGCAGTAGATTTTCATAGATATGCTCCTTAAATTCATTTCCCCCACACCTTTTAACGGCAAAATTGCTGTCAAATCAACTGCATTTTTTCCAACAGTCACTTTCTGGGTAGGCTACATGGGACCCCATCTTATAGCACATATACCTCGTTGCAGCTTCCACCTGTTCCATCTTCCTAAACATTGAGTAGCTCTCTGTGATTGATAGAATTTTTTCCTGACAAAGTACTATATAGTCCTGTGCTCTCTTTCAACTGCCAGAAGCACTAAGACTTTCCTGCTGTCATGTAGTCAATGCGCAGGGGTGGGATCATCCCTATAAAATTTTAATCTTCTCCCATTAATCCTGCTAGGAAAAAATTCCCCATTCATCTTCATGAACTGAACTACGCCATAATCCGAAATATCCCTAATCATGTATGGTCCTAGCCAATGCATTTGGAACTTCCCTAGAAATTTGGTAAATTTGTTGTGATACATGAGGACCAAATCTCCATTCTTAAAAGTACACTGCTTAATGTGACAATTCGGCCACACATTTTCTCTAGCTTTCTTAACCCACTGATGAAAGCCAACCAAAAAATTATCTTCCTATAACGCAAGTAGTTGTGTTAGGCATTCCTCCATTACGTCATGATTTTCCATCTCAATTACTACTACGATCCTAAGACTGGGAACTATATATTCCATTGGCATCACTGCTTCTTGTCCATAAACTAGTCGAAATGGTGTTTTCCTAGTCAATTTCTTATAGTTCGTCCTATATGCCCATATAACCATCGGTATGCGCACATCCCAATCATTCCTATTAACATTGTACACCTTTGTTAGGGAATTCTTGAAGATCTTGTTGAAAGATTCGACAGTTGCATTCGCTTGGGGATGATATAGTGTACTCTTCTGATGGTACATTTGGAATTATTCTGTTAAAGCGCAATTGTCTCATTAAGGAAGTGTGAACCTCTATCACTCATTAGAATCTTCAGGCATCCAAACCTTGATAGAATAAATTCGAATATAAACTTCGCAACAGTTGCCATCCTTCATAGGTTGTGCCTCGGCCCACTTGGTTAGGAATATGTCGTAGTGATAATATAACACCCTTCTGTCTTCTTCCTTGGTGGATGCATAGGTCCAACGAAGTCAATTTCCCATTTATCAAATTCTTGTAGCACGACTTGTGGATTTAACGGAAGTTCATCCCTTCATGATGGACTCCCGGTCCTTTGACACACATCACACACACTACAATACTCCTTAGAATCTTTATGTACCGTAGGCCACCATAATCCTGCTCGGAAAATCTTCTGCGTGGTTTCCTTGTCTACATAGTGTCCTTCAGCAACACCACCATGGGCTTTAGGTAAAATACTAGGTCTTTCATATTCAGGCACATATAAGTGTAGAACTTCATCCGGTCACATCTTATATAAGTGTCCCGCAATCACGGAAAAATTTGTAGCCCTGCCAAGTAATTCCTTCTTTTGTTATGTCGTATAACCTTCAGGAGCTACAGCAGTAGATAAAAAATGAATAATGTCTACAAAATTCTCATCTACAACTCTAACAACAAAGAGTTGTGTGTCAAGTAACCCTTCATCAATATTAGTGGGCTCTTTACCATTCTCGATCCAAGAGAGGTGATCAGGTCCAACATTCAATCTCCTGGGCTTAACTATCACTTCAAAATCATACTCTTGGAAAAGAAGCAACCATCTATAGATCCTCCCCCCCCCCCAACACAGGCTTATTGACCAGGTACTTCAAAGAAGAATGGTCTATGTACATTTTAAAGTGTGCACCTAGCAGGTAATTCTTGAATTTTTGTAGTGCATAAACCATGGCCAATCCTTCTCATTTTGTGGTTGAATAGTTCTTCTTTGCCTTAGACAGTTTTTTGACTGGCGAAAGCAATCGGGTGATCAATATCTCTTGCCCCTAGTTGAGTTAAGACAACTCCCAATTCTATACAAGATGCATCCACATGCACGTGAAATTCCTTCTTCCAATCCGGGAATACTAGGATTGGTGTCGTAACCATATTTTCCTTCTTAATATCCAAGCTCTTCTAACATTTGTCATCCCATCAGAAAGTAGCATCCTTCTTTAACAACTACTCCATGGGTGCAGTGATTTTCACATACACCTTAATAAACTTCCTATAGTACCCATTATGACCCAAAGTCATGCATAGTTGCTTTACATTCCTAGGGGTATCCAAACTGATAATTACAACAATATTAGCAGGGTCTATCATCAATCCCTGCTTACACAAAACATGTCCCAAAAGTATTCCATAAGGTACACAAAAAGGCATTTCTTCAAATTCAAGGAAATTTGATACTTTCTACATGTATCCAACATCAGGCGCAGACTAGAGACATGCTACTTGATTAGCCCAAACACTGTCCAATCATCGAAGAAGGTTTCCAAAAATTTATGAATAAATTCCTTGAACGCGGCGACTACCACTCTTGAGAATATCATTAGGAGAATTTTGTGGTCCGAAAGGCATGACTGTATATTGGAAAGAACCCCATTCTATAATGATGGTAGTCTTGTTTCTATCCTTTGTCGCAATCTTAATTTGGTGATATCCCGAAAATCCATCTGTGAAAGAATAAGCTTCCTGCCCACTAACATTTTCTAGAACTTCATCTGTAAAAGGTGTAGGAAATGGATCATGTACACATGCATCATTTAACTTCTGCAGATCAATGCAGATCCTGATATCACCCTTCATTTTCTTCTCTTTGACCACCATAGGACTGACCCATTATGATTCTTCTACAGGCTCAATTGCTCACGCTGTGAGCATCTTAGTGAGTTCTTCTCTTCCTTTTCCTTGTATTTTGGATTCAACCAATATGGGCGCTACTTAACCAGCTTCGCATCTGGTTTTAGATTGATATTCATCATACCCAAATCTCCTACTATCCCCTTCAAGTCAAAAAACTTAGTTGTAAATAAATCACGATATTCGTGTAATAATTTAACGACCTTATCCCTGTGTCTTCATCCAAATAGTTGCCAATGTTCGTGAATTTTGGTTCTTCTTCTAAGCCAATATTTACCAATTTTGTGTTCACCGATGTGAGATATTAGGGATCTACACACCAGGTCCAACGACTTCGCGTTGTCCCTCTGACTCAGGGATATTAATATTATGTGTATCCTCGTCAATGTCTTCCATAGTAACATTGTTACATTCCAAAGCATGTTGTAGTTGCATACTCCAGTCAGGCTGTATCAAAGTGATAGGCTCTATGGGTGTTCAAAATATTGATGCTTTAATCTCCTGAAGCGCTTCATCAATGCATTCGAACCCATCTTCAAAACCAAATTTCAGCAAGAAGCTCTCCTTCATTTCATCCCAATCAGTAGTCCCATGTCACAGCTCCGTCTCTAAATACTAGATCCTTGGGATAACATCCAAGATATGAATAAAGATATGCACCCACTCTAGTTGAGGTACCTCACCTCATGCCTTAGTCCATCGAGATAGATGTTTGGAAAATCATCCTTTCCTCTATACTTTTTAGTGAGTTAGGTGTTTGCATAGCCAAATCTTAATCGCATCATTCTATAATATTCCTTCCAGTCAGCAATATTAGTCTTGTGCGTACCCCACCATCTTGCAGATGCAGCTCTCAAAGCTAGATCTAAGGCTTGGAACTGATTCTCCTCTGGTACGTCCCTTTCAAAATGGTCAAGAAAAATATTGACTTAATCTAAGCCATCATAACAAGGAAACTTAGTACCTCAGTAGATATTCAACATACCAACTTTTTAAGTTGATTGCATCGCAACATAGAGACCTCATGCAACTAATTCTGCAAGTTTTATAACTCTTCATATGAATATGATCGGCAGGGACTATCCTTCTCCTAGTTGATCCTTCCATATGTGGTGGGATTGATCCAATCTTCATTTTGCATAGTTATATTATATATGTGCTCAATTTATTCGTCTTCATAATACTCATGGACTAGTTCTGTGTATCACACACCTTCTACTGGATCCAACAGAACAACCACTAGAAGATCATTCTTTTCAAATACCATGTGTTAGTGTCGGTATCTTCATCCCTCTGTTAGAGATCAAAATCTCTTGTTGCATTGCGTATTAGGTGTCTCACTCAGTCAACTGCATTCCATTAGGAGCATGGATCATCTGACGATAGTGGCTTGTTGTACATTTTCCCTCATGTCCTTTACCTGCTCGCTCATTTCCATTCATCAAGATCATCTATAGTCACTTTTTGTCTTTAAATTTGCAAGAGTCATTTCTAGGGTTTCAGTTTCATTAGGTCTAGGGTTTCATCAAAAGGTATTCAAAATGTCTAATAAAAGTCAGCAGGCGTATGAGGAGGTTGAGTAAACTTTCAGTACCAATAAAATTCATAATCTCATGCTCAGAAATGTATTTTTCCTAAAAACCCTGTTTTGAGGAAAAACAGAGTATTTTAGGTTTTTATTGTATAAATTGATGTAATTTAAGTTCTCTCATATATAAAAAACTTCAGTGGCAACTCTGGTCACCTTGCCAAGCTTTAGCAGCTCCATCCCCTGCAAGGCAAACAAAAAATCAAGTCATTCAGTTCATTAAAGGCACAAATAAAG
Organism: Pinus tabuliformis; assembly: GCA_031772625.1. Classification (NCBI taxonomy): domain Eukaryota; kingdom Viridiplantae; phylum Streptophyta; class Pinopsida; order Pinales; family Pinaceae; genus Pinus; species Pinus tabuliformis. The sequence continues at coordinate 890,757,497 of CM062814.1, forward strand.
TAAACTGCCCAAAAACAGAGTTGAAAAAGTAAGTCACATTGCAAACATTATAAAAGTGGGTTTTATGAAGGAAAAATCAAAATCTCTTGTATATAAATCATCTTTACAATTCAAAAAGCTCATTGGCACTCAAAGAAGAAATATTGAGCAAAGTGAAGGTTGTGTTGGAGAAAGGAAGCAAAATCGCAGCAAAGAGTTCCAGTTTTGGAGGTGCAGCGCATTGGGTGGGAGGTGTGGCGCATACAAGTGGCATAGTGCATTGGGCTGCACTCCACAGTGTTAAATTTATACTGGCGTAGCTCATACAAGAGGTGCGGCGTGATGCATAGAGCTGCCAAGCTCGATTTCACCACAAACTCCCTCAAATTTCTAAATTTTCTCAATCAGATGGTGTGCAAGTAAGTCTACAGCTCTTCCCTTGCTAAGTGAAAGAGTTCTTCTTAGAATTTATGGTGGTTTAGTGTGAAAAAACTAAAACCCTACCTCTTTGCAATTTCTCAAAAAACAATTGCCTAGGGTTTGTATTTGTGATTTTGCTGCCAAGTTCACTCCACCACTCCCTCACTTTTGATTCCTCCATTTGTTTCCCAATTTCATCCACTCATTCCCTAACTTCCATATTCCTAAAAAAAAAAGTCATTCACCCCTATCCCCAATTCTCATTTTCCCAAATCCTAACTACAAAATCCCCAAACCCTAATTGCTATCCCTAAGCTTACATACTATTCCCTAAACCCCCTATTTCCCAAAAACTTGTCATAACATTCCCAAAACCCCTCATACTCTCTCCCTCCACAGTCCCTCATACATTCTTACCCTTGGTGGCAGAAAACTAAAATCACTATAAATCTCTTCATACTCATCAAGAAAACTCACACATTAGCAAGCATGGAATCTGATCCTTCATATGACCGAGATGAAGAGACACACGGTGACTCTCCTACAGAAATGCATGACCAAGGAGACCTCACAAGGGTGGAAAACATATACGAGAGGAGCCTACTTCACTTGCCAAGCTGCAGGCTTGCCCTCTTGCTATTACATGCTTCCAATACCAATCTTGTTATCAGTTCTGTGAGATGGTTGCTAGAGTCCAGTACCATCATGAGATGGCTAGGTTGTTTGTGCTTCATCTACATAATGGCCAAGCCAATCTAGCTGGCGTGGCATTCACCTTGACACCGGAGTCTATTTCTCTAGCAACCGACATTCCTAATGTCGGAGAGTAGTGGAATAAAAGGAAGCAGATTGACAGGGAACATTATGAACCATACATCAAGCCTGGTTATTTGAGACAGCTCAACATAGTTTTTCCTTTTCGATACTTGAAAGACTCATATGCTCCCTTGATGAAACTCATAATGAAGTATTTCAGCTGTGAGGGCCGGTTTTCTCGCCTATATGCCCATCATATCAGATTGTTGATGCACTTTACCAGGGTGAGAATGATGAATCTCTCCTACTTCATGTGCCGAAATATTGAGAAGATTACCACCCTAGTACAATAGAAGACTCCTCAGCAATAGTTTAACAATATATATCATTTTTCACTCATCAAAATTGTGGTCATGCATCAACTTGGTTTGCAGGGCATCTCATGGGGGGATTTCATTTCTCATGAGTTCTTCACGGTTCCTCAGGTACCTCCAGAAGCTTTTCATGATAAAGGTGGACCTTCACATCAACATGAGGGACATGAGACACAGATCGCTAGTGTGCCGGTGTTTGTCACCTATCAAAAGGACACTAGAAGGTTGTTTGCAGCAGCAAAGCGAGTATTATCTCCACCCAGGGTGGAAGGGGTCTCGCTTCCTTCATCAACATAGTAGGTTTAGGACAAGGGCAAGAGGCCATTACATGATGAGGGGCTTGCAGGTGAGCAGGAGATTGATTTCATTCTCATTCAGGATTATGACATGAATTTGGGCCCACAAAGCTCAAAGCTCAAAGAGGTCATCCAAGAGCAACAGGCGGACATAAATGCTTTGTCCCTCAACATAGAAAGAGCTAAGTGGATAATAAAGTACTTGGAGCAAAGAAACAAGTAGCTAGAGGATCAACAAATGATTATGGAGCTTCAAAACATACGAGAAAACCGACAAGCTGCCAAAAGGAGGAAGGTGAAGCTCACATCACTTGAGCAAGAAATCAATGCTGATCGAGAATCTTGGCTTGAGAGAGCTAATATCCACTTGGAAAAGTTGTTAGAGAAGGCCAACAGGGAGAAAACAATGTTGAGGCATATGGCCTATCATTACATGGTGAGAAATAAAAGTTACAAGGCAAGAATCAGAAGCTTGAAGGCAAAGTTGAAAAGGGCATCAAGGAGGCGAAAGGAGCAAGATAGACTTCAGATATTGGCTAAGGATTCCATGGCCCAACACAACACTTGATGGAGAACACTCAGCCCAAATTTCAAAAAATTTGGGACGCTTTTTGCATTTTTGAAAATTTTGGGCTAAAACACAGAATTTTCTGCCCAATGCGTCGTGGTCGTGCCACCTGGCGCTCACTTTTGATGGAGGCCTCCAAATGACAAAAATCAGCATATTTGGATTTGTATTGGAAAAATATGCATGCCTACCAATGGACAAGAAATTTTGATAGGTTTTGAGCCCCCAAAAAGGTCAAAAACACCCAAAACAATGACCTTACTACCCCTATTTTGACACACAAGAAGCAGTGTTGGGAGAACTCAGTTTTTGAGGAGCAAATGGAAGCCAAATTCAAAAATTCCATTTGTTCTATAAAGTAGACAGGTAGAACTTTCCAACAAGAACACTTGGAGCATATTTGGACACCGACAAGGCCTCTAAAAGTGGTTGCAAACAGGCGTTACACATAGGGAAATCAGCACGGCGCATTGGGGAAATTTTGCCTAGTTTGACCAAGAATACTCTGTTTTTCGCCTAGTTTCTTGACAGTTTGACTTTTATCCTTCTTAATGTCAAAATTATGATGTAATTTAATGTAAATTGATGGATCTTGATGTAATTATGTCAAATTTTCACTCATGGAGGTAGATTCATTTATCAAAAAGTAGTTTGCAACTGAATGAATCAGTTTCCTAGTTTCTAGAGGCAAGCTGTTCCACTGCCTAATTTTTAATTCTCAGTTTAGAATTAGTTGGAATAGCTCCTAAACTCATAAGCTTGACCCCTAGAGGCTAGGATGAGTTATTTTTTGTCTATATCTTGTGATTTTTCAGTCATTAGCATGGTTGGACTTTTGAGAAAGCTTGGAGCTTCATTGTATACTCATCTCAGCAGTTTTGGCTAAGGAATAGACCAGGGTTTGCAACACTTTATGGGATTCATGTGGCATCTTGCTTTGGTATTGTGTTTCCTTCTGTAAATTGTAAGTTTATATGTGTTTTATGTATGCCATTATCTCTCTTTCTTCTTCTTAACTAAAACAAACAAGGATAAAGGTAGAATCCATTGAAATTGCAGTGCTCTACCTAGGGTTTGCTTAGTTATTGATGTTTTCAACTGTTTGAAGAGGATCCCTGAGGTTTTCTTGCCCTCTTCAACTCCTCACTTGTCTAAATCTCTCCATTGCATTCAATTTGAAGTGCCAAATCAGTTGCCTACCTTGCCCCATAGAGATCTCTGCAAAACTGAGCCTCATTCCCCAGACCCAAATCTGTCTTTCCATTTGAGCCAAAAAAACACCATTAAATTCAATCAAACTCTTTTGCACACATACCTAGCCTAAAATCAGTCATTACATTAGTCATCTCGAGCTTCATAGGCCATATTTTCTGAGATTGACAAGGAGAGATCCCTCTCCCGACCTGGTAGGGCTAGCTACCAGGTTAAGCATGGTTTGATGTTATCCTAGATCCTACCTTTCTCAGCCTGAGGTAGATTTAGGCACTAACATAGTGGTGACCATACTGGGTAAGAAATTGTTTGTTTGTTACTGTTCTTCGTTTTATAAACTACAGAAAAAGTTTGAAGATTAGCCAGGTAGCCTTCAAAATGCTTTTGCTTTGCATTAGCGCAAGTAGATAAACACTACTTCAGTCAATCTCCGGTCTAGTCTTATAAATGGAATATCTAACTTGCAAATTTCCCAAGTACATCTGATAATTCTAAGCTTTTGGATGATAAGTTTAGAATTTGATAGGCTGAACAAGTTGATTATGTCCATTTGATTTCTAGGAAATAATAACACACTGGCTTCTAGAGGATATACCAGAGAAAATCCGGATCCTGATCCACCTCCTGTGTACGAAAATCCCAATCTTATTCCGAGAATCCTTTACCAAGAAAGTTATGTGATTCTCGTGTTCAAATCTCGTTCATGTCCTGTGGTTTTTGAGTATCTTGAAGATCTTGAGTTTGGCGAACAATTGGATTTGTCACTGTTTGATACTAAATCTGAAACTGTTGTTTGTTCTACTGTCCTAAATCCAGAGTTTGTCAAAGGTCTTGAAACTGAAAAGGCCAATAAATCGATTGACAATTATATCTTGAAACAACTCCAAACTTCAATTGTGGCTTCAAACATCGTTGATTTCTTAGAGTCTACATCTGCAACCCTTGGGTCCTCCGCGATTGCATCTAGCTCTGAAATTCCCACTGAAACTCCCTTCATTCCCACCATTCCCATTCAGCCTTCTACCTCTGTGAAAAAATCTGCAGTGGTGTCACCTCCATCCACTCCTTCTACCCCTCAAACATCCAAAATTTCTTCACCACCATCCCCACCTCATACACCCCATACATCAGCTGCACCCACTCCCCCAACATCCCCAAGACCGATTGCAAATCCACCAAGAGCAATGGTTGCTCGTTTTGCACCCCTTGTGCTGCCTCAAAATTTGGATGATATGCCTGCCGATTATCAAAGTAAAATTTCATTGTTTGATGGCACTCCTCACGGTGTTACAGCTCAGCGACATGTGGATAGGATGAAAAATTTCTTTGGCCTTCATGAGATTGATGCAGAAAATGTGACAATGAGACTGTTTGTACAAACCTTTGGTGGTGAAGTGAGGAAGTGGTTTAGAGCTTTGCTAGCTGCAAGTATCACTACATTGACTAATATTCAGAGATAATTCTTGGATCGCTGGGAAGTGAAGAAAAATCCTCTTTAGATCCTTTCCAAATATGAGAACATCAACCAGAATGTTAGTGAGTCTGTTCAAGATTATGGTATTAGATTCAATTCTATTTACAATGCAATTCCTGATCATATAAAGCCACCTATGGGGCTGGATTTGATTAAGTTTCTGGATGGTTTCAATCATGATATGGCCTATCAATTAAAATAAAGAGATACGGCCACTTTGGAAGACATGCAGAAAATTACAGTCAGCGTTGAAGCTAATATGCTTGCCAAGAGAGTTAGAACAAAGGTTGAAAATAAGGTAACAATAAAGGAAGAAGTTTCCACTTCAGATCAAGGGCTCTGGAAGATGGAGAAGATGGTTGACAAATTGATAATTGACAAGCCTGAACCACAAGTTAGAAATCCCAACTTCCGTGGTCAGCAGCAACCACAATTTAGAATCAAGCAAAGAGAGCAGCAAGCACAAGACCAAGCAGCGCAGTAGCAGGTAAAGACACCCTTACAGCAGAATTTTGTACATGGTCTGGAATCAGATGATGAGGAGAATGTAATTGGAGAAGAGAATCATTTCTTTACACCCGATGATATGCCAATTTTTATTACTAAAGATGAGGATTATTTCGAGAATTCAGCTATACAAAGGGACAAAAATTTCATCTTGGAAAATGAAACAGTTCTTGAGGAAGAGTCTGATGAATATCAAAGAGGATACATGAATGCTCTATCAGCCTAGCAACGACAATATTCACTCAGAAGTAGAGATGTGCCCATAAATCCAATTCAAAAAAGGAAGGAGACAACAACGCCAAAGAATGATTCTCTCATTGTGCAGAAAAAGGGAAAAGAGACAGCTGACCCTACCACCAAAACGCCATCAGCAAATGAAAGATCCAATCAGCCAAGTGTATCAAAGGAGAAAACTGAAAAGAAGGATGTTTCAGCGAAAGAGGTAGAAAAGATTTCAGTTTTTAACTTAGAAAATGAAATTGCTAAGTTAAAAGTATCTATTCCTTTGACTGAGTTGATGAAGAACAACAGCTACAAAGGTCAGGTGTCTAAGATTTTGAATTTGGATCCATCATCTGATATGGTGAACGTGGAGGATGATAGACTTGAGTTGATTTTTGGTCCAGCATTGGAAGGTCAGTCTCAAGATAGTGATGTAGCTCCTTTTTACATCAGCCTTAGGGTGCATGATTATGTATTACACAATGCTATGTTTGATTCCGGAGCCTCTCATAATCTTATGCCTAAGGCCATCATGGAGAAATTGGGATTGGATATCACTAGAAAGTATCATGACCTTTATTCCTTTGATTCTAGTAGAGTAAGATGCATTGGTCTAATCAAAGATTTGGTGGTCAGTTTGGATCAAATTCCGGCTAAAAGTGTTTTGATGGATGTGGTTGTGGCGGATATACCTCCTAGATTTTGCATGCTTCTTTCCAGATCTTGGGGAGAAAATATTAAAGGGACAATGCATCTTGATTTCTCCTATGCTACTATTCCCATGTTCGGTCAAATGAGAAAATTATACCGGGAGAAAAATATGAAGTACATGATCACCAGCAAAGAGAAACCGGTAAATCATCCAATCAACTATGTACATATTGATTTAGAATAATTTGTTTTGTATTCAGATAGCTTTAATGATGTAAATAGCCAAGTAATTGAAGTAGAAGACATTCTAGAGATCACTGAAAATTTTAGAGAGGTCTTAAAACAAGAAACACAAAGACTTGATAGTACAGTTGAGCAATCAGCCTTCTGACAGCAACAACATATTGACGGATAGCAAGGAAGAGTAACATAGCAAACAAAATTTCAGCATTTGGAAGAGGACGAAGCAGGCTTGTGGAGCATGGATTTTGATGGCGCGGTAGGAAGGGAAGGTGCTGGAATTGGCATTTGGATACGCAGCCCTGTTTTCGCCCCAAACAAAGTGCCAAGCAATGTAAGGGTCTGTTCTTATAAACTAGCTTTTGACTGTTCAAATAATGAGGCTGAATATGAGGCTTTAATTGTTGGTTTGAAAATTCTTAGAAAGTTGAATGCTAAAAGGATTTTAGTGTATGGCGACTCCGAGTTAGTTATCAAGCAAGTGAAAGGAGAATATCAAGCTAAGCATCCTCGAATGCAGGCCTGCTGCAATGTGGTATTAGATATCTTGAGAGTATTTTCAGATTACACTTTGACATGTGTCCCTTGTATTCAGAATGTCATTGCAAATTCACTTGCAACAGCAGCAAGTAATTTGAAAATTCCGATGAATTCAAACAATAATTTTGAGATTCATGTAAAACATTGCCCAGCTGTCCCTGACAATCAAAGATATAGAAGTCAATTAGATGGAAGTGTTGCAGCTGAAGGACAACGTTTCCTAAAGGTCTAATACCTTTAGAGGAGCTGTTCGATCAGGATGATGTGGCCCGAAAACCGAGCTTGCTGCCAATCGAGAAAATCCTAAAATGGTGAAGTTATCAAAGGCATTGCCTCCACAGGTAAAAGCAAAGTATATCAGTTTATTATCTTCTTTTACTGATGTATTTTCTTGGGATTATTCAGATTTGAAGGCATATGACACAAGCATAATTCAACATATCATCCTGATCAAGCCAAATCAAAAGCCTTTTCATCAGAAGCTAAGAAGAATAAATCCAAAGTTGTTGCCCTCAATTGAGAAAGAAGTGAATCGGTTGTACAAAGCTGGAATCATCGTCCCTATAAGATTTTCATATTGGATTTCAAATTTAGTGCCCGTGCGCAAGAAAACAGGTGAGATTTGGTTATGTATTGATTTTAGAAATCTGAATAAAGCATCTCTTAAGGACAACTATCCATTGCCCAAGATGGATCACATACTTTAGAGGGTAGTTGGGCTTCCTGCATGTTGCTACTTGATGGGTATTCTGGGTATAACCAAATTCTGGTCCATGAGGATGATAGAGACAAAACAGCATTCACCACTCCATGGGGAACTTTTCACTATGCAAAGATGCCTTTCGGATTGAAAAATGTTGGTGCAACCTTTCAACGGGTGATGGATATTGCATTTGCTAATGAAAACGATGTTTTTCTAGTTGTTTATCTTGATGATTTGACAGTTTTCTCTAATTCAGATGAAGATCACCTTTATCATTTGAAGATTGTATTTTAGCGGTGTAGGAAATATGGTATTTCTCTCAATCCAAAGAAGAGTCTGTTTGCCATAGATGAAGGCAAGCTTCTCGGTCATATCATATCAAAGGAGGGCATTCGCATTGATCCAGCTCGGGTGGAAGACATTCAAAAGATTGATTTTCCATGAAGTAAGAAGGAAATCCAATCATTCAATGGTAAGATGAATTTCTTGCGTCGCTTTGTGCCCAATCTTCTAGAACATTTAAGGGAAATCAAAAACATGCTCAAAAAATATAGTGTAGTGAAGTGGACCGAGGAAGAAATTAAGTCTTTCAATTTGGTGAAATTTTCCCTTTCTTCAGCTTCGATTTTGATCAGCCCGAACTATACTCCGGATTTCATTGTTTTCATTTGCCTTGGATCATACTATGGCAGTGGTCTTGATGAAAAAAAGAGACTAGCTTGAGAAACCAATTGCATTTTTCAGTAGGACCATAAGGGATGCGGCATTAAAGTACAATATTATTGAAAAACATGCCCTTGCTTTGGTAAAGGCATTGAAATATTTTCAAGTTTATATTATGCATTCGCACATCCTTGCTTATGTCCCTAATGCTACTGTTAAACATGTCTTAGTGCAAACAGATCCAGGCAAATGGATTGTTGCCTTGTTGGAATATGATGTCGAGATCAAACCGACAAAGCTCATCAAAGGACAGGGGCTGGCTAAGCTAATGGCCGAGTCAAATTTGCAAGCCTTGGACATCAATCTCATTGCTGCTATGCTCGAGGAAGATGAAGAGAGTCTGCCCACTTAGGTATCAAAAAATTTTCTTCTTTCTCCTTGGTATTAGGACATTGTTTATGTACTCCAAAATCTGTCATCACCACCCGGAATGGCTAAGAACAAAAGTAGGACATTGAAATTGAAGGATACCAAGTTTTGTATCATGAATAATGCACTCTATTGGATAGATCCTGGTGGTGTCTTGCTCAATTGTTTGGTTGAAGAAGAGGAAAAATAGTTTATGGAAGACTTTCACAACGGAGATTGCAGAGGCCATCTTTTCTGGAAGACCAATTTCATTCTCATTCAGGATAATGACACAGATTTGGGCCCACAAAGCTCAAAGCTCAAGGAGGTCATCCAAGAGCAACATGCGGACATTAATTCTTTGTCCCTCAACTTAGAAAGAGCTAAGTGGATAATAAAGTACCTGGAGAAAAGAAACAAGTAGCTAGAGGATCAACAAACAATTATGGAGCTTCAAAACATACAAGAAAACCAGCAAGCTGCCAAAAGGAGGAAGGTGAAGCTCACATCACTTGAGCAAGAAATTAGTGCTGATCGAGAATCTTGGCTTGAGAGAGCTAATATCCACTTGGAAAAGTTTTTAGAGAAGGCCAACAGGGAGAAAACAATGTTGAGGAATATGGCCTATCATTACATGGCGAGAAATAAAAGTTACAATGTAAGAATCAGAAGCTTGAAGGCAAAGTTGAAAAGGGCATCGAGGAGGTGAAAGGAGCAAGATAGAATTTAGATATTGGCTGAGGCTTCCTTGGCCCAACATAGCACTTGATGGAGAACACTCAGCCCAAATTTCAAAAAATTTGGGATGCTTTTTGCATTTTTTAAATTTGTGGGCTAAAACACAGAATTTTTTGCCCAATGCGCTGCGCCACCTGGCACTCACTTTTGATGGAGGCCTCCAAATGATAAAAACTCAGCATCTTTGGCTTTGTCTTGGAAAAATATGCATGCCTACCAATGGCCAACAAATTTTGATAGGTTTTGAACCCCCAAAAAGGTCAAAAACACCCAAAAAATGACCTTACTGCCCCTATTTTGACACACAGGAAGCAGTGATGGGAGAACTCATTTTTGGAGGGGCAAATGGAGGCCAAATTCAAAAATTCTATTTATTCTGGAAAGTAGACGGGCATACCTTTCCAACAAGCACAGTTGGAGCAGATTGGGAAGGCCTCTAAAAGTGGCTGCAAACAAGTGCTACACATAGGGAAATGCGGTGCATTGGGGAAATTTTGCCCAGTTTGACCAAGAATACTCTGTTTTTTGCCTAGTTTCTTGACAGTTTGACTTTTCTCCTTCTTAATGTCAAAATTATGATGTAATTTAATGTAAATTGATGGATATTTATGTAATTATTTCAAATTTTCACCCATGGACATAGATTCATCTATCAAAAAGTAGTTTGCAACTGAATGAATCAGTTTCCTAGTTTCTAGAGGCAAGCTGTTCCACTGCCTAATTTTTAGTTCTCAGTTTAGAATTAGTTGGAATAGCTCCTAAAATCATGAGCTCGACCCCTAGAGGCTAGGATGAGTTATTGTTTGTCTATATCTTGTGAATTTTCAGTCATTAGCAAGGTTGGACTTTTGAGAAAGCTTGGAGCTTCATTGTATACTCATCTCAATGGTTTTGGCTAAGGAATAGACCAAGATTTGTAGCACTTTATGGGATTCATGTGGCATCTTGCTTTGGTATTGTGTTTCCTTCTGTAAATTGTAAGTTTATATGTGTTTTATGTATGCCATTATCTCTCCTGCTTCTTCTTAACTAAAACAAACAAGGATAAAGGTAGAATCCATTGAAATTACAATGCTCTACCTAGGGTTTGCTTAGTTATTGATGTTTTCAACTGTTTGAAGAGGATCCCTGAAGTTTTCTTGCCCTCTTCAACTCCTCACCTATCTAAATCTCTCCATTGCATTCAATTTGAAGTGCCAAATCAGTTGCCTACCTTGCCCCATAGAGATCTCTGCAAAATTGAGCCTCATTCCCCAGACCCAAATCTGCCTTACCATTTGAGCCAACAAAACACCATTAAATTCAATCAAACTCTTTTGCACACATACCTAGCCTAAAATGAGTCATTACATCAGTCATCTCAAGCTTCATAGGCCATCTTTTCTGAGATTGACAAGGAGAGAGCCCTCTCCCGACCTGGTAGGGCTAGCTACCAGGTTAAGCGTGGTTCGATGTTATCCTAGGTCCTACCTTTCTCAGCCTGAGGTAGATTTATGCACTAACACCATGCTTCACTTCTTTAAATTAATAATTGCCTTAATGTCGAAGGCCCTATGAATCCCAATCAACACTGTGTGTGGATTACTATCATCTATTATCTCAATAACCTCAAAATATGCAACTGCACTTGTACCTTCAATATCTACAGTGATTCCATGCAAGTGACCCATTGGAATTATCTTTTCTTAGTTCGCCATGCACAACTATATTGGCGACCACTATAACTTAGGCTTCCCCATTAGTTCCCAAGTTTTCTTTGGTAGTACGTTAGCATCAGATCCCAAATCTAGGATTACCCGGTCGATCTCGAAATCACCAAACTATGTTGTTTACCACATCTCCCTACCCGTTCTCTTCTTGCTTTGGTTCACCTTATTGATTGTGTGTTGTTCTGGTAATGACTTATCTTTGCTAGCACAATTATCTATCAGCTCTTGCAGCCCTTAAATTGCCTTCTAATCCCGTAATAACTTCATGCAGGTCTGTAGAAATAATTTTAACACTGTGGGATATGATTCCTACGTCACAGTAACTTCTTCAGGTTTATCTTTCATGGTACTAGCGGCATCTGATTCTTAGACGTAGAAGCACCTGGATCCACAAAAATTTTTCTTGCCTCCATGAATGTATATTTTTCTCTATGTAAATCAAACCCAACATTCTTCTCACCAGCTCTTCAAAACCATAGATCCGATGTTGGTTGTTTTCCTTCGACCTTGTCTTCACCAGTGGCTATACCGCTTAGCGTGACTATGTTTATACTAGGATCATCTTCACACAGCTTGGACCCATCATCTAAATATTCCGTGTTGGTTTTTGGTTTTTCTTCTCCTACATCTTCGCTATTAATATTGGGTAATCTTCTATAACATGATCAAATTTCCGACAATATTGATAAGAAGGGTGAGTTGGATTCTAATAGTCACGCGCAAAGTGTCTTGGCTCTCCACAATTGTAGCAAATAATCTGGCCTCGACCTCTTCCCCATCCTTGGAATCCTCCATGAGCTGCAAGTGAATCTTGATCATTCTACACATGGTTTTCAGCCTGCATTCTATACATCAGAGTCCTGTCCATCATCAATTCCTAGCTTCGATAATTCCTTTCATCATGAATAACCAATTTACAAAAGTTACAAAAGAGTTTCTTTGGAGACTGTACAAACTTCTACAATAGATAACAGTTATATGTTGAATGTTATCCTAACACTTGGTAGATGCTACACCAGGAACTTACACTGGTGCTTGATCCAATGGAAGATTTTGGCTTCAGCGGGTTGGGACCCCTGCAGTTATATAATCCAAGAATACATGGCATTGATCTTTATGATGACCTTTAGTCGTGCACTTCATGCACAAAAATTTAGAATGTGTTTCCGATTTAACCTCGTTTCCCTTCTTCAGATCCTGCAACTCCATATGTAGGTTGGCTAACTATGACTGGATCTGTTGAACTCCTAAATTCGTGTCTTGGATCGGTGAAGCTTCTAGCTTCATCGCAATCTCCAATGCTTCGGCTTGAGACCCAATATTCTGCTGAGATAACGACAATCTTAAGTGAGGTAATAGCATAGCTATGTACCAGTCCTTATGTTTTCATTTGAAATATCAAGATTATATTGGCTTTGTAAACATGTCAGTTGATGATCTATATCCCACATAGAATCATTAACCCTCTACTTGATCTCCATTATTTTGGTCACACACTGAGCTTGTGATTTCAGCTTCCTAAATTACGTATTCAACGCATCCATCGTCTCAGCTAACAAAGAAGTTAGATGAGTTGTATTATATATGATGTACCAATTAAGTGCTCTTTCCTGTAACATTTTAACTAGTTTCACTTTATTCATGTCATCATCGTTGACCTGCTGCGCCTTCCACACAACTTCTGCGATGAACCAAAACTGATTGGGACCCTTTGATCCCTAACCCCTGAATACATGCATTTTCATTGTATTCTCCATACTGAATAGTAGAGGTGGAGTGGATGGATCTGGAATTCAATAATTATCCTGATCTACTAACTGCGTCATACCTCTGGGTGTACTAGAGCTACTTATTTCTTCTTCACTTTCGGATTCTCCCAATAAACGATTGTATTCACTCCCGCCAAATTTTTCTAGATCTACTCTGAATCGCTTTCCACTTCGCGTAGATTCAGCTTGACCTCTATTAAACATTAATATAAAGGCATAACCTCTTTTTCACACAACAATTTTTTAATCCAAGTCTCTAGCAATTTCAGGTACTTACTTCTCGGACCTTTGAAGAATCGGTGTTCAAATTTTCTACAAGACATAGATGTATCAATTTCAAATTCAATGATGAAACCATCCAAGATACTATCAATCCAGTAATCAACATCCCTTGCAACCTTATAATCAGATCGTTCAAGATGTTTGACTAATTCTAGAGTCCACACAATAGGATCGTCGTGCTTCCAAGTAGCTTTTCTATCCGCTAATTTGGATAGCCACTCGTGTAATTTTCAAGGGAACATCGAAAAGAAAACTTTGTGCACTTCTGTGTATAGATATTTGTGTAACCACCTTTCTTTTTTGTAGTCTCACCCGAGGTAGTATTGGGGGATGCTAGAACTAGGTTTCTTCATCCAAAAGGCTATCTGATGTGGGGTAATGCATTTCTTTAGTTTAAGGGTTGATCTGACCTTCGCAAACCCTTATCCTCAAAATCCCCAAACTTAAAGCAATTTCCAATTAAATAGAGTTATGATCTTCTCCTAAAGGTCTAATCATACATAAAATAACATATAACAATAAATTCAGATCTTCGCGGTGTAATTAAGACAATCTTATAGATAAATGGCATTCAACTGAGCATAAATACATAAAACACATAAGTATATAGTTCAAACACAAAATTGCTTCAAATACTCTTTATTAATCCAGATCTTCGATACATATACTTTTTAAACCCTACGCACACATCTGCAAGGGCCTGCACACTCAACTATGGACTTACCAAGGTCTCTACGCACACAGTAGCAAGATCCTTCCCCTTCGCTCGAATATAGAAAAGAATAATTCAGAGTCTAAGCATCAATCATAACATTGAATTTACTTCCTTTTACTCCTAATGACTCCTCAATGACTCCTTTTTATATTGTTTACATTACATTACCATGTTCTGCGAACCATGGAGGGAGCTTAATACAACTCATTCATTTAAAAAATAAGGGGCTTTGACTTTCCTAAAATCCTCTTTGACTCTTAACAACCTATTCTACTCACGCTCAACTCCTCAAAATGTAGTCTCTTTACAATATCTTATCAAAATTTGACATAAGACTTAGCAAAACTTAACCCTGGGGGACCCGATCCCAACACCTAGCACTCCAGACCCTCTGGCACCAGCACCCAAACCTCCTATGCCTCCTCCTCCTCTACCACAATAACAACCACCTCCTTAAGGTCAAGTGTATGCTCAGTAAAGTGCAACCAACCCCCAACCTCAAGTGAAATAATAAGTGGAAGGGTAATCAAAACCAACCATCTCAAGGTAACTAAGGAAACCAGGGTCCACCACCTAATGCCCCTCAAGGTACCAACCTACTACCCAACAAAAGGGTGGACAACCCAAGAAAAATAAGGCTCTTTCTATGAATAGACTGTATGCCTTCTGCAGAGTATATGGCCATCATACTCATGAATATCCCCTATTACCTTAGATGTAGAAAGCATGGGAAGCTCAAGAAACTACTTCTATAGGTCCTCAGCCCATTTCTCGACCTCCTCCCCCTCCTGCTTCATCACAACTAGTTGTGCTTACCAATCCTTTTCCCCATCAAGGATATATAGTTGCCAAACCCACTCAGGGTAATGCATCTCCTCAACCTTCACAAGCTGGCCCGAACAACTACCAGATCCTCATGATGAATTTTGACGAAGTCAACAGTAAACAAGTCAACCTTGAGACTCAGTCGCGCCAATATGACAAGCCCTCTGCAAAGTCAACATTCGATTCCCAACCCCAACTATCCACTGAGCCTCTCTTGTCACCAAATTTCACCTTTAACAGATCTGTCTACCTAAATTCAAGGTTCCCCCTAAGATCCCCAAAGGTCCATTACATTGAAATTTTGCTTCATCTAAAGCTACCCATACCTATAGCATAGTAGATGACTTGGCACAGTTCCTTGCTTCCATGTCAATGCTGGAAGTCCTCTAGACATGCCCATCCCAACATAAATCTATAATCTATGCTTTAGACGTTGTGGATCCTTCTGATGATCATTTGATATTTTTGATGTTGACTGTTGGGCATGGAATCCCCCCAAGGCATGTTTTGGGGTTCAAAGCCCAAGTTTTGAGTGAATCTTGTTGTAAAGCTCCACAAATTGTGGGTGCCAAGCGCGAAGTCATAATAGAGTCACAAGGTTGTCTGCCCTAGTTTTGTTATGTAATGTCAACTGGATAGACCTACCCATGGTCCGCGGACCATGGGATTGTATAAATTGAGTGAGGCTCTAAGTGTATAAGAGAACCAAGAGAGAATAGAAGATAAGAAGTCTGAGTGATTGAGTCAAGTGTAGAGTGTGTCTATGGGTCGTAGATTAGGAGAAGACTCTGCAACTAAGTGCGCAGAGGCCTAGTAGTCCGTAGTTGAGTGCGAGGACCCCTGCAGCTAAGTGTGTAGGGTGAGTCGAGTCTGTAACCGTGGAAAGAATCAATAAAGAGAAGTTTGGTTATAATTCTGTGCATCTATTCTTAGGTTAATGCATGATTGATATAACTTGAAAATATACTATTTATTTACTACGCACACCTGTATGAATGCTTTATGTTGTTAAGTATAACTCAAAGCATTCAAGTAGGCAAAGATAATTAACTAACATTGGAATATAAGCAAGGTCTTGGGTAATAGTGCAAAATGCAACACAACCCCTGGATATGGCTCTGCGAAGGCAATGTATTAGGTTGCAAGGGATGGGAAGGTACGAAAAGCAACCTGCGTGCAAGGAGAAACTGTGGACCAGTCAAACTCATCAGACATCTCCAAGGTGCGGAAACCTAGTTCTAGCACCCTCCCATACTACTTCGGGTGAGACCTAAGTTCGCGCTTCGCGGGCTGTTGCCGAAAGGGCCAGTAGTACCAAGATTTGTTTGGATAACTAACTCTAAACCTAGTTCAGGCCCCAACAAGCCAACAAATGGTTCCGTTGCCGGGACCAGGATCGGCATAAAGATGTCTGATGTCATACCACTGGAATCCGACAAAGAAAGGAATTAAGGAGTGGTTGGACAAAAAGATTCACGAGTTCACGGCGTAGGAAAACAGGAATACGTGATTATCAAAGGAAGTGTGGTTAGATTTCTACTTTTATACGGAGATCCACGAAATTTTCTTTGCATCCTTCCCCACTAAGTTGTACGAGTGGATCGCGAAGCTAGCAGATAGCCAAGGAAGGTGCAAACTCAACAAACCTATTGTATGGACTCCAGAATTGGTGCGCAAACTGGAAGCATCGAAAGATAGGATCGTGCACACTGTCGATCACTGGCTCGATCAAATCATTGGAGGATTCATCACCAAATTCACGGTAGATACTTTAGTCAGCTATAGCGAGGTAAAATAGTGCTTCCTCAAGGGACCACGAGGTAAGTATGTTAAATATTTGAACACCTCGATTAAAATGCTAATGTGTGAAAGGCGGGTTATGCAAATAAATTGATGTTTGGGGCTGCACGGAGTGGGAGGATCTACAGAAAGGAAGGTAGCATAGGACTAGAAACTAGCCCCTTGATTTCACCTCCCCATAGAGACGAAGAAGAACTCGTGAAGGTTTCACCAAGAAGTGCGATCAATATGATAAAGCAGAGAATTTTGTGCATACCACCCCCACCCACACCACCACCAGTTTCACCATATTCACCCCCGACTTCGCCCATACCACCTCCACCACCACTGCAGAGCAATATGGCCAGCGCGATAAAGCTACCAGTGTTCAAGGGAGTAGGGAATGAAGATCGGGACCAATTTTGGTTTGTGGTAAAAGCGGTATGGGAAGCACAAGGTGTCACGGATGACAATATAAAGAAGGCAACATTGGTCAGTGATCTGTAGGATCGCACACTGAATTGTTACATTAAGCATTCCAATGACAATCTGAATGCGGTGATAGCGGATATCTAGGCCACACTAAATAAGGAATTTAGCAGACCAAAATCAGAGGCACAGTCAATCATTGGATTCAAGGAAATCAAAATGCTACCAGGAAAAACCCCGTGGGATCTAGATCAAAGATTGAAGTGCACAATTCGCGAAGTGAACATGACCTTAACAGATGGGAAACACTACGAATGGTTTGTAGCCTCGTTAACCCGCATCTACGGAATGTTGTTGCAACAAAGGCTAACAAGTCACGTTGAAACTTTGGAGGTAGTGATGAGATTGCATGAGACTTTGATACAACATCCAAACCTAGGAGTCCAATAGATTCATGCATAGTTGAAAAATTTGTGTCTGCAGTTGCAAAGTTTGAAACAAGATAGGATGGCTCGTCCAAAAGTGCGGAACGAGGTATGGTGCGTAAAGTGAAAAGGCCAGGGGCACGACAAGGACCACTGCCCGGTGTTTTCAAATTACCTCATGGGAGGAGGACCAATTCCATTGAGACCAGAGGCACAAGTAGGGCCTAGCATGGCACCTGAATTATGGTGCGTGATTTATTAGATAGAAGGGAAGCATGCTACAGATAATTGCCATCTATTACAAAAGTATACGCAGAATTCGCAGTAGTTGTTCTGTAATTTCTGCAGGTTCGTAGGCCATGATGAGCATACCTGTAGAATTTATGAACTGATGATGGATCAGACTCCTACCCACAGAGTTCAGGTCGAAACACGGGCCCTTGATCAAAACACAGGGATGGCGCGCACCAGATTTCAGGGGCGTGGACGAGGCCGAGGAGGAATGGGACCAAGAAGAGGTCACAGCCAACTGATATGTTACAATTTCAGAGGGCCAGGACATTATGCCCACGACTGTACAAATTTGATGTGACCATCGTGCTTATATTGTACATTTTTCGATCATGAGACAGAGGACTGTCCCATGCTGATGGCGAGGTTGCGTGATAAAGGAGCACTCCAACCTCCCCCGACTCAAAGCCTGCAAATGATGCGACCTGAGCCGTGTGAGGAAGACCCGAATGTAAATATCGTGCTCTGAAGTGGTATTACGATAGGGAATGACAAAGGAAAGCAGCCCGAAGAAAGTACACAAGTTTGCAAAGCACTAGCGAAGGAACCATAATTTGATTTGGAGCATTCTAAGGAAACATTCATGGAAGCTAAGAATAGCTTCACGGATGCCTCCACTTTAGGAAGTAAGGACAGACTGGAGCCAGAAATGGACCCATCAATGCTCACTACATTCTTGGAGACATGCATGAAACTACTGTGTGACAACGAGGCTATGAAGGGACTGCAGGAATTCATAACTAGATGTGCTGGGACTGTGCCAAGATAACTGCGCGTAGTCCAGAAGCTCGAGATGCACGTGATGTGAACAGGAAGAGAGATGAGATTGACCGTGCAGATTGGGGAATATGAAATGGATCAAGTGATTTTGGATCTAGGATCGGATGCGAACATCTTGCCAAAGCAGACATGGGAGCACATGGGCAGGCCTACGCTGCAATGGTCTCTTATCCAACTGCAAATGGCGAACTAGCAAAAGATCTTACCTATGGGAAGATTGCTGGGAATAACAGTAGATATTGAAGGTACGAGCGCACTAGTAGATTCAAAGTGATAGATATTGTTGATGACAACAATCCCTATCCCGCACTACTAGGAATATATTGGGCCACTGACATGAATGGAGTGATAAATCTAAAGAAGAGCAAGATTATTTTTGAGAAAAAGTCACTCCGCGTAGTGGTACCTTTAGACCCTGCGGAAGGATCACGCTACACAGAGCCAGTGCGTGACTACAATAGCAACGATGATCTAGATTGCATTTACAAGATAACCACGCGAGAGCAAGATTGGGTAAATCCAACCACAGATGGCCGAATATGTTGGAAGCGCGAAAGCTCCTGCACATCAGATTTTGACGAAGAAATAGAATGATGTCAAAACCTGTTACATGAGGTAACCACGCTCAACTGTAACATGATGACAAGGTCACTGTGCTACGTAGCAACAGAGGTAAGGGATCTGCCTACGTACTATGGATTAGGTGAAGTCAAGGAGTTCCTGAACAAATTTGAAAAAGAAACATCGAAATAACAGCGTTTCGACGCATTGAAATGGGTACTGTGCGCTACGCCCGCAAGGTGGTGGGGTATGCACCAATAGAGTTTGGATGACTAGCACAAATGTAGAAGGATGATGCGCCTATGATTTGAGAAGCCTTAGATGTGGATAAAAGCCTAGTATAATAGATAAAATGGCCCGCATGCCCACCTTTCCTGATGGATACAGGCATATGTTACACAACCTACCCAAAGGCACATCGTCCGCGCGATAGGAAACACGATTGGTAAGCAGGAGCAGACAAGAAAATGGTGTGAACAACCCTTCCGTTTGGGATCAAGAGGTATGGTAAGACCAAGTGCGTAGAAGGTTATCCACGTGGAAGCCTTTAACAAAGTGTGTGAAGTACTGAACAGGGTCCACAAATGCGAAACAGACTGACTGGCATCTACGCGTACCAGTAGTTCTATGGGCATATAGGGCCACGTGTAAGAACCTGACCGCGCAGGCACCGCGCAGGCTGGAATATGAGATGAACACTGTAAGCCCTCTAGTACTTGAAATGCCTAATCCAGCACTGCCAGGGACGATGGTTCACGGAACCTTGGAAGCAAAAATCCAACAGGGAAACCTTAGACTCCAATAACTTGAAGAAGAAAGGGCACGGTTAAGGAAGAAAAGCGCTCTGGTGAACGTAGAAGTCAAGAAGCTGGAGGACGAGATTAAGGAAGATTTTCTCGCCGAAAAAACTAGGATGGTAAGGTAGGGTGCATATGATCATGCTAACAAGTTTGAACACTATTGCCCTGGATTGATCAGTCTGATGCCTTGGCTTGGACTACATATTGCTAAGCATAGTGACCAGGGTAGCGAGTTGCAAATGATGAAATGCGTGATGCTGACCATAACAATAAAAGGTGGGGATTCTCCAAGAACCATGATGGAGGACATGATGGAACTTTACACAGGTGGTGCAGCCACCTAACTAGTCGAAGGAAATACATTCTTAGTGCTCCAAGTAGTTGAAAGGAAGCGCGGGACTATAAACTACTCTACCTGGAAGCTGCGCGAGGTTGGGTCTGCGCACAAAAACCAAAAGTCACAAGGTCCACGACCATGCACAAGGGGCTGCACTGTCACGTGGGTTGGCCAAAAAGTGACTGTTGAAGTCACTATTCACGATGGGATGTTCAACTTGAGGCCAAATGGAGTGGGCAGCAGGTATTTATGACGCGATTTATGGGCAAGATTTGGGAAAATCCGCCACCAAGAAAGCATTAATGAACTGGAATTGGGGGGAGTGGTCGAATTCGAATTCAAAAAGTGCTATAAAATACAAAGGGTTACCTAGCAAACAACACTTGGTCATTTGCGAATTCAGCGATTGAGTAGAACCCTGAGTGTTGTGAGTCAAGCATTGATTGAGCCCTTGAGTTCGCGAGTGCTAAATTTCCAGATGAGTACGATGGCAACTGCTCAGGATGTCATGGACATAACAGAAACGACTGCCGAGGAGGTCGTGCAAGCCCTGACTGAGGGGGATGTTCCAGAAGGTGTCGGGATTGTGTCAGAAATCCCAAAATCACCAAGCACACTAAGACCCAAGAAGGACAAACAAGAAATGGTCGCCATAGGTGTGTCCCCGCAGAACCCACTGCGCACCAAACTGTCAATGGAGGAGAAGGGGAAAGCCATCACCATGGAGACAGATGAAGAAGAAGAGATCTGGAGGATCTTATCATCACAAAGCAGGAGGATGAAGGCATGGACGAGGACACTCAGCCTGCTCGCTCTGCAACAAAATTTCCCACCTATGTCCCTATGCGAAAAGGGAAGGTGAAAGTGCCCAAGGACCTGGACGAGACCAAGAGATCGCTCCAGACCCCGCTCCTCCTAGATAACATTATGTTTGAGGGCACGCACCTGGGACGTGTCTTGAGCCTAAAATTTGAAGATTGGGACCTCGCGGACCACAAGAAGTTCCCTCACCTTGAAACCAAGAAACTCATGAAGCCGAAGCAAAACACCATGGCGGGGGTTATAGAGCTAGAGCCGTGAAAGTGGTTGTGTGGAGTGGAGAAGGCTAGACTACTGAACTTTCTTTGGGTATCGCACTTCCACCGTGCACCAATAACCATTTTCATCATCAGGCAGCTACTCTGCCTGGTGCATGATGGGTGTTTGTGGCTGGAGGAGCCCATCCCCATCACGCCAGACCTGAATCACCGTGTCTCCCATCTTCCATGCAAAGGAGAGGACCCCATGGACATATTGGAATGGAAGGGCATTTATTTGGCCATTGCAGAGGCCATGAAGAAAAAGTACAAGCTGGAAAGAAAAAAAGGGGCTATGCCATCTCCAACATCAAGGAGAAAGCCGAGTGTGTAGCGACCCAAATCTTGGCAGGAAAGGTCATGCGCAAGTGCCGCGCGGACGAAGTCCCCATGCCGGTGGTAGCACTGGTTGAGTAGTGCATGGAGGGGGTCCAGTTTAACTGGTCCGAGTTCCTCTGCAAGGAATTTTTAGAAAATTGCCGCAAAGCCTAGAGACAAGGCAAAACATTCCACTATGCATCGTTGTTGTTGTCCATAGTGCTCATGGTTGGGGAGTTGTCGGAGGATAGTCAATTCCCCATAATTGACAGGGACTTCCCAAGGCCGTGAAGTACTCTTCGCTCTAGGCCACGAAAGATGCTAAGCGGATACGCGATAGCAAAATCTTTTGGGTGTTCATGGAAATGAACCTTAGAATGGGTATCAACCGTAGGCCGTGGTTGTCACCCACTGTTTACAAAAATCTGCAAGATTTCGCAGAATTTAAAGTAGACATGCATAACATCATATCAAGGCGTGCAAGGACCCGACTAAATAGTGGACCAAGCTACCCTTCATAGCCATTGACGACGTTATTTTCAATGTACTAGAGGCATTATAATTAGAGTGGCGTGCCTCGAACATCGCAGAAATCGAGAAGTTGGCGACACAACGAAAGAAGGACGAAGCCAAGTGGCACATCACACAGTTTTCTGAAAAGAGAAGAAAAGAAGCAGCGGTAGTAGAAGTGCAGGAAGCATGAGACGTGACACAGAAAGTAGCTGAGTAGGAAAGGTCGCAGCAGCAGCAGCACCACAGGAGATAGCCGCGATGGCGGACGAGGGCCAAACAAGGCCTTCACAGGGGTAGGAAGCAGAGGAAGCAGAAACAGAAGAAGGAGGTGCGGATCCACAAACCCCATCAACACAGCTGAAATGCCAGCACCCAGCCAAGTGGGCAGGGTCACGAAATAAGGTCAAGGCCTTGAAATTTTCCATTAACCTGATCACCTTAAATAGCCCACCTTATTTTAAGGGAGAGGGTAAAAAAGGTAAATTTAGCCCTTGAAATTAGGAGTTACAACCTTCCATTCGCCCATTTTCAAGAATAGGTTTTATTTAAGTGAATCCATTCGCCCATTTTCAAGACTAGGTTTTATTTAAGTGAATCCTATGGGCCAAAGGCCCAAATACCATATTTATAAAAGAGGTATGGTAAATTAATAAAAATATAAATAAGTGAAAGGTATGGTAAATAAATAAAACATTTTTTATATTTACTCCATAAGTCACCTTATATACATGCAAGGGTGTAAACAAATAAAAATATAAGTAAAGTGGAGGTATGGTAAATAAATAAAACATCTTTTTATACTTACTCAAAAGGTATGGTAAATAAATAAAAATATAAATAAACTAGATGCATGGTAAATAAATAAAACCTCTTTTTATATTTAGTCCATAACCCTCGTTCTATTTATGAAGGCTCAAGAAAGAAGTTTTATTTAAGTGAATCCTATAGGCCAAATACCATATTTGTAAAAGAGGTATGGTAAATTAATAAAAATATAAATAAACAAGAGGTATGGTAAACAAATAAAACATTTTTTTATATTTACTCGATAAGTCACCTTATATTTACGAACACTCAAAAAATGCCTTATATTTAGGTGAAACTTATGGGAAAAATACTATGGGACAAATACCATGGACTAGATTGTTATTAATATCATGCAAAAAAACATTATTAACCCTAATATTAGTATTAATAAAAATAAAAATGGCACATGGTATTGACCCATGGTATTCACCTGGAATGTAGCCTATTTAAATGGGGGAATTAAACATAGATCCATATTTACTCTGGATCTACTAACCCCCGAGAGGTATCAAATATCGTGATATGCAAACTAGCATAGAGTGAAAAAATATTTGATCCGATCAAGAGTAAAAATGGATGTTGTAATTTAATGTATGTTAAACATTTTAGCTTGATTAAAATAAAAAATAAAATAAAAATCAACTATTAATTTTATTAATTTTTATAAATTACTAATAGTAATTTTTAAGCTCCAGGTTTATGATAACCCATGGTATTGACCCATGGTAATACCACGGTAGCATAGACTATTTAAAGGGGAAATTATATCATCTTAGATCCATCTTAATTCTGGGTCTACCAAGTGCTCAGAGGGATAAATATATTTCATCCCCCTAAGAGTGGTAGATGTGGAGTTAAGATGGATATAGGTTGGTTTTTATGATAATGAAGATATTAAATAGACTTAGGAAATTATATTGTAAAAACATCTTAAGGTGAATGGTTAAAGCATAGACATTGGACAAGTATATTTGTATACTTCTGTTTTAAACTGAAACAAATCCAGGGCTAAAAGGAATGGATTGATTGCACTAGTCATCGTTCTATAACTTTCCAACATATGCTGGAGTAAACAGATTGTAATTTGGGTAATTTTTCTAATTGCAAACAGGAACATACTTGTGTATTGGCAGGGTGGTTACGAGGTCCCTAGAAGTGATGAATTTGAATTTTTCCTGGTTTTATATATAGTATTAGGTTTTTTCTCATGCTTTTTGTGAATGGCACGGGTGAATTTTATCCTACACCCACTAGGTTATCAATATGTAATTTCGGTACTTTTGATTTCAAAAGATATTTTAAAGAAATGCAATGATTTCATTTGTGTATTCAATAAACACAAGATTTTATAATTGAGTAAAATATTCGCCATGGCTGGTGAGAGATTAGCCAAAAAATTATATATACATATCATATTATTAATAAAATCGCCTTCCATTTTTCCTATATACCATGGAGATTCGCCCCTTTATTATACATGTAAATTTAGGGGGGGTTCTTAAAATCTTCCCTGACCCTAACCGAGGGTGATCTGCATGACATCAGCGAAGTGATGCGTGATGTCACCAATGAGGCTCTCCAAGATTTCATGTAGGAGAACTAGATTGTGTTTAGGGCCCTCTAAGTGCAATTACAGGAATTACAGGTACGCCCCCCTCAGGTTGGTATAGTCGGATCCTCGGTAGCAGAGCAAATGTTGCGCACACAGATAATGAACACGATAGTGCTATTGGAAGGGGCACTAGTGGCATCAAATGAGGCTGACCGGCCTTTGGCTAGTGTGCTAAAAGGTCTCGGTATCAATCTAGCTGCACTCTCGCATGAGACCTTATATGTCTTGCAGGATGGGATAAGTGCAGAGTTGCGAGCTAGGGAGAGCCACGCGATCAAAGTCCTCAGTGAGCAGAAAATAAATATGGAACAACTAAGCTTGCAGTGTGATGAATTGGTGTTGTAGAATCAATAGATAGTATAGGTGATAGATGATGCTTGCCAAAGCATCCCAAAGCTTGTCATCCTAGCAGATATACCAGCGGAGGCGCAGATCCACATATTAGTAGCAGGGGTTCATGAGGCGAGGGAAGAAACGAAAAAGGTTTAGCTGGAGCTGAACCTTCAGATTGTCGAGCTGTGGTTAAAGGCACAACCATCCACTCCCCTAGAAGTCAGAGAACAGCGTGCTAGCGCTATCATAGCAGGATTGGAGGAAATTGGTAGTGCAGTGCGATACTGCACTAGCATGTTGGAAGAATCATTTGAGGTCCTCACAAATCTGCAGGAGGACCCCAACATCCAGTGCTTGGAGACAGAGGTGCGTGAACTCCAACAGTAGTATGACAATGTTAAAGGAATTGCATAGATGGTGGCCCTTACTCAGAGGCTCGCGCAGATGTAGTAGGCTAAAGCACTGAAGGAGTAGGTGGATGCCACATGACATAAGGAAGCAGTCCTAAAGGCGTGCATCCAGCCTTGAATTGATGAGGCCTTCACCATCACAGCAGAAATAGAAGGCAAGCTCGCACACATGCAGGGGATGCACACATTGATGCAAAGAAGCACTCTCGATACAGAAGTCTCGGAGCAGCATATGCAACAAATCTAGCAAGCAACAGCTCAATGTGCTGCTGACCTCCGCATAGTTCGAGAACAATTGGAGGGACTCCATGCCAAGATTGTTGCGCCGACAGAGTGACTCGAGGGCAAGTCATGATGTTTGTGTTGGGGGCCTGTTGGGTAGGGAATCCCCCCAAGGCATGTTTTGGGGCTCAAAGCCCAAGTTTTTACCAAATCTTGTTGTAAAGCTCCGCAAATTGCGGGTGCGGAGTGCGAAGTCATAATATAGTCACAGGGTTGTTCACCCTAGTTTTGTAATGTAATGTCAGCTGGATAGACCTACCCATGGTCCGTGGACCATGGGATTATATAAATAGAGCAAGGCTCTAAGTGTCTAAGAGAACCAAGAGAGAATAGAAGATAAGAAGTCTGAGTAATTGAGTCAAGTCTAGAGTGTGTTTGTGGGTCGTAGAGTAGGAGAAGGCTCTACTGCTAAGTGCGCAAAGGCCTATTAGTCTACAAATGAGTACGTAGACCCCTGCAGCTGAATGCGTAGGCCAATTCGAGTTTGTAACCGTGGAAATAATCAATAAAGAGAAGTTTGGTTATAATTTTTTGCATTTGTTCTTGGGTTAATGCATGATTGATATAACTTGCAAAAATATTGTTTATTTACTGCACGCACCTATATGAATGTTTTATGTTGTTAAGTATAACTCAAAGCACTCGAGTAGGCAAAGATAATTAACTAACATTGGAATATAATCAAGGTCTTGGGTAATAGTGCAAAACGCAACACAACCCCTGGATAGGGTTGCGCGAAGGTAGTGTATAAAGTCGTGAGGAAAGGGAAGGTGCATGAAGCAACCTACGTGCAAGGAGAAACCATAGACCAATCGAACTCATCAGATATCTCTAGGGTGTTGAAACCTGGTTCTAGCACCCTCCCATACTACTTTGGGTGAGACCTCAGTCCGCGCTTCGCGGACTGTTGCCAAAAGGGCCAGTAGTACCGGGATTTGTTTGCCTAACTAACTCTAAACCTGGGTCAGGCCCCAACAATCCAACATTGACAAAGTGGAACATCCCTCCATTCCTTCCTTAGTTCCCTTTCAAATACTAGTCTCCGTAAAGAACACCATGGTCCAATGGTGTATCATAAACGAAGGTGCCTCCACATGTGTGATGGACGCTAATGTTTGGAAGAAACTCGGATCCCCTAACCTGTCCTCATATACTATAACTCTTCGTGCTTTGGATGGTCATCCCTCGTAGCCCCTCGGTTTGTATCACAATTGTCCCATTACTGGTGTCAGAAAGATTGTCTTGATTGATATCAATGTCATTAACACGCCATTAGATTATAACATCCTGTTGGGTCGTACTTACATGTATCCCATGTCTGTTGTCGCATATGTTGTATTTCACAAGATGTGATTTCCCCACAATGGAATGATTGTCACTATCTATCAACTGAATTACTATGACCCTCAGTCTCAGACATCTCCTAAGATCACAATCTCATTGATGACTGTAAATAATACTATCACTTCCTTAACCGATTTGTCTCCTGGAGTCTATAAAGATTCCATACTACTTGTGGCTTATTATGG
This sequence comes from Pinus tabuliformis, assembly GCA_031772625.1. NCBI lineage: Eukaryota > Viridiplantae > Streptophyta > Pinopsida > Pinales > Pinaceae > Pinus > Pinus tabuliformis. Next base: position 890,784,830 of record CM062814.1, read on the forward strand.
CCCACCTCTTATCCCTTCTGAGCCTAGCTCATCTAGTATTTGCATGCTTTAGGTTTATTTTGAGTCGGGAAAGGATTATTTTTGCTCTTTTCAAAGCAGGCCCCCACGTCAAGGACTGGTGGGAAACCTACTGCGAGCAGAAGGATGAAAGTATGGACTCAATGTTCTTAGTTGCACCCACTTGGAATTCCTTCTGGGATGCCATCAAGGAGCAATACTACCCTGTCAAAAGCTATGAGGACAAATACATAAAGTGGACCATGCTATGGCAGGGACGGGACCAAGATGTGCCGGAGTTCACAAACATTTTTCATACCCTTCGCACACAGTTGGGTATCAAGGACTCTGAGCTACATTTGGTACTCAAATACCATGGTTTCCTACACAGATACATCCAAGAAGAGATGGAGTTCCTAAACACCTCCTTGCTCGGCATGGCGTACCGATACACTGTCAAAATTGAGCAAAAGTTTAAACAGAAGAAGTGAGACTTTGGATCTACAAATCCAAAGACTAAAGGACAAAGCCAAGGCGGGGTGACCCAAAACAACCTGTCAAAGCCACAAGAAAAGAACAAAACCACAAAGTTGAAGAAGGACACAGGAAAGTGGTGCAAGTTCCACAAGAGTCCCACTCATAACACAAGTGAGTGTCGGACCAAGCAGTCACTGGTGGCCGAGTTGAAGGCTTTCGAATCAAATGCATGTTCCAACCCTGAGTGAGAACCTGACAAGGGGAATGGAAAAGGGAAGTAGATCATTGACGCGAAGCCCAGCGCCACTGTTGCCACCGCCAAGATCCAGAAGAATGAGCCTGAGGATACAGAAGAGGGGGAGCATCTTTTCCACTCACAGATGTGGGTGAAGGGTTCCCCGCTGCAATTCATTGTTGATAGTGGCAGCCAAAAGAACCTCATTTCAGTAGAGGTCGTGAAGTGGTTGGGCCTACTGACTACACCACACCCATAGCCATACAATATCTGGTGGCTTCACCAAGGACAAGATCTCCGAGTTTACCAGCAGTGTCACCTTCCTTACAGCATCAAACCCTTCACAGATGAGGTATTGTGTGATGTTACACCTCTGGACGTTTGTGATGTATTATTAGGCCAACCATACTTGTGGAAGCAACATACTGTGTATGATTCAAGGCATCGCACTGTTATTATTTCTTTAATACAGGATACCGGAGGTAGCCCCACCTACTACCACCTCTTTGATCACTGCTAAGAAAGGCAACAAGCTCATCTCACAGACTAGGAAATTTATTTTCTGTATGGTTCACTCCCAAAGTAAGGGGAATATCGTCACCAAATCCATGACCCTCGTGAAGGGTTCCTTCACGCAGTAGCAACAGCAGAGGGATATGGTCATGAAAGAACACGGGAAAAACTTCTCCTCACCTACAGGGGTGCCACACAAGCTTCAGGTGGGCAACAAAGTTTGGTTGCATTCGCAGAAAGAACGCCTTACAAGAGCCCATCAGAAGCTTTTGACCATGCCAACATGGTCCTTACGCCATTACCAAGGCTGTGGAAAATAATTCTTTGGAGCACAACATTCCTCCATTCCTTCGCCTGCACCAGGTGTTTAATGTGTACCGCCCTCGACCATGCTTCCCACCATTACTGGACACATCAAAGATTGCAGAACATCTCACTAGGGACCGATGTTGCTCTTCCCAAAGTTGTAGTGCTCGAATAGATATTTCTAACGATCTATTGTACGTGTCAAACGAAGATCGGGTGCCAAAGTTACGACCCTGGGAAGTTGATGTACCAACTTACCCAAAACGGGGCCCACAATTTTGCGTTTCATCTTCTAGGGTTAGTTTTCGGGATGCTAAGGGTTTTCCATTATTTCTCAACAATAAATAGGCCTTTGAGCCTCATTGTAACATAGTTCATAGGCATGTAGCCGCCACATCTCTTCTCAGAGATAAGCAACCATCGCCCTAGCTAGTTTATTTCCATTGTTGTTTGTAAGCATATTTCAGTATTTTACATTAATGAAATGAAGTATTATTTTCGCTGCATATCTATGTTTATGGTTATCTCTGTAACTTGTTGCATTCTTGTTTAAATCCGAATCACCATAAGCAGTCAGTTACACCTTCACAACAACCAACTCCTCTACAACCTCCTGCTCCTAAATCAACCCAGCCTTCAGGTATAATCCATCTAGTCCCATTTCCTTCTACTGATATCTCTCCCGACCCATGTCAACTTGACACCATTCCCCCTAGTCTTAACCATCTAGGAGTAGTTCCCCAAGGTCATTATACTTATGTTCATATACCTTTCTTATTCCTGCCCCCTAGAATCTACTCTACCTTTATTATGGCTACATTGAGTTTACCTAACATTACCTTAGGGATCTTAGTCTGGTACATTGATCCTCCTGCAAACACTCCTCCTAATCAACTAAAAATTTACACAACTTTGACCTTGGCTCAACTTGTTGTTCCTTCCCCTTCCTTTGCTTTAGTTCCACAACAACCTCAACAGGAAGCCAATCCTGTTGTGAAAGCATCTGGTGAGGGGGGCAAAGCCCAGAAAAAGGGAACCAAATACAAGGCATACCAAATAACTCCTACTCCTCCTAAGCCTTCAAAGCCTACTCCATGCGCTTTGTGTTATGTTGTTTGGAATGCCACCAATAATTGTCTTGAGCTCCCTCATATCAAGAATGTGGTGTTTGATACCTTTCCTAACTCTAACATTCTTGAGGTCCATGTCACCTTACCCGAGTCAGCTAAGAAGAACAGATCCTTACATATGAATCACTCTTGTCCTTTGTGTGATAACTATGGCCATTATTCCAATCACTTTCCCCTTGTGGGTGTGTGTTATATTCTTTCCAAAACTAGTCGTATGTGTGGAAGGGTCACAGGGGGGATGATAGACCCCCTTGTTTTTTGCGTTGGGCATAATATGGGGTTCATAGGGGGGAGGCAGCTTCCCTGTTAGGGGGTTTACAGGGGGGCGATATCCCCCCTTCATGAGGTTCATGGTAGTGCCCTGATATTTTTTTTCCCTATATACATGTAGACCTAAAGGTGGTGGGCGAACCTACCCATGGTTTTGTGCATAGGTTGTGCACATGATTTTGGGCATGATGGTTTTCCGCCCATAGTATTTTGTAAATCTAGTTAAGGGAACTACATTTATGCTCTAATCCAGGGTTAATGGATCGGGGTTTATGAATGCTTCAAAAAATATATATATGGTAACATTGAAAATAATACAATTAAAAATCAATCTTGTCGTCCCAATTTTGGGATCTAGGGGAAAATATCTGTGTATTTGTTTTATGTTCTTGCCATTTTATATTTTTTGTTTTAAGAATTCATTTGTAGGTAATCGTTATATAAGGTTAAAACCTACATCACTATCTCAAATATTTTTGTGATACAATTGAAGTACTTTTCCAGTTATAAGTCGCTCATAATGATTCCACTTCCCCTCTATCAGTGGGTTTTGGTCCTACTCTTATGCTAGAATAGGAGGTCTCTCAACCACCCATCATTATCCCTCCTGCTAACATTGAGATGATGGATAGTTATGCCCCTATTATCTACCTGTCTTCATTCATGGGATCGATTTATTGTGGCTCTCTTGATGTTTCCTATTGTGATTCTATTGAACCTTCTTCGACAAACACTTCGTTCTCAACATCGGTAGATGTCACATCTACTAGTCATCTATCTCTCATTTTTGACAATGCACATGTGAAACTTGTCTCTCATGAAGATTCCTTAGGTAGCTACTCTTCATCTTTTTGTTTCTCTTCCTCCCATCCTCTCATCTTCCATTATGATGAAGACATCATGGAAGCCATGACCACCCCTAGTTATCCTTGGGATGATATGCACCATCGTGTGTACTTACTTCCGCAATAAACCCATGATCAATATGCTATGGGGTCCAAAGACTTCATCCATGGTGAGGTCGACTTATTCAAAATCCCCAATCCTGCACCAGATGCTTTCGAAGAATGAAATATGGCTAACATCTCTCCTACCATCAAAATTAACATTTCGAATAAACTAGGGTCGAAGAAAATATCACTTTGGGGGCACAACGCACCCTATGATAAATTGATGCTTACACTAAGTTATTTAAAGAATTATGTGATTTTTTTTATTGTTCTTATTCTGAGATGACCGAACTTAATATTGTCATTGTTGAACATCACATCGACACTTGGCCCGATGCCAGTCCTATCTACAAAAAGACAAGGCCTATCCATCCTTCCAGGCTTGATGCTATTAAAGCCGAAATTGACAAGCTCAAGTAGTATGGTCTCATTTACCCCATTGAATACACCACATGGGTGTCTAACCACGTTCCTATCCTAACAAAGCAAGGCACCATTCGTGTTTGCACAAAATTTCCCAATTTGTAAAAATCTTGTCCCAAAGATAACTTTCCCACACCTTTCATAGAAAAAATCATTGATGAGTGTGTGGGGCATGGGATTCTTTCCTTTATGGATGGATTCTTCGGATATAACTAGATACATATATATCATACTGATCAACTTAAAATTGCTTTCACTAGTTTGTAGGGAACTTTTGCTTATAGGGTCATTCCTTTCGGTCTAAAGAATGTTTGGGCCACTTTTTAGTGTGCCATTTCATACTATTTTCACGACTTAGCTCACTTTAACCTTGCATATCTAGACGATATCACTGCTCATTCCAAGCTTTGGTCGCAACACCTTCATGATTTGTGTACTATCTTCCTTCGATGTCACAAGTATAACATTCACCTCAATCCACTCAAGTGCATCTTTTGTGTTCCTGTCATTGACTATTGGGTTTGATTTGTCCAAATATGGCATCACTATTGATCCTTTGAGAGTTCAAGCCATTCTCAAACTTCCTCCTCCTTGCACCCTTCATGAGTTACAAAGCCTCCAAGGCAAAGCCAATTTCCTTCATCAGTTTGTTCCTGACTATGCCACCATTGCGCATGGGTTTCTTGGGCTCCTTCAATCTACCATTCCATTTGTTTTTTATCACCATGCTCAACATTATTTTGATGCCATCAAACATGCTCTCACTTCCGCTCTCTTGATTATCCCACCTAATTTTGAAAGGGACTTCATATTGTATATCTCAACTTCCACTGATTCGATTGTTGGGGTATTAATCTAAGAAGATGGTATTGGGAAGGGGCATGTCATATATTATGTCAATAAGAAACTTAAAAGTCCCCATGTTTCCTATTCCCATGAAGAGAAGTTGGCATTCGTTGTTGTGTTCTCTGTTTAAAATTTTTGTCATTATATCATTATGTGTACCACAAAATTTGTGACTAGTTCCGACCCCATGGATTTCTTGTTGAGTCGATGGATCATTGATGGGAAGTATGCACGTCGGATCATTATCCTCCAAGAATTTGATCTAGAATTTTTCACACCCAAGAGTAAGAAAGATTTATCCCTTGCTGAACTTATTTATGAATTTCCTACTAGTGTGCCAGATCCGCCAATTAATGATGATCTTCCAAACAAACACTTATTTGTTATAACCTCAGATGATCCTTGGTACCATGAAATCCTTACCTATTTGCAAACCCATAAATTTGACCCTCATCTCGCTCGTGATGATCGAAGATGTATTCAACATCAAGGCTCTCGCTTACTCGGTGACAATCTTTATCATTGCGGTGTTGATATTGTCCTCCATCATTGTCTCACCCATGTTGAAGTTGATCAAGCGCTCAATGCCTGTCACAATGGCGGTTGTGGTGGTCATCTCTCTAGAATGGAAACTACCTAGAAAATCATGCGCGCTCGATTTTTTTTGCCTTCTCTCTTTAGTGATTGCGTTGAGGCAGTCAAACATTATCCCAATTACTAATTATATGCCCCTAAGGCTCGAGCTCCACTTAACCCCCACCATCCTGTCATCATGGCCAGTCCTCTCAGTAAATGGGCTATTGAATTTATGGAGTTTTGACCCCCATATGATAATAACCATAAGTATATTATACTGGTTGTCGACTATTTCACCAAATGGCCTGAAGCCATGCCCACGTTCAATAACATTGCAGCTCCTGCAACCCTATTCTTCTTTAACCATGTTATCAATTGATTCAAGGTTTTGAAGAAATTGGTTTCTGACCATGGTTGACACTTTGAAGATGATTTCTAGCATGAGATATCCTCATTGTTGGGCTTTGAACACCAATATTCATGGTCTTATCACCCCCAAGGCAATGGCCAAGTTGAATCTTTCAATAAAGTTCTCAAAACTATGCTTTAATAGGTAGTAAATAAACACAATACTGACTAACACCTTATGTTCTTCCCTGCATTGTGGGTCTATAGGACCTCTGTCAAAACCACCACCGAGTTTGCTCCTTTTAACCTTGTTTTTTGATAGGAGGTAGTCTTACCGATCGAGTGTGAAATCCCCTCCCTCCACCTTGCTGTCGAACTCCTCCCTGACACCCAACCTCTAGAACAACGACTCATCATGCTTGAGCACACCAATGAATATTTTCGTGTTGTATTGAAAACCATTGAAGTGGATAAAAAGTGCACCAAATCTCAGTATGACCGAAAATTCCACCCTCATACCTTTCACGAAGGAGACCTTGTCCTCGTATATGACCAAGCTCATGATGTCTTGGGGCATGGGAAGTTTGAACCATTATGGATAGGTCCTTACATCATTCACAAGTGTTTGGGAAAGGGGGCATACCTTTTAGATGTTCTAGAGGTTGAACTCCTTCCTAACCCTCGCAATGCACTATACTTGAAGAAATTTTACCCATAGAATTTCCCATAGAAATTTTACCCTTGGCTGTCACTACTTCGATGTCCATAACTTTTGAGGGTGTCAACATGAAGCTATTCAATCGTTCTTGTGTCACCTCTAGTAATTTCTCAAACACCGAACTCACTATCAGAGCTTCAAATAATTCATGGTTCATGTGCGCCTGAGAGCTCAACAACTCAATTCTTAAAATGCCAAGTGTTTTTCGCTCGGCAGCCACCTGTAATTTATAGGGCATTTCGAACTTGAATCTGACTGTTCCCCCGACATTCGGTTCATTAATGCCAGATTGGCAACAGATTTCCAATGATATTACCCATAAATTTTGTCTTAAATGTTGGTCGCCCACTCCATTTGACCGCATTTCCACTGTCAAATCATGAATAATGACCTTAACGGTCACTTTTAGGCTGACCTATGTGATTTCTCCTTGGGTAGCACAACTCCCTTCATGTTGTTGTGAACCTTGTGACATATCCTTGCTCTGCACAATCCTCCAATTGTGCAGCTCCCCAACCCGGGTAGTGTAGTTTATAGTCCTGCGCCTCCTTTCAGTTTCCTAGAGCGTTAAGAATATGCTACCCTTATATAGTCACTTGGCTGGAGCACCGGTGTATGGCTTCAATTAGCTGCCATTCACCTTTCCTGGGAAGGGATCTCCATTTAATTTAACCAACTGAACTACTCCAACATCGATAATCTCCTTAATGGCATAGGGCCCTAACCAGTGCATTCAATTTCCCTAGAAATTTATCAAACTTTTTGTCATATAAAAAAACTAGGTCATTTACTTTAAAGATGCGCAGCTTAATGTGCTGATCATGCCATGCTTTTTCGCGTGGCTTTTGGACCTGTTGGTGAAATCCATCTAGAAATCTCTCTTCCTCAAGCTCAGCTGGCTACGCGAGCCTCTCTTCCCGGGCTCCGCAATCCATCATACTCGTGAGTGTCGCTATGCACAGACTAGGCACAATGTATTCCATGGGCATCACTACTTCAACGCCATATACAAACCTAAAGGGTGTCTATGCAGTCAACTTTTTGCATGTCGTCTGATAGGCCCATAGTACTGCGGGTATGCATAGGTCCCAATCACTTCACTGAGTGTTTCAAACCTTGGTCAGTGCATTCTCTAGCACCTTATTGAATGCGTCAACCATCCCATTAGCTTGTGGGTGATCAGGCGTGCTTTTCTAGTGATATACCTGAAATTCCTCTGTCAGTGCACTAACCATCTTGTTTAGAAAGTGCGTACGACAATCACTCATTAAAATATTTGGACACCCAAATCACGTGAGTGCATACTCAAAGAGGAACTTCGTAGCATTTGTGCCTGTGTAATCCTTCACAGGCTGCGCCTCTGCCCATCGAGTCAAATACTCAGTTGTAGTGATAATGTACCACGCTTCTGGCTTCTTCCCTGGGGGCTGAATGGGTCCCACAAAATCTATCGCCCATTTCTCAAAGGGTTGTAACTTCATTTGTGGACTCGGAGGCAGCTCATCCCCTCACAATGGCCTATCAGTCCTTTGACACACATCACACACCTTGCAGTAAGCTTTTGAACCCTGATGGAGGGTTGGCCACCACAACTTGGCGTGTAGAATCTTCTACACAGTCGCTCTCCCTGCATAATGTCCTCCCGCGACGCCCCCATGAGCGTCTGTGAGGATACTGCTCCTTTCAAACTTTGGTACATATCATCATAATACTTCATCAGACCCCATTTTGTATAGATGTCCGACAATGATAGAAAATTCTTTCATGTGTACCACTAACTCCTTCTTCTACTGGATGGAGTAGCCTTCCGATGCGATTCCTATTGTTAGGAAGTTTATGATGTCTTCAAAGTGACCATCCGCAATGCGCACTGCAAATAGCTGCGCATCAAGCAATCCCTCCTCCAAATTAGTGGGCTCTTCCCCTATTTCGTTGCACAACAGATAGTCTAGTCCCGCGTTCAGTCATCCATGGTTCACAATAACCTCAAAATCATAGTCCTAGAACAATAAAAACCACCTACAAATTCTCCCCCCCAACACAGGCTTATTGACCATGTATTTCAATTCGGAATGATCTGTATACATCTTAAAAATTCCACCTAGCAAATAGTGTCTAAACTTTTGGAGCATGTATACCATGGCTAACCCTTTGCGCTTGGTGGTGGAATAGTTCTTCTCAGCGTTGGATAACCTCCTGCTTGTGAATGTTATAGGATGGTCCAATTCTCCTCCGCCGACCTATGTCATTATTGCTCCAAGTGCTATACGTGACGCGTCTACATGTACATCAAATTCCTTCTTCTAATCCAGGAAGACTAAAATCGGTCCGGTGACCATTTTTTCTTTCAATACATCCAAGCTTTTCTTACAGTCCTTGTTCCAACAAAAAGTGACATCCTTTTTCAACAAATTCTCCATAGGCACAGTGATCTGGGCATAACCCTTGATAAACTTCCTGTAATACCCAGTATTTCCTAAGGTTGAGCGCAACTATTTTACACTCCTTGGCGTCTCTAAGTTAAGTATCACTGCGATCTTCGCGGGATCTACCATTACTCCCTGTCTACAAACCACATGACCGAGCAGAGTCCCAAAAGGAGCACAAAACAGGCATTTCTTCAGATTGAGCGTAATCTGGTACCTTTGAAAAGTATCTAGCATCAGGCGCAAACTTGCCACATGGCATTTCACCAGCCCAAACACAGTCCAGTCATCAAAGTACACCTCCAGAAACTTATGAATGAATTCCTTGAATGCAGCAATGACTACGCACGAAAAAATCGCAGGCGCATTCTTCAATCTGAAAGGCATTACAGTGCACTGAAAACATCCCCACTCAGTCGCGAAGGTCTTCTTGCTTCTATCCTCTAGCGTGATTTTGATTTGATGGTACCCATAGAACCCACCAGTGAAGGAGTATGCTTCCTAGCCACCTACATTATCCAATACCTTGTTAGTGAACGGAGTCGGGAAGGGATCATGTACACAAGCATCATTCAATTTCCTGAGATCTACGCATATCCTTATTTCATCCTTCTTCTTTTCCTGTACCACCATTGGGCTTACCCAATCAGATTCTTCTATAGGCTCAATGATGCCTGCCGCAAGCATATTGTCAAGCTATAAGTGAACCTTCTCCTTATACTTCGGATTGAGACGGTAAGGTCTTTGCTTAATCAGCTTCACATCAGGTTTTAACTTGATCTTCATAATGCCTAGGTCTCATATTATCCACTTTAGCTCTTTAAACTTGGTAGGGAACAAATCCTGGTATTTTCAAAGCAATTCAATGACCTTATCTACCGTCGCATCATCCCAGTAATCTCTAATCTTTGCGAATTTGGGCTCCGCCTCTGTACCAATATTTACATGTTTCGTTTTAGTGGCGTGGTTATATCAGGGTTCTCGATCTGCGGTCCCTCAACTTCGTGGTGACCCTATGATTTAGGGATATTAATTTTTTGTGGATCCTCATCTTCATCTTCAGTAGTCACGTTATAACATTCCAACATGTGGCTCAGCTGAGTAGTCCGAATCAGATCCAAAGGATCCTATGGTATCCTAAATATTGTTGCTTTAACTTCTTGTAGCACTTCATCAATACAATCAAACCCATCTTCGAATCTGAACGTCATTATGAATCCTTCGTGCAGAATATCCCATTCACTTGTGCCATGGTGGAGCTCCATCTACAAGTACCAGTTCATTGGGATGACATCCAAGGTGTGATAGAGCAAGTGCACCCATTCAGGTTGGGGCTTCGCTCCATAAACCTTGTCCCAATTGGACAAGTGTGCATGCGGATCATCCTTCCCATCATATTTGTCTGTCATTTGTACCTTCGGCTTCCCAAAGTGTGTTCTCATCATCCTCCTACACTCACGCCAATCATCAAAGCTACCCTTGTGCGTACCCAACCATCTTGTGGGCATAGCGCGCAGTGCCTAGTCCAAAGCCTATAAGCATTACTTCTCTAGTACTTCCCTTTCTTATGCGTCCAAAAATATATATACATCGTTCAAGCCATTGTAAGTGGGCATATTTCTTACCTCTGACGATACATAGTGCAGCGACCGGGTCATCATGTTACAGCTCAGTGTGGTTACTTCATGTAGCCGATTTTGCCAATGCTCTAATTCTTCATCAGAGTTTGAGGCGTAGGAACTCTCGCGATCCCATGTAATTTTTCCATCCATTGTTGTATTCACCCAATCTTTGTCTTGTGCTATTATTTTATATATGCAGTCCAAATCGTCATTGCTTTCGTAATCACATACTGGTTCAGTATAGTGTGATCCTTCAACGGAATCTAGGGGTACTATTATGCGGAGTGACTTCTTTTCAAATATCATATTTCGCTTCTTTAGATTGATTACCCCGTTCATGTCAGTAGCCCAATCAATGCCAAGGAGTGTAGGGGAGGGGTTGATTTCATCCACAATTTCTATCACTTCAAAGTCAGCCAATGCATTGGCACCTTCAATATCTACAATTACTCCTTGCAGCGATCCCATGGGGATGATATTCTGTTGATTTTCCTTAACTGAATCGGAGACCACTGCAGTGCGGGTCTCCCCATCTACTCCCAAGTCTGCTTTGGTAAAACATTCACATCTAACCCCAGATCCAGAATAACCTAATCCATTTCATATTCTCCTATCTATGCAGTCAGTCTCATCTCTTGTCCTGTCCTTTATGCTTACCAATCTTCCGTATAACGCACGGTTCACCTGGATTGTTTCTGATGCATCTATTTATAAGCTCCTGTAACCACTCCATAGCCTTGTTGTTGTGTAGCAACTTCATGCAGGTCTCTAGAAAGTTCGTAAGCATAGAAGGGTCCATTTCCTAATCAGGCTTATCCTTTCTCCCTGAGGTAGAGGCCTCAGCGAAGCTCTTCTTTGATTTCATGAACGTTTCACAGGCGCAGTCTAAATCAAATTCATCCTCCTTCGTCAAAGCCTTGCGAACCCTTGCATTTCCTTTGGGCTATTTCCCCTTGTCATCACCTATTGCAATTCCACTTTAGAGCACTATATTCACATTCAGATACTCTTTGTGAGGCTCAGATCTCATCATCTGCAGGTTCTGAGTCAGCTGAGGTGGTAGCACCCCCTTATCACGTATCCTCACTATCAGCGTAGGATAGTCCTCTGTCTTATGATCAAACTGAGTACAATATTTGCATGATGTTCATGTTGGGTTAGTGCATTCACGGTCATAATGTCCTGGTCCTCCACAATTGTAACAGATCAGTTGTCCTTGATCTCTGCCAGGTCCTCCTTCGCCTCGACCTCGTCTGTGCCCCTATAAGCCTATTCGCGCCATCCCAGTGCTTTAGTCAGGAGGCTGTGTTTTTGCCTAAACCCTATAGGTAGGTTTTCTTTCCATCATCAATTCATAAGTTCTACAGTGCAACCCTTAGGTGTGGCAGGAGTGAAGCCACGAACCACTCGAGGTGTTGTCCATCTGTTAAGTTCATATTAGCTTCACAAGTTTTACACTTTAGCCTCTCATCCAATTCCCAAGGTGTCTTGCCTAGTTTCATCGCGATTTCCTTTAACCCCATAATCGATCGTGCCTCAGATTTAGGCCTAATGAACTCTTTATTTAGCATGGTCTGGATGTCTACCACTCTAGCGTTTGGGTTATCATTAGAGTAATTGATGTACCAATTTAGCGCATGATCCTACAAAGCACTAACCAATTTTTCCTTCTTCATGTGATCATCTGTGACACCCTGAGATTCCCATACAGCTTTCACGATGAACAAAAACTGGTCTTGGTCCTCATTTCCCAAGCCTGTGAACAAAGGTAGCTTCACTGAATTTGCCATGTTGAACTGTGGTGGAGGTGGTGGTGATATGGGTGAAGTCACAGGTGATGGTGGTGAAGTTGGAGGTGGTTTGGGTGGAGGTGGCAGTTGCAGGAATCCCTATTTTATTAACTAAATTACACTTCGCGGAGAAGCCTGCGCTACTCCCTCTTCATCACCCAATGGAGGTGAAATTAGTGGGCTATATTTAGGACCCTTTCTTCCTTTGTTTATGTAAATATTTCCACTTTGCGTAGCCCCGAACATCAAGGTAGTTACATAACTCATTTTTCGCATAATAACATCTTAATCCAGGTATTTAAAGACTTCAAGTACTTAACTCGTGGACCTTTTAAAAAGCACTGCTCTGCCTTGCTGTAACTAACTAAGGTATCGACCACGAATCCAATCACAAATCCTCCTATGATGTGACCAAGACAATGATCGACAGCACGAATGATCTTATTCTCGGAGGCTTCTAGTATTTGTACTAACTCCGGGGTCCAAACAATCGGACCGTAAAGTCTCCACCTTCCTTGGCTATCTGCTAGCTTCACGATCCACTCATATAGCTTAACTGGAAATGAACAGAAGAAGATCTCATGGATTTATATATATAGGTACTTGTCCAGCCATTGTTCCTTTGTCAACCATGGGTTTCTGTTCTCTTGCGCCATGAATTCGTGGATCTTCTTGTCCAACTAGTCTTCAATCTATTTCTTAGTTGGATTCCAGTGATACGACATCACACATCTCTTATGCAGATTTCGGTCTCAGCAATGGAACCATTTGTTGGCTGCGTGGGGCCTGACCCAGGTTTAGCGTTAGTTAGCCAAACAAATCCCTACACTACTACCCCTTTTGGCATCAGCCCACAGAGCACAGACTGAAGTCTCACCTGAAGTAGTATGGGGGGATGATGGAACCAAGTTTCTGCACCCTGAGATGGTCGTGATGTTGGTTTGTACCCTCTCTTCCTACTTTAGCACAAGTCACTAAGATTTAGGGCTCTGTTAGTCTCGCCCTTTATTCCATCCTTCAGTACCTTCATGAAGGTGTACGACTGACCTTCCCGTAGCCTTAACCTGTGGTCCAGGTAATTTCGCGCTGCTATCGCAGTGTATTGTATAGGTTCCCAAGTTATATTAAGTGGTTTTTCTTATCTTACTAAATAATCCTAGTTAGCGCCATGTAAATTGATATTATTACTTGCGTTCAGTTAACCAATATAATCACATATAATCACACATCATATAAACATTATAAAGTAAACCCAAACACAATATAACCAGATGCATTAACAGGAAATAAATACACAGAATTTTTAGAATATATCTCTTTATTGATATCTTCAGATTATTACAGACTCTATCCGCCCTGTGCACAAAGTTGCAGGGGTCCATACACTCAGTTGCGGAGTTCCACCCTAGGCCTCTGCGCACTCAGCTGCAGAGCCTCTACCTATGCTAAGACCCGGAACACTTAGACTTCTCTACCAATACTCTTCACTCCATACTTTGCTAAAGACTTAAAACTACTTAGAGCTTACTTACTTAGCTCCTTTTTATACAATCCCATGGTCCGCGGACCATGGGTGGACCATGGGTGGATCTTTTCAGCCGACTTTACAATTTACAAAATAAGGGTGGACAACCCTTTATGACCCATGACACCTTCGTGCTCCGCAACCACAAAATACAGAAACTTTACAACTTTATTACAAAATTGACCCAAACATGGGCTTTTAGCCCCAAAATTGTCCTTGGGGGATCCCGTTCCCAACATGAATTTAGGTAGATTGCATCCCCCATCATCTCATTCATTTTCTTCTTGCATATTTCATATGGGTCCATTATCCATGCCACATATTGGTTGTTCCAATGGTGCGAGTCGCTTCTCTAGGAATCTAGCCTTGACAACTTGGGCCATTTTCACCCCTTTTCATTCGTTTGTTCAGTCCACCAGCGTCTGCATCAGATCTACCACCAATAACTAGGATGAATATGATGCAATGATAGGTTTGTTAGCTGATGCCCTTGATCATTACATCCTTCACCTTCATGTTTGTCTTGATTCCTTGCTACTTGTCATGCAATTGAATGATGTTTATCATGTGCATAATCCTATCCTCTTTAGAAAATATCTACGAGTTAAGATTTTGGCACGTGAATTTGAATCCATTTCATTCAATCATGTTCCTAGAGCACAAAATAACTATGTAGATACCATTGCAAATAAAATTCTATATTGACATTTATCACATGCATATACAAGAAGACATCCATAACATAAACAAATGGAAAACCAAAATCGTCAAAAAAGATGCATAACCATATTATGTATCATAATATCCAACATATAGTGTTTGGAGTCCACTACTCTAAATACATTCGACATGCCCATAGCATGTTACAAAAAAAAAAATAGGGGCCCACATGTCCCTATGCCTAATCACTATCATCTTTGGGATCTCGGGCCAATGGCTCTATTCCACCTACCCGTAAGTCTCGAACTTCCTGACCAACCATAGTTATATTCCTTGTGATACATCACCATTCTGAATGAATCCCAGTACACTCATCCATATAATGATATTCTATCTCATTCCATCCACGCTCTATCACCCCCATTAGTAGTACATCGAACCTACAATGAAGGTACTCCAATAGTGCATCACTATACGCTCTCTTCCATGATGTTGACCCTTTCTGATCTGTAGCCCTAGGTGCTACGACTTGTCTTGCATATCATGTCTACCTTACTGAGGCTATATATGCATACCAAAAGTTTGGAGATCAGTAACAAATACATTTATTTTATAAACTTTACATGCAACCAAAATATAGAAACTGTTATTTACCATCTAAACCCCATGCTTGTCTTAGTTGTAGTGGTAGATCAGGATCCCCCTGAATGTTAATTCCACTATATGGATAGTCGTATATGTATAGTGGAATCTAATCTCAATGAGAAACGAACTAAGGTTGGAACACCCGTTTGATTCCCCCTCCTCCACCTCGTCATAGTAGCTTCCCCTTGTAGCGCATCCTAGGCTCCTGTGGGACCCCATCATGGATCTATACATGTGGATGGATAGTCGGGATATTCTCAAAGAAGAATGTGCACACCATGTCCCAAATGAATAGTTATTATTGGTTTATCACCTACATATTCTCAGTTGTCATTTCAACGATGACAACATCATCTGGACCCGACCATAGTAGGTCCCTTCCGATACACTCTCTACAAGCATCATATGCCCCCCAGCCATGTGATTAAAGGCATGACTACCCAATATCCACACCATTGTCATAGATGTAGCTTGTGTCTCGAGTCTCTCCAAGTATTGAATATGGATTGTCATACCCTTTGCACGAGCACCAGGTACATAATGACACTCCACACACTCCCCTATATTCCTCCCATGAGGTAGTACTAGATGTATCTCACCCATCACCCCCAAGGGTGGCAATATTGTCAACAAGTATATATCATGGGTGTCAGTTCAAAGCCAAAAGAATCCTCTCCTGGTTCTTAGCTTTAGCTCAACAGAAACCCCCAAAATTGCTATTCCTTTCAACCCAAAACATAGTTTTTTCGTATTGGGTGTGGAGCATGATTATCTTCTTTATTCAGAAGTATCACCGCATTGGACCCCAATTCGTAATGTGGCAGCAACGCCACCCATAAAATGTACGTCGCCAGGGGGGTTTAGGGGAGGGTGATGAAGATTATTTGGAGCCCCCCCACCTAGCGAGGGATCGGGTGTAGCACCCCTGAAGCTAAAAATAGATGTAAAATTTCCTTGTAAAATGTTGTAATTTCATAGTCAATCTGGGTCATCCATTAGGTGGAGATCTGATGGTAGAAGTTATGTTTAATTTAAGGTTTTTTCCCTAGAAGGAAACCCCTCACAATATATGAGGGAATTGTATTACGACTATGTAGATCTATATTCTAAGTGAGGAAGAGAGAGAAGATTGAGAGCGAAGAGGGAATTACAACGAATCTGTTGTAGGTTGTATCTCTTCATTTTGTTGGATAATATAAAAGGAAGGACTGGCTGTTTCTCCGTGGATGTAGCCCAAATTGTGTGAATCACGTATATTTGTGTCTCTCTTGTTTTATGCATGTTCTGTGTTTATATTTCTGCAATATATTTTATGTGTTCCATTGCTCTGTAATATATAATTTTCTAACATTTCCCTCAAATATGCGTAGGACACACTTCTTGACCTAGTTTATACATTCTAGAATTCAGAACATGGTCCAAAAAATGTGTTTTAATTGTAAGGAATAGCAGTGGTTTCCTCCAGTAAGTTGAAGCCATTATCTTAAAGTCTAATCCACCCAAATTGACGGGTAAGGTTAGGCCACCTACCTCCAACTCGCAGATTCAAATTTCGATGGAAGGTTTATCCACTATGATCTCCTAGAGATTTAGGGCCTTCTCCTCCTCTCCAAATTCTCCAACAAATCACTATGCAAATTAAAGTTCTTTGGGGGCAAAGAGCCCTTTAATAGTAAATACCCTAGTATTTTTGTCGTCCATTGTGACAAAATCGTAGCTTGGTTTGACGAATTGTCGTGCTATTGGAGAGCTCTCACCAAGTTTTATAATGGGTCTCTCTTTGTTTTTGGTAATTTGACACTTCACTAGGAAGCCATTTTTTCTACACGTGGCAGGTAAAATGGTCATTTTGGATGTCTAAGGGGGTGTATTTTTGGATAACACATGGCACCTTCAAAGGATGCCACATGGTAGGATGACATCACCATGATGTCAGTGCGACATCAACAAGACATGGAAAGAAATATGATGTGGATTCCAAGTGGTGCCATGGTTCATGCCATGCCATCTTATGATTGTGCTCATTAGAGGGTCCTTGGGAATATTTTTTGCATATAGTCGTGAATTTTATAGAAAGTGAAATGTTAAGTTTGGCATCCATATATGGAGAAGCCTTTGTCACGCCTTCTATCTAGTGCCAAGTTGCATTGTGGTGCTTCTAAGATATGGGAGTTAAATTTTCATGGGGCTACATTGTTATTTGCTTTGATAATTGGATTTCTTCATTAAACATTAAGTTCACGCCACAACATTATAACATTATTTAGATTTACATCATTATTCATCAGAATATGAAACTATATAGAAAGAACAATATCATCATCATCAATTCAGCAATACATAAAGAAACAATAGAAGAAAAGCATGCACACATAGATTCACCAAGAATGGTCAGAGACCAGGGAAAAACCCACTACGGGGAAAACCCTTGAAAAATCTTCTTCTTCTTAGATCGTCATCAAATGATTCATCAAAAAGGAGTACAATAATATATATCTTCAACAATGCAACAAAACAACTAGAACATCCATGACATGACCCTAAACATGATTGTACTCAAAACCCTGATTCCGAGGATTGTAATGCACTATCACTGACTATAGTCAACTACTGAATATGGTTTTCACTAAGAGAAATATTTAAAATATTGATACTTCATATTTTGGTCATGGACACATGCTGAAACATAGTGTGCATGCATCTAAGACTAATATGGACACTCTCTAGAGAATTGGATGTGAGCATCTAGGGACCAAACTAAACTGCGGAAACCCTAGCCTCTTGAACGCTCCCTTAGACATTGTGTGTGAGTGTTTGAGACTAATATGGATGCTCTCTAGAGAAATAGATGCAAGATTCTAGGGACCAAACTAAACTGCAAAAACCCTGACCTCCTGGACACTCCCTTAGACATGTGTGAGATTTGACCCTATATTTTTGAACCCTTTGCGCAAGCTTTCCTTCGTCTCACCTGTGTGAAACAAACAATAGAATAGAGAAGAGAGTGCTTGATGATTGTATCCAAATGAGCTTGAGATATCTTCTATATATAGGCTTCCATGAGGGTCCACTTACTGCTGAGGCTGACCTGTCCAATTGTACACGTGCTTAGGGTTGACCTAAACCAATATACATGAGTAAATAAATAAATTCAAAAACCAACTTTTTCTTGTCCAAATAATGTGATCTTTAGGTTGATTTTGGTCCTCTCAAAAAGAGGAATCCATTGAAAATGTTATATTCATCATATGAGATGTCAAAAGTGGAATTTGATCACAGTTCCATAATTTTAACACTCCCTCTCAACTAGAGAGAATTCCACCTGCCAATATATTTCCATCGATAAATATGCCATTATGGTATCTTTAAGTGCCATCATGTAGCGTCACTAATCATATCTATTATATAGTCGTTGTTGGGACGAGAAAAAGGTACCTTTTCTCCTTGTAAAGAGCTTTATTTCGCATTTGTCTTCACATGTCTAACTTCATTCTATGGATAAAAGTACAAGAAACAACAATTGAAGTTGGGTAAAAGTAATCAATAAAAAATTAGATAAATCTAAGCAGGAAAAACTAACTTTTACTATCTTTATGTGCAAAAGACACGAATTGGATGATGGTTGTTCAATCAATAGAACAATGACATCCCATAAAGGAAAAATACAACGTCAGAGGCAAAGCAGGGGAGCGGAAGACCGGGCAGACCGATGCTATTTTATGACAGAATCAGATCGAGTATTGTGAAATCCTCAGGATCCCCTGATGCTAAGGATTCACTTTTATCTATTTAATTTTCTAAATGTTATATATAAGGCTAAAAAGAAAACTGCACAACTAGTTCAGAAATTCACAGTTTGTAACTATTCTTTTTGATAGATAATACTTTCATCTTGGTGATGTTGTAACTCTGTTACTTGTTTTAATGAAGAAGACTACATTTAATTTATAATCATATTTTGAGTATCTAATAGCGGGGACTTCTGGAGACTTTGGGCCCAGTCAAGAGAATATTTTCTTCTTTACCTATGTTATAATTCTTTTTGTCTATTCTTTATTGTTTATTGTTGTTAAGTTAATATCATTTTGATTACCGTGAGGATTAACTATTCTGATTCATATTTGTTGTTTATTCAAGATTCAGATTTAGATGTCTATTAGATATGTGTGATGCTCTTGATTAAATTGGTTATGATTAGATCGATGTTCATTCCAAGTAATTTTATCATATATTTCAGAGACATAATTGTTTGCCTTTCATAGGATTCTTACATGATTATTTGTTGTTTATTTATCATTTGTTGTTCAATTAACATCTGTTTTTCAATTAGCATATGTCGTTCAATTACTGTTTGTTGTTCAATTACTATTTGTTGATTCAATTGTTATATTTCTCTTTCATGATTAAGTGAGTTAGTTTCAATTCCATTTGAGATTGCCAAGTGTGATTCAGATTCATTTTCTTTCATAATAGGTTAAGTAGAATTGCAAAGTGTGTTATGAATTTATTTCAGAGTTATTTCTTTTAGAGTGGTTTGGATTAGATTTAAAAGAGATAGTCATTAGCTATTGCAATTATTCCAATTTATTTCATTATCAGTTAAACTCTGAATTCACTGCATATATAGTGCTAACACTCTCGAAATAAAATAATTGCCTTGGGTTGACAATTAATGTAGGAATTAAGATTGCCTATAAAAAGACATCTTCATGCACCAAAATTTTGGCATCATTTCTAGGGAGAGTGTTTCAAAGTGATTTTCTTTTTATCTTGTTGTAAAAGAATTGGGTTTTAAAAATGGGAGGTAAGAACCTGCATATTACCTTGCAAGTAAAGTGCTTTCTTACCAGCCCGCTTTTCAACAAAATCTTAGAGGTTAATAGGAATAGGTTTTTTAATGAATGACTAGGAATAGAAACATAGAAAAAGATCAGAACCCCCCACCTAAATCCACAAAACCCAAGGGATAGATGAACCTTGGGAGAATGACCTTTATAGACGAAATCATAAGAAAAGCAGAGTCTCAAGCATTACTAGGATTCTGAACTGTATCTAGAAAAAGTCCTATTGTAATCCCTCAGGCAGCAGGCTCACCATCTGCAACATGCGCTAAGATTCAAAACCAAATTGGAGGATTTGGACAGAGTCTTCAGGTTACAGAAAATTTACATTTTGATCCTCTACAAGAGGGAAAATGGTGGAACGTAAGAGAAGGAGAGGGAGAAACTAGTGGGACTACTAGGGTGGGACCTCATTTGTCTGAAAAAGGATCTCCTGTGATCCCAGATCTAGGCAGTGCTGCAAAACCAACCTAGATTGCTAATCTTCTGCTTACTCAAATAGCACCTCCTAAAATCCCTGAAGGATATTGGCACATCTTTGACCAAATGGAAAATAAACCACCTCAGGGTCAAACTTCGACATTGGAATATCCCATAGTCGACCATGTGGCCAATGCCCCTATGAAGGCTATTCCTTTGCAGAGCATCCCAACTTTTCATGGGATGATCACAGAGGATCTAGATGCCTTCATGTTCAAGTTTGACGTCCTCTACAGAGGGTATGACTACACCACTGACCCTCAAAAGCTAAAATTGTTCCCTTCTACTTTGAAAGGAGCAGCTTTAAGATGGTTCATGGGTCTGGGTGGACGTACTATTAACTCTTGGGATGATATGAAAACTTCCTTCCTCACAAGATACCAGGAATTTTGCAAGACTAGGGAGCTAAAAGATGAAATCTTTAAGATGGTTGCAAAGGATAATGAAACTCTAGAAGAATATGTCGAACAGTTTCATTATAATTTGTAGAGATCTCCACACACCACCTTACCAAAATAATTCCTAAGAGTTATCTTAATTAAAGGAATGAAAGAAGAATGGATAGAAACTCTAAATTTAATGGGGAAAGGGGATATTTCTCAAGAAGATTATGATGAAATCATTCGCTTGTGTATCAGGTGTTCATGAGGAAGAACACGCACAGGAAAAGGAAGTCGAGATCCCATGAGTAGGGGAAGCAAACCACACAGTGGAGGCGTAACATGAATGGAAATCGATAACCTCCTATAAGATTTCAAGACGGACATTATGGGCACCCTCATAATGTAGCTGGACTTCCTGCTGGCTAAACAGAAATAAGCCTTAGCAGAACAAAACTTGGTCGTTTTTTGCCCACGCTGCCAAAAGAAGCACAACCAATGAGAGTGTCTGTTGGATATGGTTCAGACATGTGCTATCTATAGTAAGGATCACACCATTGAACAATTTCCATCACTTCTGGGTTGAAAGCAGCCTTCAAGGAAGCAAAGGAAGAGATAGAACCAGTGTACATAGTGAACTAGCGTCAAAAATTGTAGGCAAAACATACAGGTATGTCACAGGACGCATCCCAGTTCTTTCCTTCTTCATAGTTTAATCAACAATAGAACCCTGGAGCAGCATGGAAAGGCCAATCATCTTACTCGAATTGGAAATCCCAGGCATTCCCTATGACACCATGGCCAACTCAATCCTTTTTGGGTAATGGCTGGCAAAATTCTCCTTTTGCTCCTATTTGGCAAGGTAATCCTTGTCCATCCTAGTGGCCTACCTTCACTTCTCAAAATCTGAACTGGTCTACAAATTAGTAGCAACCTTTGGGAATATCCAATACTCCTATGGGGACATGTCCTCAACCTCAACCTTCATTATCAGCTCCTTATCCATTACAGAAAAATCCTCATTCTCTTTTGCACCCTCAATTGCTAGCTCAACTGAATCTGAATCCCAATAACAGACCGATTCAACTGGTGCAGATTGTCAAAAGCTCAAACTATGAGATTGAACAAAAAGAATGTATTGAACTTAGATTAAGGTCATAATGTATCATCACCCCCTAAGGAAAATAGGGACCATCCATCAAGTGGGATCAAAACCCCACCTGTACATATACTACCACCTGTAATTGATACCGAAATAAAACAAGGAGAAGAGACAAATCAGCATAAAGATCCTGAGGAACTCATAGTCACTTCTCCCCCGTTCCTCGAAAGGTTAACGATACCTAAACTAATTGTTTACCCAGATTTTGATCTTGTAGGGGAACTAAAAAATATTTGTATAAAAATTCCTCTCCTCCAGGCCATCCAATATATTCCCATCTATGCTAAAACAATTAAAGAGCTATGTGTAAAGAAGCCTATCAAGAAAGAAAAAACTTCACCCACCATTTATGTTGTAGGAACCTTATCTCATTTACTCTTGGGAGGGAAAACTGTGGTCAAGTATGAAGATCCTGGGAACCCCATAGTTACAGTTCAGATATATGGTCATTCCTTTCTCAATACACTAGTTGATCTGGGTGCATGCATTAATATTTTAACAGTAGAAACCTGTCAAGCACTTGGTATTACAGCGCTAGAACCAACCACCACCTTACTAGAACTTTCTGATCGTTCAGTGGTAAGTCTAGAAGGAACTTTATAGGATATTATGGTTTATGTTGATTCATGGGAGTATCCAATTCATTTTCTTGTTATAAACCCAAAGAGTCTATTGGATGGTCCCCCTCTAATTTTGGGTTGACCTTGGCTGGCGACAGCTAATGCTTATATAGGCTGCCGAGCGGGCAGCATGACTATTGCTAAGGAGGATGCTATAAAAAATATTTTTTTGTATCCTCCTACCAAACCAAGTCTGCCCATTGTAAAAACATGTAAACAACCACCAGCATACCTAGAAGAAAGCATTTGTTCACCACTCGCAGTAGTAGAGGCACTTGAATTCAAAGATCGTACCGAAAATGATGTTATAAACAACTTTATCAATCAGCCAGCTAATGTGAGAAATGTCAAATGTCAAATGTTAAAAGCAATTCTTGATAATGAAGCCTTGGAAGATCCTTTGAAGGATACTGATGATCAGCACATCCAGACGACTGTGATTCATAACAGCAAGCATGTGGAAATTGAACCAGGAAAAGTTTTAAACATTAATGATAGTCTGGACAATGATCAGCGACAAAATCTCATTTAGGTCCTGCAAAAATATAAAGGGGCTTTTTCCTAGGATTATCCTGACATGAAGGGTATAGACCCACAGTTGTGCACACATCACATCTATATCGAAAAGGATGCTCATCCTATCTAGCAGCCTCAGCGGAGATTGAATCCACATCTCAAGGACATTGTAAAAGAAGAATTACAAAAGTTGTTGGACATGAATTTCATTTATCCTATTTCAGATAGCAAATGGGTCTCTCCATTGGTAGTCTTCCCCAAGAAAAATGGTAAGTGGCGTATCTGTGTGGATTATTGTGAATTGAACAAGGAAACACAGAAAGATAATTCCCTCTTCCCTTTATTGATCAAGTCCTTGATACTTTGGCAATGAAGCAATTATTTTCCTTTCTAGACGGCTTCAACGGCTACAATCAGATTCAAATCGCCCCTAAAGGCCAAGAAAAAACAACCTTCACCAACCCCTGGGGTACGTTCGCTTATAGAGTGTTACCATTTGGCTTATGCAATGCCCCAACCACATTTCGAAGAGCCATACTCAGCATTTTTGCTAATATGATAAACGAAGGACTCGAAGTTTATATGGATGACTTTACTCCACATGGCGATGAATTTGATCAAGCACTTCAAACATTAGAAAATGTTATAGAACAATGCATTGCTACCATGTTATATTTAAGCGAACTCAACTGTCACATGATGATGACCGAAGGTGTAATCTTGGAACATTACATTTTTGCATCCGGGATACAGGTAGATCCAACCAAAATACAGGTAATTCTTTTATTGCCTACACCCTGTACTCAGACACAAGTACGTATCTTCCTGGGATATGTAGGCTATTATCGTAGGTTTATCAAAAAAATTCACAAATTACTGCGCTTTTATATGCTTTAACTAGAAATGTTGATTTTAAATAGTCTGACAAATGTGACACAACTTTTACAGGTTTAAAGAAACTAGGCTCGACGACACCAGTATTATGTGGACCAAACTAGGAGCTGCCTTTTCACATATCCACAGATGCATCAGATGCAACAATAGTCATTTTCCTCGACTAGGAGGAGGACAGAAAACCTTATGCTATATATTACATTAGCAAAAATCTTACTGTTGCAAAGCTTAATTATATAGTAGCAGAAAAATAATTCTTAGTTGTCATTTATGCCATAAACAAATTTAGACATTATATAACTCGTTGCCAAGTTTTTTTTTGTATACTGATCACTTTACCATTAGGTATTTAGCTAAAAAACCTATCATGAATGGTCGAGTGACATGTTGGTTGTTGCTTTTGCAGGAGTTTGATATCACTACCAAAGATCATTTGGGGAAGGAAAACCCAGTCGTTGATTTTCTGTCTCAAATCCTAAAGGTAAATGATCCACTGGCAGTGGATGACCAATTTCTAGATGAAAATTTGTTTGTCATATCATTCAAGACGCCATGATACACAGATGTAGAAAATTATCTAGCAATGGGGAAGTTGCCCAGGCATTTGACAGCAAGGGAAAGGAAACAAATCAACCAATGCAGCGCTCGATTCCCTTGGATTGGTGGATATCTTTTTCACACAGGGTCCGATATGTGTATACACAGATACATTCGCAAGGATCAGATTTATGACATCCTGAAGGCTTGCCATGACGAGCCCTGTAGGGGACACTTCGCAGATCGAAGGACAGGGAATAAGGTATTACAGATGGACTATTATTGGCCCACTATTTTAAAGATGCTAATAAATATGCCCAGGCTTGTGATAGCTACCAAAGGATGGGTCGGCCTGGCCAATCTGATGAAATGTCGTTGTAGCCCCAACTAGTCATAGAACCCTTTGAACGATGGGCATTGGACTTTGTTGGCCCATTCCATCCACCATCAAATCAAAAGGCCTACATACTGGTTGCCACATATTATGTGACGAAATGGGTGGAAACAATAGATTTGCTAAGAGCCACAGAGGAAGCTGTGATTAACTTCCTTTTTGGGCTATTTGTGCGGTATGGTTTACTGCGGGAAGTGATAACATATGGGGGAGGGAAATTTGTAGGACACAAGATTACAGCCACTCTCAGAAACCATCACATTACACACAAGATCACTTCCCCATATCACCCACAGGCGAATGGGCAGGTTGAAAGCACCAATAATGTCACTAAAGTAATTCTGATCAAGGCAACCTCAACACATCGACGAGATTGGGCTGCTAGACTTCCAAAGGCCTTGTGGGCCTATCGCAAAACTTGGAGGAATACTACTGGATAATCTCCGTACCAACTCGTGTTTGGAAAAGAAACTATTTTCCTGATTGAATTTGAAATAAAGACTCTAAGAATAGCTCAAGAAGTTGGACTGGATTTAATAGAAGCCCAAACCAAGCGACTTCAACAAATCAATGAACTAGACGAGGCTCGACTGCTCGCTCTACAAGAGACTGTAATTATTCAGTAGCAAAGGGAAAAGTGGCACGACAACCTTATAAAAAACAAGACGTTTTAGAAGGGATATTGGGCACTCCTCTACGATTCTAGTTTCCAAGACTTTCCAGGCAAGTTACAAACAAGATGGCTCAGCTCATATGAAATTCAAGAAGTACATAACAATGGTACTCTTATCTTGACTACCATTGACGGGTCTGGCCATTCTTTTAAGGTGAATGGGAATCGGGTGCATCTCTATCACAAACCACTCACCAAGGAGTCTTTCTGCCAACAGGTACGCGAGGACCCCATTATGAAAATTCTAGCTACAGGGAGTGATGACCCAGAAACTTTTCTTTCGTAAAAATTGTGATTTTCTTTAACTGTAAATAATCTATATATTCCTTTTTTCGATTTATTTCAATTCAGTTAGGAATCACCATGTAGATATGAGGATTTTCCTTGTTTTTGGTGTTTGATAAATTTTCAATCGATTGAACTATTGTCATTCAATCAATTGAACAACAATTATGTTTGCGTTTGCTTTGTTGTTCAAACGATTGAACGATTGTTGTTCAGTCAATTGAAAAACACTAGTTTTTGTGTGTGAATTGTTGTTCAATCGATTGAATGATTGTTGTTCAATCGAATCAACGATTGTTATTCAATCAATTGAACAACACTTATTTTTCTGTTTATATTGCTGCTCAATCAATTGAACAACACTTTGTGTGTTTTGTTGTTCAATCGATTGAACAATTGTTGTTCAATCAATTGAACAACACTTCTGTGTTTTTTTATTTTTGTTGTTCACTCAATTGAATGATTGTTTTTCAATCAATTGAACAACACTTTTTGTGATTTTTGTTGTTCAATTGATTGAATGATTGTTGTTCAATCAATTGAACAATGTTTTTGCGTTTTTTTCTTTTTTTTCTTTTTTGAATTTTTTGTTCAAACGATTGAACGATTGTTGTTCAATCAATTCAACAACTCTTTTGTGTTTTTCTTTTAGATTTCGTTGTTTAATCGATTGAATGATCATTGTTCAATTAATTGAACAACATTTTTTTGAGTAAATGATGTTGAATTAATTGAATAAGCCCTGATTTTTATTTTTGTGTGTAATCATTAGAAAAACTGTTGAAATGTGGCAACAAGAATATTCCAATTTTAATTTGTTAAAATTGTGAATTAAAATCGAATTTAGTCTCACCAGCTACTTGGTAGTAATTAATTAATTCATTATGGATTAATTAGTTGGAGAAATTCAAGTTAGAAGTATTTCTGAAGTCATGCAACGGTTATCCCTTAAATTAAGGAGATTATCCATTAATTAAGGAGATAAGATTGAGTTATATTTGATTTGTAATTACTTAGCTCAGTTTACTGAGTTAAGTCCAGTTAAATTAGTTCCAAACTATTTGAGGAACTAATTGTGAGTTATCAGTCAGTTGATGCATGCATGCACTTAACCAGTGTACTCCAGATAACTGAAAATTCCATCATCAATAACTCATGCATGTCTATTATGAGAAAGACCCAGTTGAACTAAATGTCAAGGACAGTGTAATATCAGTTGCATGTGTTTTCCTATAAAGAAAACTCATGCATGCAGAAGGAATAATTCCTTGAGGATTGCGCAGTTCTGACAGTGTGTTAGAGTAGTGTGTGAGATCAATGTTCCACTTGGTAATAGGAGGATCACCCAGGAGAAACTGTGCAAGGAAATAGGAGATTGGAGGGCAGAGGAGAAGGTTTTGTGATAAGCCAAGTTTTCCTGTGAGCATCTGTGAGGATTGTACTGAGAGCTGGCTATCTGTGAGAGCTAAGGCTTTGTATAATTCTTATGTATTTCCACTTTGTATGATAATGCAGATAGTGAGGTTTTTAGCTGAGGCTTTCCCCGAAGTATTCTTCTGTATATTGTGCATTAATTCTTCTTC
Source organism: Pinus tabuliformis (assembly GCA_031772625.1). NCBI lineage: Eukaryota > Viridiplantae > Streptophyta > Pinopsida > Pinales > Pinaceae > Pinus > Pinus tabuliformis. Next base: position 890,812,652 of record CM062814.1, read on the forward strand.
TTCTGGTTATATTGTTCTGCTTGATCTTTAAGCTTCTGCAAATCAATAGTAGAAGTAGATTATATTATTTTTCTTTGGTTATATTGCATTATCAGTTTAATCTATAGTCAAAATTTCTACATGGTATCAGAGCTTTGAACAATATACGGAGAAGAGAATTCGAAGTTTGAAGTTCGGGGTTGCAGGTGCAAAATCGAATTCTTATCATACTTCAAGGTTGGCCAACGACGTTCAATGGCTTGAGACTCGAGTATGTCTTGGAAGGTAGCTCGAATTACATAGCATGGAAAGATCACACAGAGGCTATATTAGAAGACAATGGCTTGAAGGAATTCATTGATCAAGAAATCCAAAAAACAGCTTCAACTAATGCATAAGAGTTGGCTGAGTGGAAGAAATGTGTGGCGAAGGTGAGACATATCATCCTTAGGGGAGTTAAATACCATATTGTCTCAAGTCTCCATGGGAAGGATACTCCATTTTCAATGTGGAAGACATTGAAGGACCTCTACTAGAACAGTAGTGACTAGAGGAAATTGGCGCTCAAGGATAAGCTTCGAAGAATCAAGATGGAGAAGGGTGATACTATTTCCACATATCTAAACAAGCTTACCACCTACAGAGATGAACTTAGCAGTGTGGGAATAACTACTACCGATGATGATATGGTGAGCCTCGCTCTCCTTGGCCTTCCAAAGAGCTGGAATAGCTACCAGGACTCTGTGAATGGAAGGGAGAAACTGTCGGATTGGGAGCGACTGTGGTCAGATCTCATGCAGGAAGAGATTAGGAGGAGCACACGAGATGGTTCTTCATCCAAGAATGATGATGAAGAAAATCTGGCCTTAGCAAGTAAGGCAAGGAAAGGGAAGGGGAAGGCTTTCCATTCCAAATCGAATTCTTCTTATGGAGGGAAGAAGGAAGAAGGTTGACAAGTCTAAAGTGAGATGATTTAATTATCCCGAGATGGGACATTATGCGACTAATTGCCCATCGGAGAAGTCGAAGAAGGGATCCTTGAAAGGATTGGAAGGTGAGGCATTAGCCTCTCAGTCTGAAATGGACTTTACCCTCATCGCATGCATGGTGTCATTGATGATGGGTTGTGTCTGGTATCTTGATAGTGGAGCCTCATTCCACATGACCGGTGATAAGAATTTATTTAGTGCCTTGGAGGAGAAAGACCTCAAGATGTGCATAGAGATGGGTGATGATGGAAGGTATAGTGTTTCAGTAGTGGGCACGCTTTCTTTTCAGAGGGAGAATGGAGCTCCTCTCACCTTGACAGATGTGATGTATGTGCCTGGACTGAAGAAGAACTTGGTATCAGTCGCGATGTTGGAGGACAAAGGCTACGATGTTTTCTTTAGTAAAGGAAAGGCATTCCTAAGACACATAGCCATGGGTCATACCAAGAGGATAGAGATTCAGGTGAAGAATCTCTATAAACTGGAGGTAGATGATTGTGCAGCATTGAGTACAAAAGTAGAATTGGTGCAAAGTCAAGATATTGGCAAGTTCTGGCACAGGCGGTTGGGCCATTTGCATCATGGGGCTTTGAAGATAATGCAATAGATATATACAGGACTTCCAAAAGGTAAACTTGAGCAAGTTGACACATGCAAATGTTGTACCTTGGAAAAGTACACAAAGTCTTCCTTTCATGATCGAGACGGTCGAGCAAAGGCCATCTTAGGGTGAGTTCATATTGATTTGTGTCAACCATTCTTGACGGAATCCATAGCAAGGCAAAGGTATTATGTGATTTTCATTGATGATTTTTCTCGTAAATGTTGGATTTATTTCATGTAGAAGAAGGACCAAACCTTTTTGTGAGTTCAAAGCTTTGGTCGAGAAAGAGTCAGGGAAGAAGATCAACAATTTGAGAAGCAACAATGGTGGAAAATATGTCTCTCAATTATTTAAGGACTTCTATGCAGCGGAAGGAATTAAATGAGAGTTGACGGCACCTCATAACCCATGGCAGAATGGGGTGGTCGAGAGGAAGAACAGAACTATTGTAGGGGCAGCACGGGTAATGCTGCATGACCAAGGCCTACCACTTCACTTGTGGGTTGAGGCATGCAACACAGCGGTCTATTTGCATAATAGAAGCCTGCATCACATACTTGGGATGAAGACACCAGAGGAAGCCTTTTCCGGTAAGAGACCAGATGTGGGTCACTTTAGGATCTTTGGCTCATCAGTATATTTCCATGTGACAAAGGATGCACGGAAGAATCTTGAGCCGACAGCAGAGTTGGGGATACTTGTGGGGTACACTGATACACCTCACAACTATCAGGTTTACTTGCCTACCAGTCAGAGGACTGTGGTTCGCAGAGATCTCAAGTTTGACGAGCAGAAGGCCATGCGAGTTTCCCTTGAGAGGGAGCTCCAACTACAGGTTGTGCAGGAACTGTTGGCTCCTAAGGAGGAGGAGCCTCAGACTGATGCGGAGTAGCTACATGCAGAGGTTCCAAGAGTGGAGACATCCAGAGTCTTCTAGAGATGGACAGAAGCTTACAAATTGTTGTAGGATGCGAGAGAGAATGTGGGAGCACCATCTTCTCAGCACAGACAGAGGGGGTCACCTGAGAGGTACACTGGATACATGGCCCTTGTTGGGGAATGTGTTGAGACTGAGCCATCTTCCTTTGAGGAAGCAGTGCAGTAGCCGATTTGGGTTGATGTTATGGTGGAGGAGTATGACTCCATAGTTCGTAACAGTGTTTGGGATGTGGTTCCGAGACAAGAGAACAAGTCGGTTGTGAGTTTCCTTTGGCTTTACAAGGTAAAGCAAGCTGTTGATGGTAGTGTGGAGAAGCATAAGGCAAGATTTGTTGTCCGCAGCTTTTCACAGGTCGAGGGGATTGACTATGATGAGAATTTTCTCCTGTCACAAGGTACTCATCTATCATATCGATGTTGGCACTATCAGCACAGATGGGTTGGAAGATCCATCAGATGGATGTGAAGACTGCATTCCTCAATGGCAAGATTGAGGAAGAGGTGTACATAGAGCAACTGGAAGATTTTGAGACTTTCGATCCTGAGTCATATGTGTGCTGACTCAAGAGAGCATTGTACAGGTTGAAGCAAGCACCTCGTGCTTGGTACACTAGGATAGACAACTACTTCACTGGGTTGGGCTTCAAAAAGAGTGAAGTGGATGAGAACCTGTACAACATCATGTGAAAGGTAAGCTATTGAGAATCGTACTTTATGTTGATGATCTCATATTGACTGGTGATGATCAGTTGATCGTGTCGTGCAAGGAAGACCTTGCAAGAGAATTTGATATGAAAGACATGGGTCTCATGCATTACTTCCTTGGCATGGAAGTGTGGCAAAAGGATGGGGAGTTGTTTGTGTCTCAGGGCAAGTATGCCAACAAGATACTCAGGAGATTCCATATGGAGAAGTGAAAGCCCATGCAGACTCCTCTATCTGGTAACAAGAGGAAGGAGGATGCTACTTCAAGAGAAGTAGTGGAGGCTATTGTGTACAGGAAACTTGTGGGTTCACTAATGTACTTAGTGAACACATGACTAGATTTTTTTTATGTTGTGAACCAGCTGAGTCAAGCCATGGTTCAACCTACCAAGAGGTTTTGGAAGGCGGAAAAGCATGTATTGAGATACCTCAAGGGCACATATCAGTATGGATTATGGTATAGATGGATAGAGGGAGTGAAGTTACAGGGCTTCACTGATGCAGATTGGGCAGGGAGTCCATCAGATCAGAAGAGCACATCAAGATGGATTTTCAACCTTGGGTCAGCGGCAGTTTCTTGGTATAACAAGAAACAGAGGTCGATTGCACTCAGCTTTGCAGAGGCTGAATACATGGCTGCAAGTCAGGTAGCAGGTGAGGCCATCTGGATTCAGAAAATCCTAGTTGGTTTGTTTGATTAGAGGATGGATCCAACTGTGATCTATTGTGATAATCAGAGTTGTATCAAACTCTTTGAGAATCCAGTATTTCATGATAGGTCCAATCGACATCCAGTCTCATCATCTCAGAGACTGTGTAGCAAGGAGGATCATGTCGCTGTAGTATATTTCAACAGAGAAGCAAGATGTTGACATTTTGACAAAGGCATTGTCAAAGTGTAAATTCGAGTTCCATAGAGACAAGATTGAGGTGGAAGATAATCCCTTTCTTGTTGAGAGGGAGTGTTGAAATGTAGCAACAAGAATATTCCAATTTTAAGTTGTCCTTGAATTAAAATTGTGAATTAAAATCGAATTTAGTCTCACCAATTGCTTGGAAATAATTAATTAATTCATTATGGATTAATTAGTTGGAGAAATTCAAGTTAGAAGTCTTTTTGAAGTCATGCAACTGCTATTCCTTAAATTAAGGAGATTATTCCTTAATTAACGAGATAAGATTGAGTTATATTTGAGTTGTAATTAGTTAGCTTCGTTTACTGAGTTAAGTCCAGTTAAATTAGTTCCAAACTGTTTGAGGAACTAATTGTGAGTTATCAGTCAGTTGATGCATGCATGCACTCAACCAGTGTACTCCTGATAACTGAAGATTCCCTCATCAGTAACTCATGCATGTCTATTCTAAGAAAGACCCAGTTGAAATAAATGTCAAGGATAGTGTACTATCAGTTGCATGTGTTTTCCTATAAACAAAACTCATGCATGCGGAAGGAATCATTCCTTGAGGATTGCGTAGTTCTGACAGTGTGTTAGAGCAGTGTATGAGATTAGTGTTCCACTTGGTAACAGGAGGATCACCCAGGAGAAACTGCGCAAGGAAATAGGAGCTTGAAGGGCAGAGGAGAAGGTTGTGTGAGAAGCCAAGTTTTCCTGTGAGCATTTGTGAGGATTGTACTAAGATCTGGCTAGCTATGAGAGCTAAGGCTTTGTATAATTCTTATGTATTTCCACTTTGTATGATAATACAGATAGTGGGGTTTTTAGTTGAGGCTTTCCCCGAAGTATTCTTCTGTGTATTGTGCATTGATTCTTCTTCTTCTTTTTATATTGTTCATATTCATCTTTAAGCTTCCGCAAATTGATAGTAGAAGTAGATTATAGTATTTTTCTTTGGTTATATTGCATTATCGAGTTAATCTATAGTCAAAATTTCTACATGAACAACTGTGATTTCTCTTTGTTGTTTCATCGCCAGTCACTCTTTTTGATATTTTTCTTTCTCTTTTATGTTTCGAATGAAAACCATCTGGTTGGTTTTTTGCCTAAGATAAAGAACAACAGTAAGGTTAATATCATTATGACCTATAAGGCCTTTTGATGGTCATCTTTATTCAACAGCTGACATGGTGCATCTTTATAATGATTGGTTGAATATCTTTTCTTTGGACACATCATAAAATGATTTATTATTTTAATACCATGCTATTTTATCTTTCACACTTTCAAATGGATAAATCCCTTTGATATGATGATATGGGGGTAAAAATATAAACTTTCATTGGAATTTTTCTTACTTCTTACACCATCCCTAACACTTAAGGAGTAAATGAGCCTCCCTCTTTTTACAATAAAAGCATCAAAATATGAAAATATGAAAATAAGAAATATGAAAATGCAACAAAAAGGGATAGGGGCCTCATCACGAGCCAGCCTACCATGATCATAAGGATGTAACGAGTGACATTCCATTTTGGCCACCAAACCAAGCTAATGGCCTTCTTGATAATTAAAACTCTCAGAAGGACATCGGGTCTCATAATGAGCCAGCCTGATCACTTTGTTATATCCTAGTGAATGGAACTATGATTATTTGGTCACCATGCCAGCATAGTGGTCTCTTTATGACAAGAAAAGAAAGAATCATTTGCATACTAAAAGGAGGACTCTGGCTCATTTGTGGGTTAAAACAAAACCCTGTCAAGGCTATGAACGCCTGCTGGCAACAGTGGCTCTGCTTGTGGTATTGGAGTACTATTTGACACTACCAAATGATCTATATTCTATTACCACTTGTGGATTCATTTCTAAAGGAAATTTCCCATTTGAACGACACTTCTAAAAAGCCAACATTCATGGTAACTTATGTTACCTATTCATTATATCATATTTGTCAATCACTTTATGACAGTCATTAATAATTACCGTCGGTTATGCGTTTGTTACTAATACCACTAAGGTAAAAATATTTTGATATAATGATTTAAATCTCTATTTTAATTTATGGCCATTGCAAATCTGATGATGTTTACTGCTTTAATTTCCTTGTCGTGTACTGCACCACTTTTTATTGATTGGTTGCATGCATTTATGTATTACCAACACTTTCTCTTGTTTTTCCCATGCTTGGTGGATGTGGATGCCCTTTTCCCATTGGAGGGGGGATGGTCTATGTATGAATATCATGCGTGACAATTTATGTATAATTGTGTGATAATTATTAAACGGGTTTCCAGTTTAAGGACGACATGATGATTGTGTATATGTAATTACTATCAAAGTATTTATGATTGGAAGAAGGACGGAAACCATTATGGATCACATGTGGATTGATTATGAGCTTGCATCAAATATTGTTGACGAGACAAATGACTTGGTTGTATATGATGTTAACTCCCAAACCAACGTCATTTTCCTGTTAATTTATTTAATGTTCTTTGTTGCTATTCTAAATTGCAAAAGTGCAAGAGAAGTGCATGCAAGTGAACCAATCACAGGAAAAAAATAGCCATGGGAGGTAGAGCCATCCGAAATGAACCCACACTACTCATGGGATCAGACCAGGCTCGTGTAATTCTCAAGAGTGTTGGTTGGCTGCAATATTTGAATAAATTGCAGGGATTTCACGAAGAGATGACACTTGAATTCCTGCAGAATTTGTAGAATGGAAACACCACAGTAATAGGTAGGGACATAATGGTCTCTGAAGCAGTCATAGCTGAAGTCACTAGACTTCTAGCTGAGGGAACAAAATGGACAAACAAACACATCCTTCTGTACAATGCGGTCACATTATTTCAGGACCCAGGTGAGCAATTGATGTGAACAGGGAAAGGGATTCACCCTTCAGCATTGAGACAACCATGGCAAGAATTGGCAGTCATTATGCAAAGGTACATCGCATGTGACGGTCGATAGGATGTGGTAAAGCCCCGCCAACTCAAATTGTTAGCCATCTTAAAACAAAAAAATTTAGTTAATTTTCCTTTTTATTTTAATTCCCTATTGCATGATGTTGCTCGTCGAGTTAGGAAATCAAAGGACCCACACATAGTCATCAATCATCATGGGCTGATAAAACTGATTATCATGCATGGATTGGCCCAGCAACAGTTAACCTGGGACAATATTTTAAATCCTACTCTGGCCCCACCTACAGAAAATCCAGCAACAAAACAGCAAGGGCCAAGAACCCCGGGTCCGAGAAGGACACTAAAAAGGAATAATTCCTCTGTGCCCTTGAACCCAGTAAAACAAAGGTGCTACATGCGGGTGAATTCACAACGACATACCCCAATTCAAACAAATGAGGTTGGGCCATCTCGCACACCACCTCCAAGTCTACAAAATGACCCTTTGCAAGACTATGCGGAAGAGGTGGTCAGGGTATTGGAAACATGGGGATATTTGGTGAGGGAAGAGAACAATATGAGAATGTTGAAAAACATAATTGTGCCCCCAACTAGTCTGCCTCTACTGAAAACCCTGGTTATGATAAAACCCTGTCGTTTACTAATTTTTTGGAAGAATAGAGGGAACCAGTCCCTTTTGTGGAAAAACCCCTGCAAACAACAGAGACACCTTCTTACATTCCCCTAGTAAGGGAAGCAGTCATTAGAAAATTGCAGGATGAACTAATTAAGGTCTAGCAGGAATTAACTCAGAACAAAGAGAAAGTAGTTCCCCTACGTGTACATCAAGAATTAAGGAAGAATTTTGAGGCACTCACAACCACTGAGGATGAGACCTTCACTCAGTACAAGGTAGAGCAGAAAAAGGTTGAGAAATCACATGACAAATTACAAAAGGCTAAAGAGAAGTTGGAGATTGTCTGCTCTTTTTATTCAGACACCCTGTTATGTTGAGCTCCTGCTACAAACTATGCATTATTCCTCTTGGAAAGGTACCTCCTACTGAAAATCAAAGTTGTTAAGGCTGGCAAGTTTGTGGAAATCAAGACTACCCCAGACATTTTCAAGTGCTTCAGAGAGCAGAATGAGTAGGTACAACGCCTCTTGTGTGAACTTTACATGCATAATTTCTTTTTAGAAGATGGCATAGATAGCAACCATGGCCCCTTTATATGGGATGTCCAATTCCAAGCCTTTCTTCCCTTTGCTACTAACCAAATTAAATGGGTCAAGACCCATAATACTTTTAGAAAACGAGAATATGGAATCGACCTATGGGTTGGGGGGACCTTAGAAAACCCCTGCATCTCTCTGTCAGGCACAAGAAACTTATGGAGCAAGCTAGTGTTGTGGGCCAATTAGGGTTGTTCCACACAGACATTTTACAAGCTGGGAAGGAGTACTTCTAGGAGATCAAGGAAGAGACCTTGTCTGCAGCTAAACAATGGTGGGAAGTCTCCAACAATACTATTAGGAATAGAGAACCATTCGAATACCGGAATTTTAAAATTTCTGCCTCTCGCTTCCATAAATATGGTAACATGGTCTTAACCATGAGGCCCGAATGGATAGGATGTCGATATAGGAGCCCAATCATATGGTATCCCCCAGATAGGTACCGATGTGATTATAACTTGATAGATCAAAGTGAACTAGACTTTCACTATGCCTAGGAAGAAAAACGGTTTCAGAGTTTATAGGGAGGAGGTATATCCTACCTATTCCCTAACTGAGCTGTACCTAAACCATTTAATTGCATGAGGACATGCAATAAGGTAAGATGGGGAGTATATTGGGACGAGAAAAAGGTATGTTTTCTCCCTGTAAATAACTTTATTTAGCATTCATCTTCACATGTCTAACTTATTTTTATGGATAAAAGTAGAGGAAACAAAAACTGAAGTTGGGTAAAAGTAATCAGTAACAAATTAGATAAATCTAAGCAGGAAAAACTAAGTTTTACTATCTTTATGTGTAGAATATGCAAAGTGGATGATGGTTGTTCAATCTACAAAACAATAGCATCCCGTAAAGGAAAAAGATAGCATCAGAGGCAAAGTAGGACAACAGAAGACTGGGCAGAGCGATGCTATTTTATGATGAAATCAAATCCAGTATTGTGAAATCCTCAATATCCCCTAATCCTGAGGATTCGCTTTTATCCATTTACTTTCTAAATGTTATATATAAGGTTGAAAAGCAAACTACACGGCTAGTTCAAAAATTCATAGTTTGTAGCTATTCTTTTTGACAGATAATACTTTCATCTTGGTGATGTTGTAACTCTGTTACCTGTTTTAATGAAGAAGACTACGTTTAATTTATAATCATCTTCTGAGTATCTAATAGTGGGTACTTCCGGAGACTTTGGACCCAATCAAGAGAATATATGCTGCTTTACCTGTGTTATAATTCTTTCTGTCTATTCTTTATTGTTTGTTGTTGTTAAGTTAATATCATTTTGATTACCATGAGGATTGACTATTCCAATTCATATTTGTTGTTTATTCAAGATTTAAATTTAGTTGTACATTAGATATGTGTGATGCTATTGATTGAATTGGTTATGATTAGATCATTGTTCATTCCAAGTAATGTTATCATAGATTTTAGAGACATAATTGATTTACTTCCATAGGATGCTTACATGATTATTTGTTGTTCATTTATCATTTGTTGTTCAATTAGCGTTTGTTGTTCAATTAGTGTTTTTTTTCCTATTACTATTTGTTGTTCAATTGTTATAGTTCTCTTTCATGTTTAAGCGAGTTAGTTTCAATTCCATTTGAGACTACCAAGTGTGATTCATATTCATTTGCTTTCATAATAAGTTAAGTAGAATTGCAAAGTGTGTTATGAATTTCTTTCAGAGTGGTTTGGATTGGATTTAAAAGAGATAGTCATTAGCTATTGCAACGATTCCAATTTCTTTCATTACCAGTGAACCTCTGAATTCATCGCATATATAGTGCTAACGCTCTTGAAATAAAAATACTTGCCTTGGGTTGACAATTAATGTAGGAATTAAGATCGCCTATAAAAATACATCTTAGTGCACCAACAGTCATCATGACATGACCATATCAAGTGTCTCAGTATCTCAAATCATCAATGTACTTCTCAATCTATCACTTCCTTATTCCTGCTTATCTCTTGACTATTTATGTTCGTATGTTGAACATTATCAAATCTAAAAGAAGAATAATTTGTTACCGGAGGGGAGCTTAAGCTACCACCCTATATCCATCAGGATGGTACCCAGAATAGCCAACGGGCTACTACTCGAAATATCATCATCAATCATCATCAGAGAGCATATCATCAAGGAGCACATATCAACTTGGAACCACATTGGGGAGCACATCTTGACCTAGAATCTCATGGGGGATCTATACATCTACAACCGCATATTGAGAAATATTATATCCAAACACACGGGGGAGCACATCTTGACCCTGAGATCACATCAAGGAGCTCAATCTCAACCCAGAACTGCATAGGGTCATCTCAACCCATCCTATTTCCTACTGATCTTCCCATCGATGACCTTGAATTTTCATGTGGTAGAACACCTACATCAAAATCAACTTGGGTTGTACATCCCAAGTACACTCTCAACCCATTGGCCAAACGAGGAGAGATATTCATGACAAGCCTTGCTTGTGGGTATGATGCCAACTAGGGTATACTCTACAAATACTAGACAAGGAAGCAACATTCTATGACCCTATGAAGATAGGGGAGAATCGTCTCCAACCCTATGGGTAACAGATACGGGTCATACCCTATTGTCCAGCATTCCCTTAAACCCTAGGAGCCGTCAATCTCAATTCCTTACCCTGGCAACTCAAATAGGGAATAAGAGTTGGCTTAGTGTCCTCGATCAACTATCCCCTCATCATACTCAAATCCGGTATCTACTTGTCTCAATAGCAATTATTTCCCATTCATACAAGAAATCAAATCAAACATCATGTTAGAACATAAATAATCATATAAATCACAAAAGGATATTGTTAGGGTCCTATAAATATAGGAGTCTTGTGTTTTGAATTAGTTTTCATCCCATTGGGATGTGTTAAAATATTATTTTTCATTTGAAGTTTGTTCAGATCAAAAGAAATATTAAAAAAAATTAAAAGTGAAAAGAAAAGAAAAGAAAAAGAAAAAGAAAGAAAAACAAAAAAATAGAAAAGAAAAAGAAAATAAAACGGGGGATAAAAGAAAAAATGTGTGAAATAAAAGAATAAAAAAGATTAAAAATAAAAATAAAAACCCCTACAACGAGCCAGTCAAAATGCCACTTTCAAATTTATTATAAAGTTTGATTTACATGTATTTTTCATAAAACTTTGGTTATATTTTGTATTATCATATGATATGACAAGATTGTTTTTCATTTTGTAAATAATATGTGTGCATGAATCAATGACGGAGATCTCTCCCGCTAGGGTCAATGGTGGGAGGAGGATTTCAGACCCCCCACATTCTCGACGGTTAACGGGGGGGAGCCCAAAAAGTGGATTGTGCCCAAACCACCTGAGGCGACGTGTCAGTTCCACATTGTTTTCGGGGGGTTACTTCCCAAAACACACACACCTCCTCAAAAAAACTACCATCTCCTCCACACTTATGCCCATCACCTCCACACATCACTTCCACCCATCACCTCGTGCCACTTGTCCTCCCTCCACCATCCATGTCATTGCCACCTCATCCCCTCTCCACGTCATCACCCTTCCATGTCATTCAACCATTCAACATTCAAATTTACCCACCAATTGAATGTTATACATTTATTTCTTCTCACTAAATCAACCCGTTTCTGAATTAATGGCACCCCACGCCTGAACGGTAATTGTTCCATTACAATCCCCCGCCATTTCCACTATAAAACCACCCCAGGAGCCTGTATTTATTCCCTTTCATGCTTTTACAGTCTGTGCAAGTCATTATTGAGCAAATTTACAGTGATCAGGTGTTGTTTGTCAACAATTTCTCTGTAGAATTCGATCAATTTACCACTTCGATGACCTATTCTTTCCTGTTCATATTCAATTCAAAATGTCAACACAGAAGGGCAAAGGAAAGATGGTTGAGGAAGACCCCATGATTCCCCTTGTCCCAGACCTTGACAAAACTCCCCTAATTGACACCCAATTCAAGATTGCTGAGACTAATTGTGAGTTTGACCTATACGAACTTCACAATTGGGCAAAGCAGAAATACCTTGACCACAATGATGATTTGAGCATATGGGAATCCTTTCTCCCTCAATTCATCTTCCCTCAAACCCATTTCTTCCCTGAATTTTCCACCTAGTGTCACCTTTGATACCTCCCCAACAAGAAAGTAGTGATTGCCCAGAATGATGAAATTATTTTCTCTATTTCTCCTGAAAGCATTTTCCAAGCCTTGCAAATAAATCCCAAAGCCTCCCTGCATCCTTTTTCCACTGAATCATTAATGGAGTTGTACAAAAAGCTTACATTTCCCCAGAGAGCTCATATCTTTGAGTGTTTTCTCCCTGAAAATGTTGAATTACCCAGAACAAACCCCCCATACCCTATTTCCATTTTCCCAAAGATGTCAAAACAGGTAATTTCCATGGTAACTTAATTACTCGGTTATTATACAGATCAGTGGGTTGATGAAGTAGTTTTAGGATTCTTGTTAGTATTCTCAATGGGACAGAAGCCTTCAATTTTGTTTAATTACAGTCAATTCCTATCTGATGCCATCCATGATCAGTTTATGAAATTCAAAGTTGAAGGAGTTTTTAAATATCAGTCAGTGTTAGTGTATCTTATGTTATATTATCAGGCAAATAGATTCAAATTTCAGTTGCAGAAGATGGACGAGTAGGGTAACCCTTTGTCAGTTATCCATTGGACTTCACTGGTCAGGAGGAATTCAGAGGAATACACTTATACAGATTTTGTGGACCAGTTTCTTCACACTTCTTTGTGTCTATTATGCAGTGACATTATACCAAGGATATCTCCAGAAATCAAGAAGGTCTTACACCTCTCAAAATAATCAAAGGTTGGAGACTGGTATTTATACCAGAACTACACAGAGATCAGGATTTATGGATGTGAACTCCCTCCATATAGACTACCAGTTTTTGTGTCAGTGAGAATATTTTCTTTAGAGTATGCCAAACAAATGTTGAATATGGATGAGCTACATTTTGTATCCAACAAGAATAAATCATAGTTCAAACTAAAAGCACAAGTGGGCCCATACATTGTAAACACTAGAGCAACAACAAAGGAGGTGGAGGTAGTTTTGAAACAAATGAAATTCAAGCTCAATTTCACATGGTCCTATGACCCCTTGGGAGTAATATCTAAGCTGAGAGTTGAACAAAAAAGTACTCCATATCCTCATACACCAAGGCCAGAGATAGAACAATATGCTAACCAGGAGGAATGGGCAGAAAACACATTGTAGGAGACCGAAGAGTAGTTGGCTCATCATTACAAACTCCCATTCCTAAATATAAATAAAGCATGTCTCCCACTGATTCAGAAACACAGGCTGTGTATTTTCTTGCTTTCAAGAGAAGGAAGAATGATGAAAAGACCATAACCAAAACTGATAGCAAAGCTAATCCTTAGGTGATCAACATTCAAGAAGACTCTTCATAAGAAAGGGATGCATAGGTGATCCAGTTGGATTTTGGTGGCCACCCACCTATCCCACTTAGACTCCCACAATTGTCTCTTTCAGTTTTTCATTTTCCTTAATTATAGCACAATTTACTGTTTTTAGTAGTTTTTCGGGTCCTGAACTTCCAGAGCCATTTTGAGGCCCTAAACGACGTTTTTTGGGAAATCTGGGAGCAACATGCGTCCATGGATTAATGGTTCTCTTCCCAAAGTTGTAGTTCTCGGATAGATCTTTCTAACAAGCTATTGTACGCGTCAAACGGAGATCGTATGCCAAAGTTACGACCCCAGGAAATTGATGTACCAATTTACCCAAATGGGGCCCACAGTTTGGCGTTTCATCTTCTAGGGTTAGGTGTTTAGATGTTTAGGGTTTTCCATTATTTCTCAACAATAAATAGGCCTTCGAGCCTCATTGTAACATAGTTCAGAGGCATGTAGCTGCCACATCTCTTCTCAGAGATAAGCTACCATCACCCTAGCTGGTTTATTTCCATTTCTATTTGTAGGCATATTTCAGTGTTTTACATTAATGAAATAAAGTATTATTTCCACTGCATATATGTATTTATGGTTATCTCTGTAATTTGTTATGTTCATGTTTAAATCTGGATCAACAGGAGCAAACTACTTTGGTTTTAACATGCACTCCTACCACCTCTCTCCCTTATGTAGAAGAGACCACTGAATCTCCTATCTCTTCTACTTCCTCGACTCCATCGCAGCCAAGTATTTTCACACGGTATAGGGAGATTAAGTTAAGGAATGAAGCTCTCAAATCTTCAACATACTCAAAATTCTGGAAACAAGTTGCCACCATCTAGCACAGGTTATTTTCTGCTTTTGATTTAGATAAGGGGTAGTTTCAAATGGCCTTTTTGGAGCCCAAGGTTGCAGCCCCCAGAGGTGCTGAAGATTATAAGGCCTCAATATTCTCAGTTGATACTAAACAGGTTCATGCAATCGATCAAATCGATTTGCATAAGCAGGAAGGTGAAACGATTTATTCAATTTTAACCAACTCTGTTATGGCTACTTCAAAATTGCAAACTTCATTGAACAACATTCACTCACAACTCAAGATCAAGAGGATGTCCTCTATGGCCAAAGTCACCAGAATTAAAACATTGGAAGAATTAGTTATCAAACTAGGATATGATCCTAGTGATGTCAAGGCAGCAAAGGAAGTGATCAGAAGCAAGAATTCAGACATTCAGGATCTTAGAAAATAGCTCAAACTCTCAACTACAAAACACCCTCAAACTAAAGAAGTCACTAGTTTTCCCATGGGGCTTTGGATTAACAGTGAATGGGTGAATTGTTAAGCCACTCTCTGTGATAGGTCACTGGTTCAAATCGCCCATGTGTCTTACCTACCAAAAGAAAATAAGTCACTAGTTTGGAGATGGAGAAAGAAAAGTTGTTTACTTTAGTAGTGGAGTAGAATGCTCAAATACAAAAAATGGAGCAAGGCATGGAAGCACTACTAAATGAAAAAGAGAAATGGGACACAATTGGAACATCATCAACAGGGACATCAGTAGGCACATAGGTAGGAACATCAATAGAAGGGACTATAACCCAACTCACAACACAGATATCAGTTTCAGATTCCTCAGAAAGGCTAACTCAAGCTTTGGGGGAATTTTCATTGACAAACAAAGAGGTAGAGAAACTATCAGCATCCCTAACCAAGATGGAGGAAATTAATATAAAGGAATACAATGCATACTTGGTAGAAGTACATAAGAACTTCAAACTTATTCAGCAAATTTAGAAGTATGAAGACCAGTCCATCATTATTCAAATGTTGGGAGAGGCAAAAAGAAACATTTGGCACAACATCAATGCCAATATTATAGACTTATGGTCTTCCATTCAAATCATCTTTGAACAAGAAGAATTGGTGCAGAGAGTCAAACAACAGTAGAGAATACAAAAGATGATATTGACCATAGGCCAGAAGAAGCACAAAAGATCATCAGGGTGTTGAACTCTAAAACTAGAGAAGAACTTGAAGAGCTCAACATCTAGGATAGAATAGAAACAATGATGGAAGTCAAAATAGTTTTGACTAAAAATAATTTGATGGTGCAATTGGAGAACAAATGTAAAGAGTTGGAGCTATAGGTAAAGAGATTCAACAGAAAGTTTTCTTTATTGCAGGAAAAGGGACTTCTAGAGCTCAGAAAATCTAATGGAAAATTGATTCCATTAGAGAATTACCAAGAATAGTTATGCAACATTGTTGCAAATGTGTCAAAGTTTGCAAAGGCAAAGGGAGCCATTAGTGGGGAAGCTTTCCTACAAGGCCTGCAGTTTGATTTGAATATACAACACGAAATTCATCATTTATTTTTAAATAAGCCAACTTTTCAAACTTACACTGAGGTGGATGAAAGGTTTAGGAACATGGTGAATTTTTCAATCCTAGATGAAGAAAGGTGGGACCAATTACTAGAGTTGATCGAGAAAGCATAAACAAAAGACCTACATTTTTGGCACAAAAGCATAAGCAAGGAGCTAGAAAAAGGGCACAGTCAACAACATATTTCCTTTAAATTTTCAACAGACAACCAAATTTGTCCAAGGCTTCTATTTTTTAGTTTTGTTTTAGAAAAATATGTAATTTTGTTAGAATATCATTTTGTAATGAATTCCTTTTTGGAATCTGAGATTAGTTTAGCAGAAAGTCTATAAGTATATTGTAATAAGACTTAATAAGGGTTGGAACTTGTATGAAGAAAGGAGTTGTATTTTGATATAAGTTGTGCATTGTACTGAAGTGATCAATTTACAATAATACAGAGAGTTTTGTTCCATTATTCTGTGTCAAGAAATTGGTGATGTACTTTCTCATGTGAAATTGTTTATTTTCTCAGTGTTCCATATGTTTTCTCTCTTTATTTTTTCAAGAAGATAAAGGGTCGAATTGACTTAAATGTACTCTACTCTGGCTTGTAAACAATATTGATGTTTTCATTTTGATGTTAAGTATATAATTCATCTCAGCATGCTCTATATTTAATTGAACTTAAATCATATTCGTCCTATTCACTCCAAAATACTTTAAAATATCCAAATGTTTGCCAATCATGCCTTGTTACAGCTACTCTGTCATTTTTGTGTTTGGTCACCCAGAGATTCATGACTCCATAAAAAATGGAATTTCCCTACACTTTTCAACCAAACCTTTAAAAAATCAACCTTAGGACTCAATAACTAGCCTAATATCTTAAGACAAAAATTTAAATCAGAAAGAGAGATCCATCTCTGAAGCTGGAAGGGATAGATCCCAGCTTTGCAAGTGGTTTTGTGGTTACCTCTAGGTTTCTCTCCACAGTCTAGGGAAATTAGACTGATAACAGATACCATAATCATCCTTCCTCTCAAGGAGGTGTCAATCACACGCCCAAGCTTGTCTCGATTAGCTGCACTGTCTCAAAATATGGAATTATCTCATTCCCAATTATATGGGATTCTGTGTCATCGTAATGTATCCATGTCATATTCATATCCTGATCATATGGATTTCTAAGGAGCTTATACATTCTACCTCGTAGCTAACCATGCTAGCAACTTCATGCTCAATCTCGGTCGTGTGTAAAGCTATGGATATTTCATCAATAATATAATGGCATGTTTGATATTAAGGAAACACTCATATGTGCTCATCAACAATAATCTATATTAACAAAAATACATCCATGCAGTCAAATATCATAGGAGAAATATCTCAGCCTAAAAAATAGAACATGTCATGCAAATATTTCAAAGGATGATTGGTGGCAACTCTATGTTAATTAAGCAGCTCAATCATGAATTTATTCAAGTTTTATGCACATCATATATATGGAAAAATATTCAAAAATGGAAAATCAATGCTTTAATCAACTAATGGTTTCCAATTCAAGTTTAATAGTATCTCTTCACAATGTCTTGTAATTCAATCGAAGTATCCAAGGTTTTTTCATTTTCATTAAAAAGAAACATTTCAATACCTTCACAATATGGATTTTCTTTCCCAAATTCTAGAAATCGATTCAACATGCCATGATACATCATTTCGAGCTTCAAGAGCCATATCCCTCTTACTTAGATCATTGTAGGCTCATTAGCTGTCAAGAGTAGACCATCAATATGTAAAACCAAGACCATAATCAAAATCAAAGCCATGCCTTGGAACTCATGATCCTAAATTCATCAAATAATTGTCAAATATGGACATATCTAGATCGGGGATCTCTCTTCACACAATGCTCTTTACAAGCATAATGTGTTACTAAGCCAACATAATCAGCCTTACATAAATCAATGGTGTACTATCACCATCACATCAACAAAGTCAGCTCATCAAAGTTTAGAAGTCAAATCAAAACAATTATCAAAGTCATCACAATATCAAATTATTTCAACTCGGTGACAGGGGGAGCTCATATCAAGTCTTGAATTCATTTATTATTATGCGAACAAGTTGTCATATATCATGAAATACCAATCCAAACTTCATTATTTCATTCTTATTTTGATAATACAAGTCATTTTTGTCACTAGATTAAAATGTACACACCAAGGATAAGTCATCCAAGTTCCATCTTCATACAGAATCATAACCATTAGTACTTCAACCATTATGCTAGGAACAAGGAGGCCAATATAAAACCATTTTTCCGAATACTCACACAAGTCATTTGAGGTTGATATGCCCACATAGCATTGATATCAAGGAAAATCAACGAACATCAAATCAAATCATTAGTCATCAGGTCAAGTCCAAATTTTCTATAGTAAAGAGATTTATAGTCCAAAACATATCTCAATCATCAATTCAAAGTTCTAAGTCATTGTCAAGAATCATATCAAAACTCTGAACACTTCTCATCTATATCAATCAGCCAAATCATGCCAAACTCCTGTAGCACAAACTTCAAACATAATGAAATATTTATATGTATGTCTCGGTCACCTGAAAACACAAGTTTAGTATTCATGTTCATATTATGGAAAAAATTCAATATTTTCCTAATTTAATATCTTACTATTATCTGAAACACATTTGTAGTACTAACATCTTCCAGGTGAACATCTGATTTCAAGCAAAATACTTCATTTTTTTTTAATTAGCAATTTAACCCAACAATTTCATAAATTAGTTTACACTGGAAGAATATGTCAGACACACCTTGATTTAGAGCTCAGATAGCTTCAGAAAAATTTGGATGATGGTCAACTGTAGTCAAACCCCTCGATGCTCCATTCAGGTTAGAAAGGGAGCATCTTTAGCTTCCTATATGCTACCTTGGCCTTAGCATGCATGCGTCCAAGGATGAAATCTCTCAGTTTTGTGCATGCATCCAGAACAAAACCCCTAATTTTTGTACAAGCTTCATATATGAGACTTTGTTGTAGTTAAATAACGTTAGATGCATGTAAATCATACTTCACCAATACAGAATGCAAGTAGTAATGTGAGTAAGAATCTTGAGAAGAGATTCTCCCTCTGACTAGGAATCTACTTCATTAATCTTCATTCATGTCATCAACCTGTCTCTACTAGATTCATGCAATAGTAGATCTGTTAGATCATAAACTTATATCTATCATGGTTATCAACATCATGTCATCAATATTTTATCACAGGTTAGACTTGAAATATCAAGGTAGAAGACAAATTTGATATCATATTATGAACATAATAGAACTTTTCTATCTAGTCACTCCATCAAGTTAGGGCATGCCATCAAGACATGATTATAGAATATAAATATTATAGTTATACCTCTATCATCATGGTTACCATGCTTATCATTACTAATAGGATCAAGTAAGGTCATTCAATAAAGCTTTACCAAAACAAAAAGAGTTTCAATCTCTCTTTCCATTAGCTTTCAACATGCTTATCATGAGCATTATCAATAGTACCATGTATAAGAATTAATGAGCTAACCTTCTATGTGAAATCGATCATGTCTTGTGTATGAAAAATATCAAGAGTATCATCTACTATAGTCAAGGTGCTAGCTTTCTTTATAGGATCAATATATCCAACAGATAGATGTTAGCTAAATCATCAAGTATATCAATGTATTAAGAACCAATGTTAAGTGGCTAAGAAGTTCATCATGTAAGATACTTGTACAATATGAAGTGAACCATTTCATCATACGAATCATGAATCCAAATCACTTACACATGCATGTATGATCTATTAAAAAAAGATACATTCTCATCATACCTAAGGGCTTACCTAGCCATCAATGTTACTTCTGAAATACAACATATCATGCATACCTTGTGGTATAGGCAACTTGTGGCACTTTGTCATCTTTTCATATAGTGCCTCTTAACCTTTTCAAGCTCTAGCCATCTTTCTTGCATTTCAAATGATCCTCAAGAAGAATCCCCTCATCAAATTTCATCAAGGAGGTTAGAAACATCCATATATTAAAATACATATGCAGGAGGTATAAACAATACACATAATAATCAGATCCATAAGTCTAAACAAAAGTAAGAGGCATCTTAAGTCAATAAATACTTATCTTCAATGAGATTTGATCCTCTCCCTCTTGAATCAACCTTCAAGAGCCATTAATGTCCAGTGTCCACATAACAATGTTGCCTTCAATCAACCAACCAGGCCTATTAGGGATTATCCCATCGAGGGCTTGATCAAATCTTTCGCAAGTGCTTAAGTATATTTACATTGACCATACTAGGTATGACATCTCATATCGTTTCCATAAACCAGGGTTTCTCTCAAACATTAACCCTAATAATCAAGTTTCCTAGGGTTTTCTTCAAACCCTAGAATTATTTTAGGTCTCAACCATCCTCTTCTTGCTTCCATTAAAGGTGTCATCATCAGGGTGATCTCCATGACTTGTCTTCAGCCCAGCTCTGATACCATGTTAATTTTTCATAGGGCTACATTGTTCTTTGCTTTGATAATTGCATTTCTTCATTAACACATTAAGTTCACCCCACAAATTTATAACATTATTTATATTTGCAGCATTATTCATCAACATATGCAAATATATAGAAAGAACAATATCATCATCATCAATGTAGCGGAACATAAAGAAACAATAGAAGAAAAGCATGCACACATGGAGACACCAGGATTGATCAGAGACCAGGGAAAAACCCACTAAAGGGAAAACCCTTGCAAATTCTTCTTATTCTTAGATTGTCATCAAATTATTCAACAAAAAGGAGTACAATAATCTATATCTTCATCAATGCAACAAAACAACTAGAACATCCATGACAAGACCCTAAAGATGTTTGTACTCAAATACCTAATTACAAGGAATGTAATGCATTGTCACTGACTGTAGTCAACTACTAAATATGGATGTCACTGAGCAGAATCTTCAGAATACTAACACTTTACTTTTGGTCCCCAAACGCATGCTGAGACATTGCGTGCGTGCATCTGAGACTGATTTGGATGCGCGAATCTGGGGACCAAACTGAAATTTGGAAACCCTAGCCTCCCAGAAGCTCCCTTAGACACTGTGTGTGAGTGCCTATGACTGATCTGGATTCTCTCTTGAGAACTATATGTGAGCGTCTAGGGACCAAACTGAACTATGGAAACCCTAGTCTCTTAGACACTCCCTTAGACACTGTGTGTGAGCATTCAAGACTTCTCAGACACTCTCAGGGCCATACTATGTTAGCATCCAGGAACATACATCCTCAGTTACAAACGTGCTTCTAAGGCTTGGAAACCCTATACATGTTTAAGATTCGACCCTATAGTTTTAGAGCCTTTGCACAAGCTTTCCTCTATGAAACCTGTGCGAACCAAACAATAGAAAAGAGAAGAGAGTGCTTGTTGATTGTATCCAAATGAGCTTGAGGTATCTTCTATATATAGGCTTCCATGAGGGTCCACATAATGTTGAGGCCAACCTGTCCAATTGTACATGTGCTTAGGGCCTACCTAAACCAATATACATGAGTAAATAAAGAAATTCAAAAACCAACTTTTGCTTGTCCTGTTAACACCCAGGTTGTTCCCTTTGACTCCCAAGGGAATACGGTTGGGGTAACCACTAACCAAGCTTTGGATTACAGGCCCTAGCCTACCTATAATCAGAGAGGGCTCTCTCTTTGAGCTTTAGCTCTGTTTTGTAAAAGATTTTAGGCTAGTTGTGAGTTTCGGTTTTTGTTCAAGGTTTTGGTTGAATGATGTCTTTCAGTACCTAGGGTGGAAATCTTCAGATAGTATTAGTTCATTGGGCAATGGAGTCTGTGGCTACAGGTTGTTTGAAATATTGAGTGGGGATGTTGAAACTGCAGGGCCTTTTAACTATTTCATGAAACAAACTTGAAATTGTGATGGTGAAGCATGTTTAACCAGTGAAAAGCAATTAAGAATTTTCCACTAAGCTGGGGAGTGAGAAAGAGATCTATTGCACAGGAGCAGATTTGAATTCCTGAAGAATAGACCATGTGAAAGATATAGTTTGAAGATGCAGCAATTAAGAATTACACCTTTATAACTATAACTGAAGAAAACATTTATAACAGCGTAGATTGAGTTCAGGGTATTCTATGAATAAATCCTAGAACTATTCTTTTTCTCTGCCATTAACTGTGAAACATAGCACATGATTGGGTTATGAAGAAGTAATAAAAAACACATAACGAAGAGTTTAAAGGAAACTTATTGAGCCATGAAATACGTAGGAATCTTGTAGCATTCATCAACCACACTACAACGCCTCAGACAACACAGAACTTCGGAAATTCCATCAGCCTTTGTATTAATCCTCTGAAAATTTACAGCATAAGATCTCTAGAAGAGAAAATCAAAAACCCCTGCAAGCTTATGCGAGGGGGAATATATACAATCGGTTACACAAAATATCTGAACCGCTGAGTCACTTGAGAAGTAAATATGTTTACCAACTTTACAGAATAGAAG
Source organism: Pinus tabuliformis (assembly GCA_031772625.1). NCBI lineage: Eukaryota > Viridiplantae > Streptophyta > Pinopsida > Pinales > Pinaceae > Pinus > Pinus tabuliformis. The sequence continues at coordinate 890,835,351 of CM062814.1, forward strand.
ATAAGGAAGTTATTGCTGCTCTTAAATACAAAATGAATGCTTTTTAATTCTGTCAGAAGACTTTTTGACCTTTGGAGGCCACTGAGTCGGTTGAGCGTTTTGAATAAATGCTGAATGATGTGTCTTTATGCTCTATCATGCTGTAGCTGTCTCGGCCCTGTCATCTGTAACTGTCAGTGCTGCTCTGGTGGCCGAATTGGTTTGCTGAGTTGGCTCAGTCCATTCTTCTCCATACATACTGAATGCATCAAATTTTCCTGTACATGATAACTTATGTTTTTTGATGAAAAAACTTGATGAGAGGTTCTTGTTCACAGTATCAACTGTATCATTTTGGTCCACCATTCCTGTGTGGGCAATTGATGTCTCAAAATTGCATCTAAGGTCTCATCTGCCTCTGTATATTTGTAGAAATTTGGAGGCACTTCAAACAAATGTTTGATCTCATTCATAATGAAAAATAAGTTCTCTACTCTTTTATAAAGACTTTGCCCAGATGTTGGCCCTGTTTCTTCTGAAGTACTTGGCCTTTCAGTGATCTGATTGGTAGCAAATGTGTTGACCCTTTTAGCATAGTTCTCATGTGAAAGTAGTTTCCCTACACTGTTCAGTAAGCCAGGGAGACCTCTGCTTTGTAATGCTGCAAACTTGTCCATGAATTTGTTTACTTCTGTCTGCATGTCCTGGCTTCTTCTTTCCAGTGTTTGTACCAGGCTTCTCAATGTAAGGACCCTCTTTATCAGCAGGATAGTTTCAGTTCTGTTAGGGATTCCTATTGCTGCCAGCTGAGGACCTATACGATTATTGAGCACGTTAATCATTCTATTGGCTATCTCAGGCATATTGCCTAGAGATGCCCTTGCTCTCTGGACTTCCCTGTGTGCTTTGCCTATGAGCTCCATTTGCTCATGAATGGTCTCTATATACTGCCACTGATCTGTGATTGATTGGCCAATGTTGGCCCATAAAACAGTCTTCAGCTGAGCCACCACTTTGTCAAGGGTGAGCTCTTTCTCCAACTCCTTTATCTTCTCTTTGAGGGCCTTCACTTCTCTTCCCTTTTCAGCTATGCTTTGCTTTGACTTGTCATATTTTTCATTGAGCTTAGCCAAATTCTCCCTGGCTTCATTTAACTCTGCCATTTGGGCTTCTAAGGCCTGAATTTCATTCTTCAGCTTCTGCATATCAAGGCTTGGAGCCTGCTCTGCTGTTGGTGCTGGTGCTGATGTAGAGGGCGCTGTTTGAGTTGTCTACTCTGTAGGAGGGGCAGTAGTTTGAGGAGATTCCTCAAGGTTGATTATTTGTGGATGGGGTTGTGATGTTTGGCCTCCTTCCTTCTGTTGTAGGGCTGCCTGCAGCGCAGCCTCTGACTCTCCCAATTTATCCTGTGTCTGGATCAGCTGTTTGTATAATGATACCAGCATAGCTGCTGCATCTTGGTCATGCCTTAGCTGGGCAACCTCTTCTGTCTGGGGATGAAGAGTTGCTGGGATCTTGATCATTTTTCTTAATGCTGCCATGTCTGCATCTCTTAATTTCAGCAGCGCTTGTATAGCCTTGGTGTCCTTGGGATCATGCCCAAGCTCTATGATGATATCCTCCAACGCTTTGATTCGGTTGTCTTTTTCCTGGGAGGATGCTTTCTCCAACTCAAGTTGGGCAGCTGTGTTATTTAGGCTATTTTCCAGCCTATAATTCACCAATGTTTTGTCTGCCATAGTGGCATATACCATCTCACCCGTTTGCTTGTGTAATTCAATCTGATCCATGGGGTGGATGTCTTTTGCAAGGACCTCAAGGTTAGTCCTTATGTAGTCTGCAGCTGACTGTGGCTGCAACATGGTTGGCATGAAATGACTCATTACCATTTTTCCCTCATGTACATCATATGCAGACATTAATCTCTGCTGGTTTGTAGGAGCCATATTTAATAAGTGGTTGTAGAGCTGCACCTTGAGTGGCTCATTCCTCTTTTTGATATCAATGAATTGTTGTTTGATGCCTGTTTCAGCTCCCCTTTGGTGGCTTGAGGAGATGACTTCTCCTCCAACTATTCTTTCTTGTTCCTGCTGAAAGGAACTTGCAGATGCCTCCATACTCGGTGGGCCCATGCCCAATGATTTCCCAATAGGCATTTCTTCCTCAGAGAGGGGATTCATTCTGTGCCTTTTCTCCCCTTGATTTGTGGATGTGGTGAGGGGAGTCTCCTGCTCTCTATCCCTCTTTTTTCCCTTTTCTTCTTTTTGTGGAGTTTGTAGCACTGAGGCCTCCACTGTCTTTTCTTGCCTAGGAGGCACATTCTCTTGAGCCTGTTGCTCAGTGGATATTGGGGCTCCATTCGTTTGTTCTTGCTGCTGTATTGGCTGCCCCTCTTTTTGTTGTTCTTTTTGCTGCTGTACTTCTTCATGAGGTGGCTGTTCTGGCTCCATCTCTTTCTCTTTGCCTTTGCTGGAAGCCTGATCAGTAGCTTTGGCTACCTGTTGATGTGCTGTAGAAGATGAGGCAGCTGCTCCAAGTTGCCTTTGATATGAAGAGAAAACCTGTCCACAAGTTTCCAAGTCAGCCTCCTTTTCAATATTCTTTGCATTTCTTTGTATCATTTTCTCTCTAGTAACTGCCTCTTCTAGGGTGCCCTCTTTCCAACTCAATAAGTTGGCATACTTCTCAATGTGAGGCAATCTGACATGAGCATAGCCACCCAGTTTATGTTTTACCCTCCTGAGAGAAATGAAATGATTAGGGTCATAAGGTACCCAGCGAAAACTGGTTTCCAATCGGAGGCGTTCTAGCATGCCATCTGCTTCCTTCCATCCCTCCTCCCTTATGTTGTAAAGAAAAGGGCCTAGCTGGTTCCTGACTTTTAGTTGCACTTTCTTGTTTTTACTATGGAAATGGATCATGTCTGCATTTCCAAACTGCCTGAAATACTCCAAGGTAAATAGTCTCATAGGGACATATCTTGGCAGCCTATAAGGGTCCAACTCACAGCCATATATTCTGATTACTCTATGGTGTTGGTAAAATTACCAATCACCAATGTTGTAGGACTTAGAGAGATGGAGAATTCTTTGCATTTCATCAGTCAATCTTGGAGGAGGAACACCATAAAACAAGGTCAAAGCTGGATGAATGAAAAGGTCTATGAATTCACAGTATGTGTATGGTGAGCAAGCGGTGTGATGAAAAACTGAAGTCCAAAACACAACCGACCTTGGATTTCCCTGGGCATCAAGTTTCTTGAGAGGAATAGGGAAACTGTCAGGTTGATAGAATAAGAACAGATGATATATGTATGAGGTGTATCTAAACACCTTTTCCCTTTCTAGATTCATCAGTTGCTCATGAATCTTGTTTGCAATGTATTCAGCATAGTCATAGTGCATAGCAGGAGGCTTCCCAGGAGAAAATATGGACAGCATGGCCATAATGGTGTCATCAACATCCTCAACTCCCTTGTAGCCCAGGACATAGCTAATCAAGTCTACAAGCATTTTGCCCAAGTCATTGAGATATGGATTTCCAATAGGAGGCGTTCTCACAGTTTCAGAGCTTGGCTTAATGAATAATTGATTAATTTTGATGATTTGGGCACTGGATAGGCTGCCCCCCTTCTTTAATAAGTCCAACATGGAGAGAGGAGTTAATGGTCTTGCAGTGTGAAATTGCAGCATCTCCTTTATGGCCTCAGGGGTAATATGGAACAAGACTGAGCCTATGGGATTGAGAACAGCTCTCTGACATGGATCATAGCATTCACAGCATCTATGGATCAAGTCTGGAAGGGAGTTGACTTGAGGAAGGTTAAAAATGGGCAAATTGGAGTCCCAAATCCCTAAGATATCAGCTCCACTGATGTGTTGGGCCTTTAACTCATTCAACAGATGGATGTTAAATTTGGAATTCATTGGAAATGAGTCTATCATCTGATAATCTTTATCCCCCAGGGCCTTCCATTCTAACTCTCTCTGTGGGGCATTGAGGGGTGCTATATTTAGTGCTATTGGTGTTTCCATGGCTAATAAGGCCTCTGATTTGTATGTGAACCGGTGTTACTGAATAGAGCAACAGAGGGGTATTTCTGGAACAGAAGAGTGAATTACAAAGGAACAGAGGGTAACTGGTATGACAGCAATTGAAATACTGCACAGAGGACTGATAGAACAAATCCCAGGCCTGGTAAACTCCCTCCAAGGTGAATTAGTGGAGCTCGGGTCCTTTAAGTTCACGAATGCGCGAACTAACTGTGAATTTGGGTAAATTTGACTAAATGCAGGTTCTGTAGATGAATTTCGACCCAACAACTGAAAATAGGCCTGGTTACTGGGATTTTCTAGTAGGTACAGTGTTCTTCACTGGTTTTAAGCTATCTTTGGAGAATTATGGACAAAACCAGGCACGAAGGGAATGATTCGGATAAATACCTTGTGAATTGCCGGCAATGGTCACAAATGCAGGTAGATTGGATGCGCCCACTGTCTTTGTAGCGATTTCTGCAGGTTGGCGACGGATTGGTCGTAAAATGCATGTAGAGCAGAGCAATAGTCTTTTTGGCAAAAGTGACAAAAACACGGTTTTTTGGCGAAAATATGGACTTTTTGGGATATTGGCGCTTTTTTTGGATGACGTCAGCATGACATCATCAGGTGGGGTCAGGGTCGGGTGACGTCAGCATGACGTCATCGGGTGACGTGGCGGCCTGTGAGTGGTCCACGGGGACTGGTGAGGTGGCGGACAGGTCAGAGCATTGTCGGACGGGGGCGCTGATGCGGCGGCGATGTGGCATGACGTGTGCACGACGTGGCGGTGACGAGGACGTGACGTGAGCGCGACTGGTCAGCGGTAAATGGTAGGCGGTAAATGGTTTTCTCGGACCGCTCTAGATACGGAAGTAGTATTGTCAGAGGGCGGCCCGAGAGAATCTGGGGGTGACGCGTGGCGGAGGCCTGATGTCACCCTCTGATAGTTTCTCGGGCGATAACGGTAGTACATCGGGACCGACCTGATATGGATATGGGCCGTCGGATGGGAGGGCCCAGATCCGACAGTCGACGGGTCATCAACCTGTCAGGGCGATACGGTAGCGGGCGGGAGAATAAAATAATATTTTTTGTGAAATGCGCGCCCGGCGGAAACTTTTAGAAAAGTGGGTTTTCAAGCAGTGTTACGGGCAAAATGCATTATGCGCGGGTTTATTAATAAAGCCGGATTAAGGTTATTAATCCAAGCGGATCTTGGATTAATCCCAGGATTAATGTATGAGCGCTCTTTGGGTCGCACTCTAATGTTTTAGCGCTTAAATCATTTAAAACCAAACTTAGAGCTATAATGCTCGGGGAAGGGGATACATAGGTATTTTTGGGATTTTTTGCATAATTTACATAGTAATAGGGGGAATAGGGGGTATAGGGAGTTAAATAGCAGAAGTTAGGGGTTAATATGAGTGGAAGAGGTGGATGAGGAGTGGAAACACTAAGTTTTATATGGAATCAACTTAGTTTAGGGAGTAGATCAAAATGAAAAGAATTTTACACAAGAAATGTGGCTTTTAAAGAAACAAGAACCACCATAAGACCTTAACTTTCTTCCATGAACACAACTGGTAATGGGATGTTAGCAATGAGTGTGAAGGGGGGAAAATAGGAAGTTAGACATGCTCCTTTGTATTGCTGCAAGATGATGGAGAAGAGGAACTACTCTATCCACTGTTGTTTCCTTTATGTTAGACCAGCTAAATTTAATTGAAAGGAATGACATTTCTGCAACCTTCTCTACCTACCCATTAGCTTGCCTAGCATTTTTTGTTTCTTCATGGAGGGTGCATTTAGACTTGCAGACCCTCATGTGCCTTTTCTTTTCTTTTGGCTTTTTCCTTTGATTTTCTATCTAGAACTACCCTTATTGCTTCCAAGGTCCCAGATTAAGCAGTTGGGAACCTTAATTCTCTACCTAACTACTGGTCTGCCAAGATTGAACAGTTTGGACATACTTCTTTCTCTATTCTACAACAAGAAATTGAAACATGGCATGATCCAGATTAAGCTATTGGGTCACCCATCCAAAATTGAGTCAACATCAAGCTATGTACACATATTACCTTCTCTTGAAAATATGGGATCTTTGCATCACCAAAGCAGAGCATATTTGGAACTTTCTTTGTCAATCATGAAATATGAAGCCTATTGGTATAGGTATCTAACATGTCCAAATAAGGTGATACTTAGGTTCATTTTGCTCCTCTCGAAAAGAGTAATCTATTGAAATTATTATATTCATCATATAAGATGTCCAAAGTGGAATTTGAACGCAATTTCATAATTTTAACAATGGGCATAGTCTAAAAAAGAGCAATAAATAGAGATCTATTAGTTATCTAACTTATAGAATAAAATGGATTGTGAAACACCCCCCCCACCCCTTGTTAACTACCAAGAAGGAAAGGGCCTTGAAATTTATATATTTTTTGATATAGAAAGGTGGCCACATGGAGAATATCAGGTAAGGGGAACTACACCATATTTAGTTTCGTAAATGAAAAATAGTGGACAACCCCCTCGTTAACTTTCAAAAAGGCAAGGGGGCAGTAAAATTAATGTGAGATACCAATGTGTTCTAATTATGTGACGTCAAACAAGAAAACTTTGAGAAGTTTAACCCTGATCGTGGTGGTTTTTTGTGGTTTCCACATGGCACTTTCTTAATGGTCAAACTTTAAACAGGCATAGCTCTCCATCAAAAGGTTGGATCAAGACAAAAAAATATATCACTAGAAAGATCTTGATGAGAGAGATGCATTGGTGTTATGCAAAGTTAATTCTGCTAACTTTTGGAAAGAAGTAACTTTATAACCCCATATTCATAATGATACCATGGAGGTCATTTTAGTTAAGAGTAACACCTTCCACATCCCTATACACCAAGGGAGGGTGGGAGGAAGTGTTACAAGTTAGAGATCCTCTACATTAATTATTGAGTAAATGTGCATGTATGAGGGTAGAGTCAATCTATGGGAATTATCTCCCACCTATTTCACTATATGGAAGGGACCATAGTGAACAGCCTTGATCTTCTTACCATGACCTTGTAGTCTATCGTTGTTAAATTGTAAGCATACTCTCCCCTCACTTTTAACGTACTTTGGTTTATGTTGGTCATCCCTAGCCTTTTATTTTTCTTGAAATTTATTCAATGTATCATGTACTTGCAAATGGATTTGTTTAATCTTGCCAACATTTTTTTCTTACCTTCATGCATTCCCTATGAGATCCTTCCTTAGTCCTACTTTATATCTACATACAACATTCAAATATGAAGGTGGAAAATATCCAAAACAAGTTTCAAATGGTAATTTACTAGTAGAGGTGTGGACTACTCTATTACAAGTGTTGTATATAGAACATACTTTTATCCCATATCTTTTCATTCTTTTGATTGTATCCCCTCAAGATTTTCACTAAAGTCTTGTTGACTATTTGTATCTACCCATCTATCTATAGATGGAATCTTGTATACCTCTTTAACTTTAGACCCATCTTCTCCAACAATGTAGTACAAAAGGCACTGAGGAATCATGTGTCACTATCTGAAATCAGGATCCTTGGTATTCCAAAATACACCCAAATCTATTTAAAGAAAAACTACCATGTGCTTTAGATTTACGAAAGCTATAATTTTTTATCTAAGTGGAACTGAAAGCATGTTTTCCAACTTGTTTGTGTTTCCCTTCTAGAAATTAATGGTAGATGAAACTATTATAAGAATCCCATCCGTTTATATTGTTTGGTATGGTGTAGCTTACTTTCAGCCTGTAGGTATTGTAACAATTGTTGATCTATGAGGATGATGGTCTCCTTTCCGATTGGATAGTGTTTCTAGTTTTTTACGGACTGTATCAAATCATAGAGCTCCTTATTGTAGATAGGGTAGTTGATAACTACCCATTGTAGTGGCTACAACCAACCACCCTCCAAAATTTTTCCTATGATTTGATTTTTAAACCTCCCTTCTTATCCACAACAGTTCATCTAGTATTGATCCAAGTATTCATCCTTCAAATGAGACTTATATTTTATTTTTTGCTTTTGTTTTATTACTTAGATGATTATTTTAAGTCACAAGCTGATCTCCCAACTTGGTCTCATTGTATTTTTAGGCTCGCCTCCAGAAACTGTGCAATCCTTGAGGGAAAGCAACCTTGATGATGGTAATTGTGGAGTCCTAACTGTCAGTGAGCCTTGAGGTCAAAAACTACGCAGTCATGGGAGGCAGCCCAAAACTAAGCCCAGAAATTGCACAACCCTCGCTAAGCTCAAAAACTATGCAGAGCACTGAGCCAGAAAGTTTCCCAGTTCCGTAGAGCTACGCAGTCTTTCCCAGTAGTGTGCATGGCAAGTTTCTGCGAAAAAGAAAAAAGCATCCCTAAAAAATAGGGTTTTTTTTTTAGTATCCCGAAGGAGGCACTTGCACTATTTTTGGAAACCTCCACCAAGTGTTTCTTTTTCCTTGATTTGAGGCATGCACGTCATAAACCCTAATTTGTCCAAAACTATTTAACCAATGCTTATATAGCTCATTTTCACACTTGATATTGGAGCTCTAGCATTCTTGAGGCGATCAAGGAACCTTCGGTGTGATCGTCGCCACTTTTCTAGGTACAAAAGTTGTTGATCACCTCTACAGCAATCATTGTTACCATGGCACCTAAGAGAGTTGTTTCAAAAGAAACCACTAAGAGCAATACTCGGGAAGAAGTTGAGAAAACATTGGTTGATTTCCATTGTATGAAGATACTCAGTTTTGTATCCAGATACTCAGCAGAAATAGGAAGAAGAACAGAGGAAAGGTGTGATGATAAAGGAAACATCATCGATAGAGGTCGAAGAGCATGAACAAGAACAACCAGCAACTGAGGAGGAAGGTGAACAGATGTAGGATCCAGAGATTTCTCAGAAGATTGAGTAATTATAGAAGTGACATACATGGATATGGAACATGAGCCACAAAATGAAGATGTTGTTTGATGCTGAGAGAACCAAAATTCATCCCTCGGTCTCTGCCACCTCTAGCAACAGAGCCAGCCTCGATCGAGCAAGGGGGTGTTGTTCCCCATGATGATGATCCGGTGATGGATGTGTATAATCTATCATTCAATGAGTTTCAAAGGAGGATTGTGCAAGCACGGAGAAAGTACTTTCCATATGATCACGTGTCACCTCGACTCATTAAAGAAAGGGTGATAATGTCATACACCAGGAAGCATCCAAATGCCATTGTCGAAGCCAACTTTTCATATGTAGGAGAAACACAGTCAAACATTTAGTATTTGATGATCAAGAATGAGCAGTTGGAACATAAGTTGCGGGTTGCTAGGAAAGAGGCAGAACAACTCCGTGAAGCAGTGCATAACGCATTTTTTACACATGTTTACTTGGAGGAGATGAGAGCAGCGATACTTACTGAAGTATCAACACTAGAAGAAACCATGCAGAAGCTCTAAGAGGGGTTTGTCATTGTACATAAAGTAGTTGCCCATTTTCATGACCTAGAACAGCATAGCAAAGGGTTTGTTAAAACTCTCAAGAACATACAAGTTGTCATTGACTATGTGCAAGAGTGGAAAATGTGATATAAAGGGGCACCGCTTGACTTAGTGAAGAAAATAAAGCCACGGGTAGAGCTGGAGAAAGAAAAGGTTCGAATGTTGATTGAGAAAAAAAAAACAACTCACCTCATTCAGTGGCAGAATTCAGGCCTCATATGTACAATTGTTTAGTAGTTTTGATGTCTTGGTGAGAACACACCATATCCCATTATTTGGTTCCCTCACCAAAGCGAAATCCAAGAACCAAGTCCGACAGGAGATGGAAGAGTACTTGGATAAGCTGAGACAGAATTCCATCAAGGAATACTTGGAGCTAAACAGACATAACATGCAAAATTTCATTGGTGGTCATGTCCAAGTCAGAAAAATGCTACTCAAGCTTAAAAAAAACTAGATATAGGTTCCAAAACATTGTACTCGGATTCCATGGAGGCCAGAGTCTGCTTCTAGCCAGACACCATCATGCAGTTTTGGGATGCCATCACACAGTATCGATCTTAGCACCAATATGTGACCTAGAAGCAGCAAGTGGAGGTTGCTGAGCTAGATTTCAATCAAACTCAAGCATCATAGTGTGGTGTCTTGTTAGGCTATCAAGTTATCTCTACCCTATTTTGTCTCATATGGGTACAAGTGTAAAATGTAATATTATAATTATGTTGTAAGTGAAATTCCAAGTGCTAATATTGGAATATGAAGAGTCATCATGTAATGTAATGTGTCATTTTGTAAAGAATTTGAAGAGTCACGAGGGTAGTCCAAAGGTCACAAAGGGGGGTTGAAGAGTCACCCCCTCTTGTTATAAAGAAAATCTCATAACTAATGTAAAAAGGTTTTGGTAGCCAAGCTTTTGGCTAGGCTTAGGCTTAGGAAGAGCTTGGGAGTATTGTGAAGAGCCTTCTCTTCTTTGTAGCGTAGACCGAGTAGTATACTTATTTGGAGGAGAAGGTGTTCTTGACTATAATGTTCCACTATTGGGGCTAGTGGTAGTCAATGGTGTATGTATGAATGGAACTTTCACTTATAATAATAAAATAAGAGCCAACACACTTTCATGCATACGTTGAGAATATAATAGGACTATTCTTGTTGTATTTTCAATGTATGTTATTTAACTTATGCTTATGAACTATTTTTTTTGCATTTGTATGAATCTTGTTGAATGCATGTTGTTGTGTTACTTCATCACTTTAACTTTTAGACTATTCTGCATCTTAGCTTGTGATGTCATTGTGCTTGTGTGTTCCTTTCAAGATGTGTACTATTACAGGCTTCCAAGGGGTGCACTTCCTTTTCCCTTTGTGTGTTTGAACCTTCATGCCTCAAACTTAACTCTTTGCAGGGTCACATACTTGCTCTCACCCAAAGTTATCATACTTCCCTCTGTGTGTTTTTGCAATCAAGGAATAATAGTACCACCCACTGCTGGGACTCCTACTCCAAACAGTGTGAGGTCTACTTGGGACTTCATATCAGGGAGATCCCTGAATGTTGGTGAGTCCAACACCATCAACATTTCTGGTGCTAGGAGGACCAAATGACAAGTTGATTCCTTGAAGTCTTTTTAGAATTTATTCACTCATTTAATGACTTATCACCAAATCATAACCCTGACATGTCTTTATAGATACACATATTTGAAAGTTCCAACGAGAATTATTGATGATTGGTCCAATCTGAAATTCAATGGAGAGGGTGAAACAACCTTATTTGAACACACCACACAGTTTCTTGATTTTTGCAGAAAGCACAACATCCATTGTCAGGATGTTGGTTGTATATTTTTCATTCTCATGTTTGAAGGGCGCATGCGAGACTGGTGTAACACATTGCCTAATGTCTCCATTCAAACTTTTGAACAACTTTTCATACAGTCATGTCATGCTTTAAATCTCTATCATCGTAAAGCTCTTAATAAGAAAATTTTAAAATTGTGAAAAGCACTTGATGAATCTGTTCATGACTTTCACGATCGTTTCACCCATTACTGCTTTGAATTTCCTTAAGATGAAGTTGATTGGTTTTTTTTGGTAGACATATTTCTATATCTTGTTCACATTTAAGACAATACACATGAGTTAGAATCTTTTGAACCTCTACCAACGCACTTTGATGTTAGATATTCTAAATCTGAGACAGACAAGGTGGTTGTTCCAAGTGACCCTCCATCCCCTTCTCATCAAACAACTCTAGTTCCACAAGTCTAGGTGGGAGAAATTGAGAATTCATCTCTTGATATACCACAATCTCCTCCTACCCTACATACTCTGAATTTTAGTGCAGATTTGGACTGTGACTCTAATAGTTATGATGAAGTGTTATCTCTCCATCCTCCATCCTTTGGTCCTTCTAATCCTATGGATTTTGATGTGTTGTGTTCACATGTTTCAAATTTCCCTTGTGATGTTCACAAGGATCAAGTTCTGGATGGATTTGGTGTTGAAAAACCAACCTTCAATATCATTTGTGATGAGTATGTGTGGGAGTCTGAACAAGAATCTACGGTAAAGGATGACCTCCTTACATCCACACCTCTTCTGCATTATCCTGACATTTTCGATGATTTTTTCATTTCTGTTCAATCTTGTGAAAATCCAGTTTCTGATGTTACTACTTTCCATCATTTGCAGAACATGTCGAATGCCAGTTTTTGATTTGAGTGCAGAGAGGACAAATCTTTTTTGCCTAATCCTCCCAATCTCTCATCTTGTATTTTTGGGAACATAAAGGGTGAAATTTTTCATTCTCCATTATCCCCTTTTTTCGATTCATTATATCATGAGGATGTTTTTGTTTGTGATCTTGAATTTTATGATCGTGGTTGTCGTGATCTTTTCATTGATTCATTTGATCACGATTCTTATTTTCCACTGTAGATCTTTTTAAGCCACCGATCTTTGATTATCAATATTCTAATGAATTGAAACCTCCCCAAGTTGTCGAGGCACTTCAGCCTGAGCTGATGGTTATGTTAGGTTCTCATAGTCTTGAGGCTAGTTCCTCTTCTGATCAGAAATGTCTTGAATCTTTCCAGGCTCCTCCTCACTCTATTGTACACGTTGAAAATCAATCTATTTTACAATATTATCATCCTCCATCTATATCACACGATCTTATCGCCCAGTAACTGGAGGAGTTTTACATAGCAGGCATTGTTGGTAAACATAAATTTTCTTATCTTTTCATGTTTTCTCATTTTTCAAGTTTGAAAGTTTGTGCCTGCATGTCTTTGACTCGCACTGTGTTTAAACACCATGTTATATCTACAGAGTGCATTTCATGTGCTTTTCATTCTTACTCTTTTGAGGGTTCATTCAAACTTCTAACATTTTGGTTTGTATTGGCTTATCTTTATTCTTCATTGGTATGCTTGTATATCTTTCTTGAGACCCATTCCCTTGCCTATGTATGCTAACAAATGCATTGGTGGCTGCATTGGAAGTATCACTTTACGTAAGTTGGCCTATGCTCTGTTTAGGTTAGGAGGAGGAGTAGTTTTTTTATTTTCATGTTTCTTCCTTTATTTTCTTTCATTCGTTTTCATTCTACTTCTTTCTTTTCATTTTCTTTCAGTTATATGTTAGCTTCTGCATGAGACTGTGTTTGGCTTCTCAGACAAGCTCGGTGAAATCAAAGAGGAAGTTGTATTGTGATCAATGCTTGGTTATCTGTTTATTCCCTTTATTTATGTGAATCTTGAATTTATTTTAATCGATGATACTCCAACAGAAAATACGTTCCTTTTGGAGAGAGTCGTGGTGAAATCACAATGCTTGCACTTTTAACTAGTACCACCTACTCTAATCAGTCTTCTATTTTCGTTTAATCCTTGTCAACTAAGTAAAGAAGAGTAAGTAGAGGGGGAAAACCTTAACAAGTATGTGATAGATATATATAAATATCCTTCTCTAAAAGGACAACCTCTTCCACTCTCAATAATTCGGGATCCCTCTTCCACCTCATGAAATAAATAAGTGTTTATGCATAGTTCTATGAACAAATAAAAATGAAAAATTAAATAAAGGGAAAAATAAGAGAAAGGATTCATGCATAGAGAGGTGAAGCAAGTAACTCCACTAGGGTACTTTCCAGGCTCATTGGCAGCAGACCAATGCTTGTGTTCCTGAAGTGACTCTGTCGAGGTACTGTCCAGGCCTGCTGGCAACAGAGCAACACTAGAGATGAAAACTATGACTTTGAAAATTTATTTTACTTGTGCATCTATATAATTCTCATCCCCAATCGAAATAAATTAGTCTAACTTGGCTTGGTATGTGTGTTGTTGATGAAGAGAATGGTAGGTACTACATCTTTAACTCAAGTTAAGTGAAGAAGCTATGATAATCAAAGAACAAAACAATACTTCCGAAAGAGTTAGACCTTCTCTGCATGAGACAAGATCCATACAAAGAGCTAGAGTTCTACCATTTTGTCATCAGTGTTGTAGCAACTACAACCATCGTCCAAAATTTTACCTATGCTTCGATTTTGGAGGCTCCCTTTTTATCTACAATAGTTCATCTTGCACTGATCCAGGTATTCATGCTTCGACTGAGACTTATCTTTTCGCTTTTTCTTATGTTTCTTACTTAGTTGATTCTTTTAAGTCGCACGCCAACCTCCCAACTTGGTCTCACAATAGTTTTGGGCTTGCCTCCAAAAACTACGCACTCCTTGAGGGCAAGCAGCCTTGATGATGGGAATTGCACAGTCTTGATTGTTGTTATCCTTGAGCTCAAAACCTGTGCAGCCATGGGAGGAAACCCAGCACTAAGCCCATAAATTGCACAACCCTCACTAAGCTCAAAAACAACGTAGAGAACTGAGCCGAAAAGTTGCCCAATTCCCCAGAGCTACACAATCTTTCCCAACAGTGTGCATGGAAATTTTCCTCGAAAAAGAGAAAAAGCAAAAAAGCAAAAAACATCCCTAAAAATAAGGATATATTTTTAGTATCCTAAAGGAGGAACTTGCACTATTTTTGGAAACCTCCGCAAAGTGTCACTTTTTCCTTGATTTTAGGCATGTATGTCATAAACCCTAATTTGTCCAAAACCATTTAATCAACACTTCTAGAGCTCATTTGCATACTCAATCTTAGAGCTCTAGCATTCCTGAGGAGATCAAGGAACCTTCAATGCAATCATTGTCACTTTTCCAGGTACAACAGTTGTTGAGAAACTCTCCAAAAATCATTGTTACCATGGCACCTAAGAGAGTTTCTTTAAAATAAACCACTAAGAGCGGTACTAGGGAAGAAGTTGAGAAAAAATCATTTGATTTGCCAATGTATGCATATACTCAAAAGTGACCTTCACTAACATGGCATCAAATTAAAGATGCTTTTGCAAAGGAATTTGAGGCAGAATTGGAGGACTGACAAGTTTATCTCAGCATACAATAGTCAAGGATATACAAGGTTACAGGCAGGTATCCTACCTTCCCATGTGGAAATATCATCAGTTGAATTGCCTCACACATTGATGAGAAGACCATGACATTGAGAAGTGCCAGCGAGAAAAATATTGCCACCTTCCGAAAAGAAGACTTTCAACAAATCTAACACTTTCTCGAGTCAGTAGAGCACATGGACTCACTCTTCTATGCCATCCACAACTATGTGAACAAAAGAGAAATTTTCAAAGGCGAGGTGAAAGAGCCATTGAAGTTTCGATAGACACCCACCCATGTATACAAGACAAATTCCCTTAAGAAGGATTACCGTCTCTTGGTTACCTTCGCTTGCATGATTCATGGTCAAGAGAGCATGGAAACCTTTCCTAGAGGGTGGGAAATCTTATTGGACCAGGTGGTGAATTATGGGAAGTCGTTCAACTAGTTAGGTATGTTGGCTCGACAGCTAAAGTCCCATGTAGAAAAGGCCTGGAATCTACCCGAGGGTGAGAAAGCAAGGTTTTTTATGTTTGCATACTTACTGGATGTAATCTATGCATAACAATGGTTCCCTAACATGAATTGGACATGGACACCATGAGAAACTGTCATGTACATCTATTGCAAGTTTCTTTCGGAATACAGTTATCGAGGAGTAATGACACGACTAATTGACTACTTCATCATCTCGCTTTACAAGTTTATCTTTGAAGAAGATCCACCTTGCATGTCATAAAAAGCAATGGAGGCAATAGAAGACATCGCAGATTGGTATTCCTTACGAGGTAGAACCTTCATTAGAGTGTTTGGTAGAGAGAATCATTTGCATGCTTTACCAAGGTATGCCACTAAAAAACTTATCATGCAAGAAGTATCATACCATATCACCATAGGGTTGTTTGAATCGTTGCACAGGAAGAAGAAAACACCATGGCTTACTCTTCCTTTGTCTATTGGATTATATGAGATAAAGAACTTGAAAGTCACAAATGTCGAGGCAAATTAGATAGTGAGATTTGAATTCAACACTTGAGACTTTAATCTGTATGATCCCCATAGTATTTGTAAGGACCATTGTACAAGAGTTTACTTTCTGTGGATTGATAGGGCATTTCAGTGGCCAAATGAGGATCCTTGGAGGTACTTCTAAAATGCTTCCATACTCAATGAGTTAGTCAATTTAGCAGGGACTTCATAGGCTACTCCACAGACGGAAGTAACTCCCAAAGTAACAAAAATAAAAGGTAGTAATCCCATGTAGAACAAGGGAAAGAGGAAGATTGCTGAAAGTCCAGAGGGAGAAAAAAGTCACAAGAGGAAAGCAAATCCTATTATCATGAAAGAAAATTTAGTAGGAGAAGTAAAGAGGAAGCAGAGGATGCAGAGAGTGGAGTGGAGGAAGAGAGAAAAGAAAAGGTTGCAAGAAGAAAAACTAAAGCTGCAACAGACAGAGAAAAAGATGAAGGAAGAACATGGGTTGAGAAGGAGAGAATGAGAAGAGAAGCAGAAGCAAGAAGAATAACAAAGGAAAGGTGTTATGATAGAGGAAACAACATTGATACAGGTTGAAGAGAAGGAATAGGAACAACCAAAAATTGAGGAGGAAGGTGAACAAATACAGGATCAAGAGCTTGATTAGCAGATTGAGCAATTGATAGAAGTGAAAGACATGGAGATGGAACAGAATCTATAGAATGAAGATGTTGATTTGATGCTGAGAGCACCATAGGTCATCCCTCAGTCTCTACCACCTCCAACAACAGAGCCAAACCCGAGTGAGCAAGGGGGTTTTGTTCCCCTTGATGATGATCTGATGAAGGATGTGTACAATCTTTCATTCGATGAGTTTCAAAGGAGGATTGTACAAGCATACAGAAAGCACTTTCTGAATGATCACATGTCACTTGCATTCATTAGAGAAAGGGTGATAGTGTCAGACACTATGAAGCATCCAAATTCCATTTCCGAAGCTAACATGGCCTATGCAGGAGCAACAAGGTCAAACATTCAGTATTTGATGGCTGATAATGAGAAGTTGGCATAGAACTTTCATGTTGCCAGACAAGAGGAAGAAAAACTCCATGCAACAAAATATAATGCAGTTTCTACACAAGTTTACTTGGAGGAGATGAGAGCAGTGATAATTGTTGAAGTATCAACACTTGGAGAAACTATTCGGAAACTCTATGAGGGGTTTGTCACCATACATAAAGTAGTTTTCCATTTGCATGACATACAACATCAGAGCAAAGGGTTTGTTAAAACTCTCAAGAACATACAAGTTGTTATTACCTATGTGAAAGAGTGGAGTTTTGAAAATGCAACAAGACGATGGAGCTTAGTGAAAAGAAGTCGCCTTCACAAAGTGGGCCCGTAGGCTATTTTTGGCGCAAAGTCTATTTTTAGACTATGTCTATTTTTAGACATATGGATCATGGTCTATGAGTTGCAGGATGCTATTTATGGATGATTGGTCATGTTGGTAAAAATAGATGGACCTCTATTTTTAGACATATGGGCGGATTCTATTTTTAGACTGCCAGTCAAAAAATAGAACAGTAAAATATTATTAGCTCTTAATAATATTTGGACTATGAACATTATCTTATCCTCTTGCAGCACTTCAGTTAGAGCTACAGATGTGGCACATGCAACTGCCAGAAGGAAATACGCTTTTCCTATGGGTTAGTTGAGCTATTGCATGATGAACTTCAGTTAGAACTCAAGTGATTGAGTTTGGTGGAGTTGACTGAGGAGTTGATGGAGTTGTGTTCAGTTTGACTTAGTTGAACTAGTTGTATTTAGTCTAATTGCCAAATACACTAGTGATGAGTGATGTGAATTAATTACTAATTAATTCACTAATTATTAAATCATAAATCAACTAAAGAATACATCAGTTAACTCTGTGCATGGACAGTTCATTGGAGACAAGTGTTAGAGGTGGGTGAAAGGGTGAGACTACTATCAGTTGTGACTATAGATGTGCATGAGATTTGCACAATCATTGATTGAGATTGCCAATGAGGATTGTGCAGTACAAGAAAAAAGGAATTCAAACTTGGATCTCATCTATTCTCAACTTGGATTGTGCAGTAGAGACAGGCAAACAGTGGAGGAGATTTGAACCCGTGACTTGTTCAGATCTGAGCTAGTTTTTGTGTGTAGCATGTGGAGATAGTACTGAGTACTTGTGAGGAGTATTGTACTATGTATTGTTACATATTCTCTATCATTATAATATACAGATAGTTGGGGGTTTTCAGTTGTATGCTTTCCCCATTACATATTGTGTTGATATGTGTGATTGATGTTTCAATGTGCGCATGCGATTGTCTTTTTTAATTCCGCAAATTGATGATCAATGGTAGAGGAGGTTATGTATTATGCATGCATTTTGAAAAATTCAAATAGTGTATAATCAGGATAATCTCTGTGAATAATTGTTATATTATTCAAATTTCTACATGGTATAAAAGCGAAGTTGATCATCAGATCTATTATTCAGAAAGTGATTACATTTTATTTCTTCAGGCAGAGTCTGTAATCGGGCCAAGTAGCCTCTGGATTCATCCTTCTTTTGGAAGGTGAGATATCTGGTAAATGCCCATATAGTCAATCTCTGTACGAGAAATACTTTGTTCTCATGAATTTTAGATCAAAAGCGGTTGAGTTTTGAGCTGGTGGAATTCGAATTTGCAGCACTGTTTTCTTGGTGTCAAAGTTGAAATGTCTTTCAACGAATTGCGATTGGAGTATGCCCTTGAAGGCAGCTCGAATTATATTGCATGGAAAGACAGGATGGAGGTGGTGTTAGATGACAATGGGTTGAAGGAGTTCATAGATGCTGAGGTACCAAAGCCTACTGATGCTACTCAAGTTGAGGCTTGGCAAAAGAAGACAGCAAAGTGTCGAAGGATTCTGTTGGAGGGCGTGAAGGATCACATTGTATCCAGCCTGCATGGAAAGGATTCTCCATACTTGATGTGGAAAGCGTTGATAGATTTATTCCAAAGCAAGAGCGACCAGAGGAAGTTGGCGCTCAAGGATAAACTCAGAGACATTAAGTGTGAGAAAGGAGACAATATGCCCAAGTATCTCATGAAGTTCACCCAATGTCGGGATGAGCTGGGAAGTGTGGGGGTGTTTGTCGATGATGAGGACTTGGTGAGCTTGGCTCTTCTTGGTCTTCCGAAGAGTTGGCATTCCTATCAGGACTCTGTCAATGGTTAGGAGCAATTGCCAGGATGGGAGAGACTTTGGTCTGATCTTGTGCAAGAGGAGATCAAGCGGAATACCAGGGACGAAACTTCATCAAAGGCATCTGATGAGGAAAATTGTGCTTTGGCTACCAAAGCAAAGAAGGGGAAGAACAAGAAAGCTTCTCATTCCGGTGCAAAAGGTAAGAAGCAGGACATGTCCAAGGTGAAGTGCTTTCACTATCACCAACACGGACATTATGCCACAAATTGTCCACAGAAGAAGAAAAATAATCAAGCTGTTGGATCTGCAGCGGGAGAGGCCTTAGCCTCACAGTTTGAGCTAGATTTTTCGTTGATCGCATGCTTGGTATCAAGTGTGATGGGATCGGTATGGTTCTTGGACAGTGGTGCGTCTTTTCACATGACAGGAGATCGAGATTTGTTTTCTGATCTGGATGAGAAAGATCTTGGAGTGCACATCGAGATGGGCGATGATGGTAGATACAGTGCGACCGGTATCGGTACCATTTCCTTTGAGAGGGAGTCTAGTAAACCCTTCATATTGAAGGAAGTGATGCATGTCCCAAGATTGAAGAAGAATCTTATCTCTGTGGCGATGTTAGAAGACAAGGGATATGATGTTGTCTTTAGCGAGGGAAAGGCTTTCCTGTGCAGTAAGACAACTGGAGAAACCCGGAAGATAGGGGTTCGAGTCAAGAACCTTTATCAATTGCATGTAGATGGCTGTGCAGCAATGGCATGCAAGGTAGAAGGATTGGTGAACTCGGATGATGGTGAGCTTTGGCACCAGAGATTGGGCCACCTTCACCATTGAGCCTTGAAGATACTACAGCAGATTTCTACTGGGCTTCCTAAAGGAACTCTTGCGCAGTCAGATCAATGCAAGGGGTGTACTTTGGGAAAATTTGTGAAAGCCACTTTTCACGAGAAGGATATTCATGCCACGATGATCCTTGAGAGAATTCACACAGACGTGTGTGGACATTTCTTAGTAGCTTCGACAGCAAAGCACAAGTACTATGTGATCTTTGTTGATGATTTCTCTCGAAAGTGTTGGATCTTCTTCATGCAGATGAAGAGCGAGACATACTCAAAAGTCTGTGAGTTCAAAGCACTGGTCAAGAAGGAATTGGGGAAGAAGGTGAAGGCTCTTAGGAGCGAAAATAGTGGTGAATTCATCTCTGGCGAGTTCAAGGACTTCTACAGCGCAGAAGGGATTCGAAGAGAGCTCATAGCTCCCCATAACCCACAACAAAACGGGGTTGCTGAGCGGAAGAACAGAACAATCGTGGGTGTTGCACAGGCGATGTTGCATGATCAGGGCCTACCCCTTCACTTGTGGGTGGAGGCATGCAATACTGCAGTATATGTGCAGAACCGTTGTCCTCACAAGATACTTGGCATAAGTACACCCGAGGAGGCTTATTCTAGTAAGAGGCCTGATATTTCCCATTTGAGGATATTTGGTTCTCCTATTTACATGCATGTGACGAAGGATGCCAGGAAGAAACTGAAGTTGACCGCAGAGGTTGGGATATTTTTGGGGTACACTGATACGCCCCAAAAGTATCTTGTGTATTTTCCAGACAGTCGCAAGACTGTTGTGCGACGGGATATCAAATTTCAGGAGGAGAAAGCCATGAAGTGTTCACTTGAGAGGGAGCCACACTTGCATGTAGATGAGGAGCTACTAGTTCCTAATCATGAGCTTCAGGATGTGGATCAGCCACAAGATGAAGTTCATGGAGTGGAAGAGACCACTCATGCAGCGCCAACCATCAGAGGGCGAAAGCACACTACAGAAGCTGAGAGACTGGCTCAAGATGCAGAGAAGGCTGTAGGACCACCTATAGCACAGCGGAGACAGAGACAGTCACCTAATCGGTACACTGGATACATGGCTCTTGTGAGAAAATGTGTCATGACTGAACCATCCTCTTTCGAGGAAGCTGTGGAGGATCCCGTATGGGTAGATGCCATGGTGGAAGAGTATGATTCGATTGTCAGAAACAGTGCATGGGAGATTATCCCAAGACCGGAGGGGAAATCAGTGGTGGGTTCGAGATGGATCTACAAAGTGAAGCAGGCAGCTGACGGGAGTGTGGAGAAGTACAAGGCAAGATTTGTTGCCCGAGGCTTCTCACAGATAGAGGGGATCGATTATGAGGATACCTTTTCACCTGTCGCAAGGTATTCTTCCATACGGGCGATTCTTGCTCTCTTAGCGCAGATGGGGTGGCACATCCATCAGATGGATGTGAAGACTGCATTCCTCAACGGAGTCATTGAGGATGAGGTGTACATAGAGTAGCCCGAAGGTTTCGAGATCTTCAGCAGCGAGTTGCATGTGTGCAGGCTCAAGAGAGCGCTGTATGGGTTGAAACAAGCACCTCGTGCTTGGTACACACAAATAGACAGTTATTTCACCGGACTTGGATTCTCCAAGAGTGAGGCGGATCCTAACCTATACCAGATTGTGGTGGAGGGTAAGTTGCTGATCACTGTACTTTATGTAGATGATTTGATTTTTACGGGAGATAAGTTGTTGATACTTTCATTCAAGGAGGATCTTGCTAGAGAGTTTGAGATGAAGGACTTGGGCCTCCTTCATTATTTCCTGGGATTGGAAATTTGGCAGCGCAATGATGGACTATTTGTTTCTCAGGGTAAGTATGCCCGGGAGATACTGGAGAAGTTCAACATGCATGGCTGCAAGCCTATTGATACTCCTCTTCCTGGAGGTTGGAGGAAGGAGGATGCTACTTCAGTGGAGGTAGTGGATACCACTATTTATTGATAGTTGGTGGGGTTGCTTATGTATCTGGTCAATACATGACCCGATATTTGCTATGCTGTTAACCAGCTTTCAAAAGCCATGTTTAAGCCAACCAAGCTCTTCTGGAAGGCAAGCAAGCATGTATTGCGTTATCTCAGAGGCACATCGGATATGGATTGTGGTACAGACAGGAGGATGAGGTGAAGCTATGTGGCTTCACGGATGCAGATTGGGTAGGGAGCCCAATGGACAAAAAGAGCACATCTGGAGGGATCTTCAGTATCGGGTTGACAGCAGTTTCTTGGTACAGCAGGAAGCAGAGATCTGTGGCACTCAGTTCAGTAGAGGCCGAGTATATGGCAGCAAGTTTGGCTGTGTGCGAGGCTATATGGATGAGGAAGATCCTGGTCGGGTTGTTCGGGTCACACTTGGAGCCTACTGTGATTTATTGTGATAACCAGAGTTGCATTAAACTCTCAGCTAATCCAGTATTTCATGATAGATCCAAGCACATCGACATCAGATACCATCATATCAGATATTGTGTGCAGCGGAGAATCATGTTACTTTCATACATTCCCACGGAGGATCAGGATGTTGATATCTTGACGAAGGCGCTCACCAGGAGAAAATTCGAATACCACAGAGGCAGGATAGGAGTTGCAGATAATCCATATCTTTTTAAGAGGGAGTGTTGAAAATGCAACAAGATGATGGATCTTAGTGAAAAGAATTCGCCTTCACTAAGTGGGCCCGTAGGCTATTTTTGGCGCAAAGTCTATTTTTAGACCATGTCTATTTTTAGACATATGGATCATGGTTTATGAGTTGCAGGATGCTATTTATGGATGATTGGTCATGTTGGTAAAAATAGATGGACCTCTATTTTTAGACATATGGGCGGAGTCTATTTTTAGACTGCCAGTCAAAAAATAGAATAGTCGAATATTATTAGCTCTTAATAATATTTGGACTATAAACATTATCTTATCCTCTTGCAGCACTTCAGTTCGAGCTACGGATGTGGCACATGCAACTGCCAGAAGGAAATACGCTTTTCCTATGGGTTAGTTGAGCTATTGCATGATGGACTTCAGTTAGAACTCAAGTGATTGAGTTTGGTGGAGTTGATGGAGTTGTGTTCAGTTTGACTTAGTTGAACTAGTTGTATTTAGTCTAACTGCCAAATACACTAATGATGAGTGATGTGAATTAATTATTAGTTAATTCACTAATTATTAACTCATAAATCAACTAAAGAATACATCAGTTAACTTAGTGCATGGACAGTTCAGTGGAGACAAGTGTTAGAGGTGGGTGAAAGGGTGAGACTACTATCAGTTGTGACTATAGATGTGCATGAGATTTGCACAATCATTGATTGAGATTGCCAATGAGGATTGTGCAGTACAAGAAAAAGGGAATTCAAACTTGGATCTCATCTATTCTCAACTTGGATTGCGCAGTAGAGGCAGGCAAACAGTGGAGGAGATTTGAACCCGTGACTTGTTCAGATCTGAGCTAGTTTTGTGTGTAGCATGTGGAGATAGTATTGAGTACTTGTGAGGAGTATTGTACTATGTATTGTTACATGTTCTCTATCATTATAATATACAGATAGTTGGGGGTTTTCAGCTGTATGCTTTCCCCATTACATACTGTGTTGATATGTGTGATTGATGTTTCAATGTGCGCATGCAATTGTTTTTTTAATTCCGCAAATTGATGATCAATGGTAGAGGAGGTTATGTATTATGCATGCATTTCGCAAATACTGTATAATCAAGATAATCTCTATGAATAAGTGTTATATTATTCAAATTTCTACATGGACAATGTGATACAAAGGGGCACCGCTTGACTTACTGAAGAAAATGAAGCCACGGAAAGAACTGGAGAAAGCAAAGGTCTGAATGTTGATTTAGAACAACAAGCATCTCGCGTCATTCAATGGCAACATTCAGGCCTCATATGTACAATTGTTTAGTAGTTTGGATGTCTTAGTGAGAACACATCAAATCCCATCAGTCGGTTCCCTCACCAAAGCCAAATCTAAGAACCAAGTCCGGAAAGAGATGGAAGAGTACATGGAGTAGCTGAGACATAAATCCACTAGGGAAGACTTGGAGCTAAACAAACATAACATGCATAATTTCATCAGTGGTCTTTTCCAAGCTAGAAAAATGTTGCTCGTGCTTCATAACGAACTAGATACAAGTTCCAAAACATTGTACCCAAATGCCATGGAGGTCAGAGTCCGCTTCTAGCCAAACAACATCATGAATTTTGGGGACACAATCACACAATATCAAGCTTGGCACAAATATGTGACCGAGAAGAAGCAAGTGGAGGTTGATGAGCTAGACTTTACCCAAACTCAAGCATCATAGTGTTGTGTCTTGTTAGGTTGTCAAGTTGTCTCTACCTTATTTTGTCTTATATGGGTACACGTGTAAAATGTAATATTATTTCTAATTATGTTGTAAGTGAAATTCCAAGTGCCATTATTGGAATCTGAAGAGTCATCACATAATGTAATGTGTTATTTTTTAAATAAGATGAAGAGTCATGAGGGTAGTCCAAAGGTCACAAAATGGAGTTGAAGAGTCACCCCCTCTTATTATAAATAAAACCTCATAACTCATTTAAAGGGCTTTTGGGAGCCAAGATTTGGCTAGGCTTAGGCTTAGGAAGAGCTTGGGAGTATTGTGAAGAGCCTTGGCTTCTCCATAGCGTAGAGTGAGAATACTTCTTTGGAGGAGCAAATGTTCTTGACTATAATGTTCCACTATTGCGGCTAATGGTCGTCGATGGTCTATGTATGAATGGAACTTTCACTTATAATAAAAAAAAAATAGAACCAACACACTTTCATGCATATGTTGTGAATATAGTAGGACTATTCTTGTTGTATTTGAAATGTATGTTAACTAACTTACGCTTATGCTTAATAAATATTTTGTTTGCATTTTTATGAATCTTGTTGAATGTGTGTTGTTCTGTTAATTCATCACTTTAATTTGTGGACTTTTCTGCATCTTATCTTGTGATGGCATTCTTCTCATGTGTTCCTTTCAAGTTGCTTACTATTACAAACTTCCAAGGGTGCATTTCCTTTTCCATTTTTTTTTTGGAAATGTCATGCATCACACTTGACTCTCTGCAGGGTCACACACTTGGTCTCACCCAAATTTATCATACTTCCCTTTGTGCGTTTCTGCAATCAAGGCATAACATTACCACCCACTGCAAGGACTCCTGTTGGCATTATGATACATGTATTATCCTTGTTGGAAACTCACTCAGATGGAATATCACAGTGTAGCATGAGAACAACAAATAATTACAAATCAGACTACACATAATGAAGAAAGAGAGGTATACACAGGTTCACCTTGACCAAGTTGTGTATACATGCAAGTTCACTGACCACAAGTAGCATATACGTACACACACACTTTCACAGAAGGAAAAGCATGTATACCTTGTAAAACTAAGTTTTTGGTTCGAGGTATTTGGTCCATGGTATTTTGATCCATGGTATTGGTCCAAGGTATCTGGTCCAAGGTATTGACCCTAGGTATTTGGTCCAAGGTATGGGTCCTAAGTGGTTTTGGTCCATGGTATTAAGAAAGGTCTAAAACTATAAAAGGAGGAGAAGATCATTAGGCCAAGTGTGCAAGTATCGAATATCTGATGAAGTGTGAGATCTAGTATGCAGGTTATTGGCTTATGGTGTTGTGCTTGATCTGAACCAGGATGAACCTTAGGGTTGATGGAGGATAAGATATAATGATGGATCGGGATCTTAAGGCTTGAAATGAATTATATTTATATGGTTTGATCATGTTTATTCTAGATCTGAATACTGACGCATGTGTTGTTCTATAAATATTATGATCTGGGTATAACTGAAGTTTGCAATAGCTATAGAATTATGAATTAATATTTGCATATGTATACGTTGGTTGGCTTTGAGAAAAGAACGTATACATGCAGGTTCGACACATGGAAGTAGCGTATACCTTATAAAGTATGTTTTAGTTGTTTCTATTTGTTGTTGTAGAGTTTTTGGTTCTGGTTTGGGTTCTAGTTACTGTATTCTGGTGACAGTATTTTGAATAATTAGATTGATGGGTTGTCAAAGTGATTGATTGATTCAGTTGTGGTTGGTTTAGAAAGTGATTGGTTGATGCAGATGTATTTGATGATTGAATTACAGTTATGATGTTGTTGATGGATCCAGTCTGAAAATTTATGAAACGTGGTCCTTGGAGGAAGAAAGAAGGTCGTAGCCTTCTGTAGGTCGCAACCTACGTACTAGTAAACATATCGGCTAGTACAAGAGTTAGGGGGTTGTAGCTCCCTTCCAGTAGAAGCTGGAGAATGAGAGAAGGTTGTAACCTTCTGCAGGTAGAAGCCTGCGTACTGGTATAAGTCTACACCAGTACAAAATTGTAAATATATTTTCTTATTATTAAAAGAAGATAGAGATGAAAGCAGCAGGTGGTTTTCACCCACATTGGGTTTCCACCTTATATATTGGTTTTCATGTGTGTTTCTTATGTGTGATGCTTTATTCTGCTTTTACTGCACTGTCTAATAAATCTTTGATATACTGGTTAAATTTCAATGCATGATAAATGTTAGGCCCCTATACTACTAGTTTAACCCCTTATTGTTATTAGTATAACCCCCTTATTTTATTGTTGTACCCATGTAGTCCCCATATTGTTATTATTGTGCCCCATAGAAGCCCACCATTGTTATTATTGTTCCTTTACATTATTATTGTTATGTCGGCTCTGATTGTATTATGACCCCTTAGACTCCTATATATAAAAAGAAGGTCTTGTCATTTGTATCATCCAAGAATTGTTCATTTGTGTAATGTAAAGGAGGTTGCCCCCTCGAAGAGGCTTATTTCTAAGGTGTTCATCTATCTTTTCTATCTTTTTGTGAGCTGGTTTCATAACATTTGGTATCAGAGCTTTGGATTCTAGGGTTTTGCTGCTCCAAATAGGTCATCGTGGAATTTTTGCTATAACTTTTTTCTGCGATGTTTCATAAGCGCAAAAAAAAAATTAAAAAAAAAACGTATTTGAGACGAAATCGCATTGAACCTCGGGTCCAAATTTCATAGCTATTTGCGCTATATTTGTGGAGATATGATCTGAGGAAGTTGGTCTTTTTGCAGACTCCTGAATTACATTCCAAACAGGTGACCTAGGGAAAATCATCGTAACTTTCTCTCTGAGCATCAGATTCAAATTTCGTAAGAAGTTACAGAAAGAGGGCGGACTGTAGTTTTTTGTGTATATTTTCAAATCAAAAGGTTAACACAGTGATACGTGGAAATTCATACAAGTTCACCCTTCTGAAAAGGTATATAGTCAGGTCATCTTGGGAGATTGTGCATAACTCTTTCCTGGAGAATCTAAATTTGATCAAACTAGTGGCATTGGAAAGAGGAGGCAAAGGGCTACTGCAGATTGCAATTTCAGAACTAGAAGAGCTGAAATTACAGAGTTATATTCATTTCAAGATCAAGCTCCTAAAATAAAGAAAAGGCGATATGAGGAAGTTTGACGGCAAGGATCTAGTAAATTGGATACTTCAGATGGAGCAATATTTTGATCTACATGGTGTACCATTGTTACAAAAGGTATGTATTGCATCTTCATATTTAGAACTGGATCAATTTTTATGGTATAAAGGGCTTTATTCTCGTAAACAACTTGTTACCTGGTCAATTTTCACAAAGGAAATGATAGCACATTATGAGGATACAAAGAGCAACACCACAACAATTGGAAAGAGAAAAAGGGTTTTGTTACAAAGTTGAAAGTAAAATTATGGCAACAAGGACATCTACCCCTCACAACTATAATAATGGAAGTGTTGTTTCTCCTAGCCTTCCACAACTTGCAAGGGTTACACCACAACAATTGGAAGAAAAAAGAAAAAAAGGGCTTTGTTACAATTGTGATAGCAAATGCACTAAAGGTCATAAGTGTGTTGAGAAGAAATTATTTTACATAGAGTATGAAGAGGAGGAACAAAAGGATCAAGAAACATCAAAAGAAGAGGATATACACCAGGAACCAACCCCAGAGAAAGGAGAAATGAATTTGACCATATCTTGGAAAGCATTGGCAAGAATTACCACTCCTCAAACTCTCAAGATAGAAGGACATATCAAGAATAAAAAGGTTCAAGCAGTGAAAGATCACATCAAGCATCAACAACAAGTTCTCCAACTTTTAAAGGATAACGCCACTTTGGTGCAGAATCAAATGAAACAACAAGTAGATCAACATCACAGTGAAAAAGGTTTTGATGTTGGTGATTGGGTATTTTTATGGCTACATCTCAAGCAAGCTATTTATGACAAGGAAATGTTGGCAATGCTACATGCATTTAAGAAATGGCGACCTTACCCAATTGGAAGACACTTCAAGGTAAAAATGGATCATGATAGTCTTAAATATTTTTTAGAACAAATATTATCTTTATAAGAACAAAAAAAATGGGTCACAAATATGTTGGGTTATGA
This sequence comes from Pinus tabuliformis, assembly GCA_031772625.1. NCBI lineage: Eukaryota > Viridiplantae > Streptophyta > Pinopsida > Pinales > Pinaceae > Pinus > Pinus tabuliformis. The sequence continues at coordinate 890,863,898 of CM062814.1, forward strand.
CTTTGACATCATCTATAGAAAAGGGAAGCAAAATTTTGTTGTAGATGCACTCTTAAGAAAGGATGAGGATGTGGAAGCATTGTTTTGTGCTATTTCTATTATCCAACCAGATTGGATAAAGGAAGCAAGGGATGAATGGAAGAAAGATGAAGAAGTGTGGCCACTCATTCAAAAGTTGCAGAAGATCCCAATTCAAACAATATTTCCAGAACTTGAAGAGGAAGGAAAAATCATATTGGAACTTGGAGCAGTCACAGAAACAAGAACCCAATAGCTATGAAATCGATCAATTTTAGAGTATCTGATCAAGTGGAAGAACTTACCCGCTAAAGATTCCACATGGGAGGACAAGAATTTTATACAGAAGCATCAAGAACTACTCAAGCGTTGAGGACAACACTTTTTGAAGGAGAGGGGCATGTTAGGCCCCTATACTACTAGTGTAACCCCTTATTGTTATTATTACAACCCCCTTATTATATTTTTGTACCATGTAGTCCCCATATTGTTATTATTGTGCCCCATAGAAGCCCACCATTGTTATTATTTTGCCCTTACATTATTATTGTTATGTCGGCTCTGATTATATTATGACCCCTTAGACTCCTATATATAAAAAGGAGGTCTTGTCATTTGTATCATCCAAGAATTGTTCATTTGTGTAATGTAAGGAGGTTTCCCCCTCGAAGAGGCTTATTTCTAAGGTGTTCATCTATATTTTCTATCTTTTTGTGAGCTGGTTTCATAACAATAAATTTGGTAAATCAAAATTTCTCTACATATACGTTGGTTGCTTTAAGTATAGCCGTGTATACACGCTAGTTCACTTAGCTGAAGTAGCATATACAAATATGTTTGGAAAATTAAATTATTGATCTGATAATACTGATTCACCCCCCTCTCAGTATTATTTCCAACAATTGGTATCGAAACATGTCCTTCAGAAGAAGCTTGATAGCTTGAAGGGAGATCCATCATCATGAGTAATAAAGAAAGCGTGGGATCCATCATACCACTAATCTTTGATGGGAGCAACTTTGTTTATTAGAAGATAAGAACCACAGCCTATCTATAATCACTTGGAACAGATTTCTGGGAAATCGTGGAAGGAGGATATACATTTCCATCAGCAATTCCTACAGATACGGCAGGTAAAAAGCAATATGAAACCAATGCCAGGGTTGTCAATACATTATTGGGAAGTCTATCACAATCATAGTTTTTCAAAGTTATGTAGTTCAAATCAACCAAAGAAATATGGGACAAAATCGTTCTAAGCTACGAAGGAGACTCTTAGGTAAAACGTGCTAAACTGCAAACTCTGAGAATTCAATATGAAACTCTTAAGATGCACAATGATGAAAGTATAGCTAGTTACTTCTTACGTATAGATGAGGTTGTTAATTGCATGAAGAATCTGGGTGAAGAGATAAAGGAAGTTACCTTAGTTGAGAAATTTTTAAGATCCTTGTCTGCTAAATTTGAATCAAAAGTATCTTCCATAGAAGAAAAACAGGATCTACAAACTATCACTATGACACAGCTTCACGAAATCTTTACTTCCTTTGAGATGAGAAAACGAGGCCCATCAGATATGAGAGAAATTTCATTTAAAGCTTCAGCAAAAGGAAAGGAAGACTCAATGAATCAGGACATATTTCAGAAGAAGAAGATGAAGTAAACTTTGTCAAGAAGCTTCAACGAGGTTCCGGAAGATTTAGAGGTAAACTACCTTTCAAATGTTTTGCCTGTGGTAGAGTCGGTCATTATGCCGCCAAATGTCCTCATAAAGATAAATATGATAAAGGGAAGGAATCTGCGAAATGGAATAGAAAACAAATTGTAAGTAAAAAGAGTTACTATACTCATGAAGATAGCGATGGTTTATTAAATAATGATGAAGATGAAAATAGTAATGACTATAGACTTCTAATGGCTTATGAATATGATAATTTTTGGGATGCTTTAGAAGAAGATGACCTTCATGAAGAAATCTCTAAACTCAAAATCTATTTAGAAGAAAAGAAAATGATTATAGATACCTTGACATACCAACTTTCTGAAAGAGAAAAACACAATGAAAAACTAAAATGTGAAATTGTGGGTCTAAGAAAGGATCTTGAGAAAACAAAATCTCTCAATGTTAGATTTGCTAAAGGATCAGAAACCTTAAATTAAATTATCAAAGTGCAGCATTCTCCTCTGATAAATACAAGTCTTGGATATACTGAAGAAGCATCTCAATCACAAAGCCGTCAACCTCCACTAAAATCTATCTTGATGCAGCAAAGAATAGTGAACAGTATGACGATCATCAGCAAAGGCATAAAGAAAATCACCAAGTAAATCAGGCTCAATTTGCTTCAAGGATGAACAGAAGACACAACCAACCTCAGGTAAATCATACTCAATTTGCTTCAAAGATGAATATCAATAGAAACTACAATCACCAGGTCAATAGATTCGATAATCGTAGGAACTTCTTTAATGGTCAATGTTTCTCATGTCATAATTTTGGACACAAAGCTGCTCAATGTGTTTCTTACAAAACCATCATGACTAAAGAAGCACAAAATAAAAGGAATGTGACAGGGATCAAGAAAATTTCCTATAATAACTTTTCTCTTCTTGAAAATGAAATAGAATGCTCAATCTGTAACAACTTTGGCCATGAATAATCTGAATGCAGGAATAAATTTCGGAAAATATCTCAAAAGGAGAAAACTCCATTAAATCCCAAAATATGGAGAAGGAAATAACCTCAAACAAAAAGATGTGGTATAGCCTTGTATGCAGAAGGACAAGAAAATCAGTGGTACTTCGACAATGGATGCTCAAAACACATGATAGGTGACAAAGAAAAACTTCACTCATATAATGCCTGAGACAAAGAAAAGAATGTCTCATTTGGAAACGACACTCTTGCTATCATAAAAGGTAAAGGCTCTGTTTTCTTGAAAGAAAAGGTTAAAGTTGGGAATGTTATATATGTAGATGGTCTAAAGCATAACCTATTGAGTGTCAGTCAAATGTGTGATCAAGGAAATGAAGTGGTGTTTCGATCAAACGGATGTGTTGTTCGTGAGCTTGATACAGGAGAAACCGTGATCAAAGGTACAAGAACTCCAAACAACTTATACATACTCAAGGGAGGACAACAACAATGTTATCTAAGCAAAAATGATGAAAATTGGCTATGGCACAGAAGATTGGGACATCTAAGCTTTTCTCAAATAAGAAAAACATGCAGATTCCAGGTTGTTCGTGATCTTCTAGATATCAGCATTCCTGAAAATACAATATGAAAACCATGTCAATTCGGTAAGAAAACTAGATCTCACTTCATTGAAAAAGAAGGGTCAACTAGTAAGCCTCTTAAACTTGTTCATACTGATTTATGTGGACCATCAAGGAAAAAGTCACCTCGTCGAGAAGAATATTTTATATTGTTCATTGATGATTTTTCTAGAATGTGTTGGATAGGTCTTCTAAAGCATAAAGATGAAGCATTTGAAAAGTTCAAAGCCTTCAAAGCTTTGGTTGAAATTGAATCAGATCGCAAAATCAAATGCCTCAGATCTTATCGAGGAGGGGAATTTACCACGAATGAATTCTTTGACTTTTGTGAACAACATGGAATAAAAAGGCAGTTCTCCACCGCAAGGAATCCTCAGCAAAATGGAGTGGTAGAAAGAATGAACAGAACTATTCAACAAATGGCTCGAGCTATGCTATATGAACATGGAACTCCTGCAACCTTCTGGGGTGAAGCTGCATTCACCGCCGTAACTATTCTCAACCAAGCAAATGCTCGGGTAAACAGCATTCAAACTCCACATGAACTTTGGTATGGTAAGACTCCTACGGTAAAATACTTTAAAGTTTTTGGAAGAAAATGCTGTATCAAAAGGACTGATGAAAAACTTGGTAAGTTTGAGCCCAGAGTAGATGAAGGTATTCTTCTTTGTTACTCTTCTCGAAGTAAAGGATATAAATGTTATAATAAAAGACATAGGAAAATTGTTGAAAGTATTGATGTTGTAGTTGATGAAGCATGCAAAAATCCAAAACAGATAAAAATAGAAGATTATGACAATGAAGAAGATGCGGATTATTTTCCCACATCAAATCACAATGATTTTGAAGAAGAAACTGATGAAGCACCAGAAGAAGAGATAAAGGTAGAAGAAAAGACTCTGTCCAGGTATGTTCCAAAAAATCATCCAGAAATTCAAATTTTAGGGGAAAAAGAGGCAGGTGTATAGACAAGAAGAACTATTACATAAACCTCAAGCTATCTAGAATTACTATCCTCCACCAAACCTCAAAATGTAAATGAAGCATGCAAATATGAATGTTGGTTCAAGGCCATGAATGAAGCACTTGAGCAAATTGAAAATAATAATACTTGGGAATTAGTACCTAGACCTCATGATAATAATATCATTAAATGGATATTCAAAAACAAGCTGAATGAAAATGGAGAAGTTATTAGAAACAAGGCCATACTTGTTTGTCAAGGATATGCTCAACAAGAAGGTATAGATTTTGAAGAAACTTTTGCACCTATTGCTAGACTTGAAGCCATAAGGATGTTTCTTGCTCTTTCTAGTTTTCACAAATTTAAATTATACCAAATGGATGTAAAATTTGTCTTCCTTAATGGAGACTTAGAAGAAGAAGTCTATATTGAACAACTAGAAGGATTCATTCTTGGAAATGATGCAGAGCTCGTATGCAGACTCAGAAAGGCTCTCTATGGTCTAAAACAGGCTCAAAGGGCCTGGTATTAACGTCTTGACAAATATCTCCACCAACAGGGTTTTTCAAAGGCGTCAGCAGATAGCAATCTATATACAAAGATTGACATTGATAAATTGCTAATAATTGTTTTTTATGTTGATGATATCATTTTTGGTAGCAATGAAGAATCCATGAGTCAGAATTTTGCTTCGGTAATGCAGCAAGAATTTGAAATGTCCTTACTTGGTGAGCTTACCTATTTTCTTGGTCTACAAGTTCAAAAAAATAAAGATGGTATTTTTCTTTCACAAACCAAATATCTCAAACAGATCTTGAAAAGGTACGGCATGGAAGATTCTAAACCATTATGTACCCCAATGGCAATAGGATGCAGTCTCAGCTCAAATGATGAATCAGCAGCAGTACATCAACCAACTTACAGATCCATGATTGGCAATCTGCTTTATCTAACTGGTACCTGACCTGAGATCATGCATGTAGTAGGAATAGTTGGAAGATTCCAAGAAAATCCAAAGGAATCACACCTTCAGGCAGTCAAAAGGATTTTCAAATATCTTCAAGGAACACAGAACTTTGGTTTATGGTATCCTAGAGATACAGATCTTACTCTTCATGCATATACAGATGCAGATTGGGCAGGAAGTGTTGATTGTAGAAAAAGCACTAGTGGTGGTGCATTCTATATGGGTTCCAAGTTAGTGTCTTGGTTAAGCAAGAAATAAAGTTCAATTGCATTATCTACAACTGAAGCAGAATATGTGGCTGCTACATCTTGCTGCACACAACTACTTTGGATGATGCAAACCTTGCAAGACATTCAGATCACATGTACTCCACCCATCTCCATTCTATGTGATAATACAAGTGCCATCAATATTTCAAAGAATCCAGTCATGCACTCCAAGACCAAGCACATACCCATCAAATATAATTTTCTACATGAACAAATGCTTGAACAAAAGGTCAAATTGAAGTATGTTCCCTCCAAAGAACAGGTTGTTGATATATTCACTAAGCCACTACCTAGAGAGACATTTGAATATCTCAGAAAAAAGACGGGAGTAGTTTCCACATCATCCTACTGTTAAATCCTATTTTTCAGAAAAAGGTTGTTATACGTGAGTTTCATGAAGCGTAGTCACGTACATATGCGGGTTTCTGTGGGCACTGTCGCGTATATGTTGGTTTGAAGAAAAGCAATGGACTAGACTTAGGAACAAGGGGTCTGATGTGGTTCAGTCAATTATCTGCTCTATTTGATGATGGCTACAATCTGCTGATAACATGTGGAAATATGTTGGTCCTCATAAAGTTGTTAATAACTTGATGTATATCTGATTAATGATGATGCCTTGATTCAGGTGACCCTTTTGATGATGGAAATATACAGGTTGTTGATCTTGATGTTTTTGATGGTGCAGATCATATATAGTTGCTAATGACTATCATGGTCTTGTTCAGATCGGTTGTCCTTATTATAAATGCCATACATAGCATTTAATGTAAAGGTCATGAAAAGACATAATTTGTAACCCCACTATGCATCGGATGGATGATGTAATATTTCTTGTTTTTGTCATGTATGAACAATAGGTATATCCCCACTTGGTTGGGTAGATGAGTCAAATTTGGTATATCCCCACTTGGTTGGGCGATGGATGTATGTATGAGTCATTGGTGATAGGAAGGTCATTGGTGATGTATGTATAGAGTCATGAAAATATTTTTGCAGACTTTGCTTGTGCTCAAGGGGAGTATGTTGGCATTATGATACAGGTGTTGTCCTTGATGGCAACTCACTTAGAGGTATGATACAGGTGATGGCAACTCACTTAGAGGTATGATACAGGTGATGGCAACTCAATCAAAGGACAGATCTTAGTACAGCAGGTCAAGAGAGAGATATACACAGTTTAACCTTGATGAAAGTGTGTATACACGCGGGTGAGAAGAATAAAAGGCGCGTATACGTACACACACAGGTTCATAGAATGAAAGGCGTGTACATGTCGGAAAACTAATTTTTGGTCCTTGGTATTTGGTCCATGGTATTTTGGTATTGGTCCATGGCATTTGGTCTGAGGTGTTGACCCCATGTATTGGGTCCAAGGTATTGGCTCAACATGGTTTTGGACCATGGTATTGAGAGAAGCCTAAACCTATATAAAGAGAAGATCATTAGGCCAAGGGGAGAGAGCAAGTGAGGGATATCTGATGAAGTGTGAGATCTAGTATGCTGGTTATGGGTTTGTGATGTTGTGCTTGATCTGAATCAAGGATGCACCTATGCTGTTGATGATGGATGATGGATCAGGATCATAAGGCTTGGAATGTATTATCATTATGTGGTTTGATCATGGATAGACTAGATCTGAATTATTGACGCATGTTTTATTGTATGAATGTTATGATCTGGGTATGACTGATGTCTGTAACAGCTGCAAAGTTATGAGTAAGTATTTGCATATCTATACGTGGGTTGGCTTTGGTAAAAGCACATATGTACACTGGTTTGATTCTTCATAGTAGCGTATACATTATGAGATATGATATTTGGATTTGTAGTTGGATCTAGTTATTGTTGCAGAGTTCTGTTGTCTGTTCTATGTTCTAGTTTCAGTGGTTCAGTATTGGGTGATTCAAAGATTGATGATGCAGGTATAAGTTGATGATTGTATTGCAGTGGTGATTGTTTTGTATTTATGGATCTAGTATGAAAATGTATGAAATGTGGTCCCTGGAAGATCGTAGAGTTCAATAGGCTGGTGCCTACATACTGGTAAACATATCGTCCAGTACAAGAGCCCGGGGGTTGTAGCTCCCTTCCAGGAGTAGATGGAAAACGAGTGAAGGTTGGAGCCTTCAGTAGGTCGGCGCCTACGTACTAGTAAATGGATCGGCTAGTACAAGAGCTAAGAAGGTTGTAGCCTTATGCAGGTAGAAGCTTGCATACTAGTATAAGACTACACCAATACTATTGTAAAAAGAAGTTTCTTATTAAAAGAAGATAGAGACGAATTGCAGCAGGTGGTTTTCACCCACATTGGGTTTCCACCTTATATCATGGTGTTCAGGTGTGCTCCTTATGTGTGATGATCTGTTCTATTTTACTGCACCTGTTTACTGTTAATATGGTTAATAATGTTCTGATGCACTCATTTGAAGATCAACTAATTGAATCATAAGTTTATTGGATATACGCTAGTTGCATTAAACACAATTGTGTATATATGCGGGTATCCTTAAATGAAGTAGCGTATATGAATTTGAATATGGAAATGAAAAGGTTATTGATTAGATAATACTGATTCACCCCCCCCCCCCCCCCCCTCTCAGTATTATTTCCAATAGAGTATGGACTCAATCATCGGAGCTCAATCAATACATTTCAGCACATCAAAGAATTCAGCATGTACTCAGGGGGAGCATGACCAGCATAATGTATGTCAAAGGGGGAGCATGACCCTTTGCCCTTAATGTCAAAGGGGGAGAGTGACTTGGTGTTGTTTTTGCCATCAAGTCCAAAGGGGGAGATTTTTGGCATTATGATATAGGTGTTGTCCTTGATGGCAACTCACTCAGATGGAAGATTGCAGTGTAGCATGACAACTGCAAAGAATTATAGATCAGACTACACAGAATGAAGAAAGAGAGGTATACGCAGGTTCATCTTAACCAAGCTACATAAACATGTAGGTTCATTGACCATAAGTAGCGTATACGTACACACGAACTTTCACAGAAGGAAAAGCATGTATACCTTGGAAAACTAAGTTTTTGGTCTGAGGTATTTGGTCCATGGTATTTTGATCCATGGTATTGGTCTAAGGTATCTAGTCTGAGGTATTGACCCTAGGTATTTGGTCCAAGGTATTGGTCCTAAGTGGTTTTGTTCCATGGTATTGAGAAAGGCCTAAAACTATAAAAGGAGGAGAAGATCATTAGGCCAAGTGTGCAAGTATCGAATATCTGATGAAGTGTGACATATAGTATGCAGGTTATTGGTTTATGGTGTTGTGCTTGATCTGAACCAAGGATGAACCTTAGCGGTTGATGGAGGATAAGATCTAATCATGGATCAGGATCTTAAGGCTTGAAATGAATTATATTTATATGGTTTGATCATGTTTATTCTAGATCTGAATACTGACGCGTGTGTTGTTCTGTAAATATTATGATCTGGGTATAACTGAAGTCTGTAATAGTTACAGAATTATGAATTAATATTTGCAGATGTATACGCTAGTTGGCTTTGAGAAAAGTGCGCATACACGCAGGTTTGACACATGGAAGTAGTGTATACCTTATGAAATATGTTTCAGTTGTTTCTATTCGTTATTGTAGAGTTATGGGTTTTGGTTTGGGTTCTGGTTACTGTATTCTGGTGACAGTATTCTGAATAATCAAATTGATGGGTTGTCAAAGTGATTGATTGATTCAGTTGTGGTTGGTTCAGAAAGTGATTGGTTGATGCAGATGTATTGATGATTGAATTACATTTATGATGTTGTTGATGGATCCAGTTTAAAAATTTGTGAAACGTGGTCCTTGTTGGAAATAATACTGAGAGGGGGGGTGAATCAGTATTATCAGATCAATAAAACTTTTTCAATACTCAGAAACATATACGCTACTTCAGTTAAGTGAACCAGCGTGTACACGCTACTGTGTCTAAAGCAACCAGCGTATAACCAGAAATCTTATGATTCAGTTAGTTTATCTTCAGTAAAAGGCATCAGGACATTATTAACCATATTAAAGATAAACAGATGCAGTATAACAGAACAGATCATCACACAAAAGCCACACACATGAACACCATGATATAAGGTGGAAACCCAATGTGGGTGAAAACCACCTGCTGCAAGTCGTCTCTATCTTTCTTTAATAAGAAACTTCAGTTTACAGTCTTTTGTACTGGTGCAGCCTTATACCAGTACGCAGGCTACAACCTGCAGAAGGCTACAACCTTCTCTCGTTTTCCAAATTCTCCTGGAAGGGAGCTCCAACCCCCCTTGCTCTTGTACTAGCTAAGATACTAGTACGTAGGTGCTGCCCTACAATCTTCTTTCCTTTAGGTACCACTTTTCATCAATTTTCAGACTGGATACTCCTGAAGCACAACATTACAATCTGAAGACAACGATTCATTCACAAATCATTGAAGCACAAAACAACCAATACTAGCATCATCAATCTTTGAATCACTGAACCACTGAAACCCTGTCAACACCCAGTCACCAGAACACAGAGCAGACTACAAAACCTCTGCAATAACAATCAGACCCAACTGCAACCCCAAAAATTAAGCTTCAAAATATATACGCTACTTCAATGAAACCAACCCGCGTATACACGCGCTTTTACCAAAGACAACCTGCGTACAGATCTAAAAATAATTTCTCATGACTTGCAGCTGTACCAGACATCAGTCATACTTCAGAACATAACATTGCGTCAGTATGCAAATCTAAAAATATGCGTAATCAACCATATACCGATAGTTAATTTCAAACCATTTGATCCCGATCTAGTCTTCCATAAACCGGTGTGATCTCTCCTTAGCTTAGATCAAGCAACCGAGAACCTACATACGAGATCTCTTTCTTTATCAGATATTCAAGACTTTTTCAGTGCTCTTGCCTAATGATCTTCTTCTCCTTATATAGCCTTAGGCCCTTCTCAATACCACGGTCCAAAACCATAGTAATACAATACCATCAACTTCAAAACTCGGGATCAACACGACTGTCGAGATACTTTGGTCCAAAAACATAGGCTCAAGTACCGAGGACTAACTACCACGGACCAAGGGAAGCTTCTCGACATGTACGCTCTTTTCTGTTCATGAAACTGCGTGTATACGCGACTTCGTATATAGCGAGCCTGCGTATCCGCGACTTAGTGTATAGCGTACCAGCGTGTATACGCAACTTGGGCTTAATGAACCTGCGTATATGAAATTTCTCTTCATTCTTGTAGTCTGGACTGAGATCTGTCATCAAAGAGAGTTGCCATCAAGGACAACACCTGTACCGTAGCACCACACCTGTGCCAAAATGCCAAAAATCTCCCCCTTTGGACTTGATGGCAACCCCAAGATCCTTAGAATCATTCTCCCCCTTTGTCATCAAGGGCAAAGGGCTGTGCTCCCCCTGAGAACATGCTGATATCTCTGCTCTGCTGTGCTGAACATGCTCCCCCTGACTGTAGGCAATATCTGCAAAAGATGTTCTTCAAAAGGAACCAAGACTTATACATCATAAGGGACCTTCCTATCACCAAAAGACTCAATACATACATCCATACTCCCAACCAAGAGGGGATACATCAGAAATTTAGATATAACAACCAATTACATTACATCATTCATCCCAGGCATAGTGGGGAAACCAACATAGGCCGTTACATGACCTTGACACCATAGAAGAAATATCACAAAAGAGATACATGACATAGAGACAAAAAAATCTAGACCAAGACTTATGAAAGTCACCAGCAGCATCTGATAATCATCTTTTAGATCAACAACCAAGATTTCCTTTTGTGCTCCTTCTCCTGAAACCAACAACAGTTGTGAACTAGAACCAAAAGCATCTAAATGCCAACAATGCTTTATTAGACTTTAAGCTGCTCCCTCTGAAACTTTGCCTGCTGCTCCGCCTGAAACTGTGCCTGAAGGACTCTGTCATACCCATCTCAGACCTTCTTCAACCAGAATCTGCCCTTGCTGTTCTGAACTCCATATATGTGACTTAACCTGCATAAATCAGCGTATGTACGCGGATATCCCTTACACAACTTGCGTATACCAACTTTTACTTTAGAATAGACAAGCTTCAACAGCAGGATGAAGCATCAACTACTCCCAGCTTTTGTCTGAGGTATTCAAAAGTCTCCCTGGGTAGTGGTTTTATGAGAATATCAGCAACTTGTTCTTTAGAAGGAACATACTCCAACTTGACCTTTTGTTCAAGCACTTGTTCCCGGAGGAACTGATACTTGATTGGTATGTGCTTGGTCTTTGAATGCATGACTGGATTCTTTGAAATGTTGATTGCACTTGTATTATCACATAAGATAGAGACTGGTGGAGTGCAAGTGATTTGAAAATCCTGCAAGGTCTGCATCATCCAAAGAAGTTGTGTGCAACAATATGCCGCAGCCACATATTCTGCTTCAGCTGTAGATAAAGCAATCAAACTCTGTTTCTTGCTGAACCAAGATACTAATCTGGAACCCATGAAGAAAGCACCACCACTTGTGCTTTTCCTGTCATCCACACTTCCGGCCCAATCTGCATCTGTGTAAGCATGAAGAGTGAGATCTGTATCTCTAGGATACCATAAGCCATAGTTTTGAGTCCCTTGAAGATACTTGAAGATTCTTTTGACTGCCTGAAGATGAGTTTCCTTTGGGTTGGCTTGAAATCTTCCAACAATTCCTACGGCATGCATAATATCTGGTCGGGTACCTGTCAAATAAAGCAAACTCCCAATCATGGATCTATAAGTTGGTTGGTGAGCTGCTGTTGATTCATCATTTGCACTGAGGCTGCATCCTGTAACCATGGGGGTACAAAATGGCTTTGAATCTTCCATGCCATACTTCTTCAAGATCTGCTTGAGGTACTTGGTTTGAGACAAGAAAATACCTCCTTCATTTTGTTGGATTTGCAATCCAAGAAAGTATGTCAATTCTCCAAGTAATGACATTTCAAATTCTTTCTGCATAACCAAGGCAAAGTTTTGACTCATAGCCTCTTCATTGTTGCCAAAGATAATATCATCTACATACACAACAAGTATTAGCAATTTGTTATTTTCAACTTTCATATAGAGATTGCTATCTGCTGATCCTTTTGAAAAACCTTGTTGGTGAAGATATTTGTCCAAACAATAGTACCAAGCCCTTGGAGCTTGTTTGAGACCATAGAGAGCCTTTTTCAATCTGCATACAAGGTTTGGATCATTCCCAAGAATGAAACCATCTGGCTGCTCAATATATACTTCTTCTTCTAAGTCTCCATTCAGAAAGGCTGATTTCACGTCCATTTGAAATACCTTGAAGTTTTGAAAACTTGAGAGAGCAAGGAACATTCGGATGGCCTCAAGTCTTGCAACAGGAGAAAATGTCTCTTCAAAATCTATTCCTTCTTGCTGTGCATACCCTTTACAAACAAGTCTGGCCTTGTTTCTAATTACTTCTCCATTTTCATTCAATTTATTTTTGAAGACCCATTTTGTCCCTATGACATTCTTATCTTTTGGTCTAGGAACCAATTCCCAAGTGTTGTTCTTTTCGATCTGCTCAATTTCTTCATCCATTGCTTTGACCCAACATTCATCTTTGCATGCCTCTTTCACATTTTGTGGTTCAGTGGAAGAGATTAATGCCAAATAGCTTGAAGCTTCTACAATTGTTCTTCTTGTTTGTACTCCTGCTTCTTTCTATCCCACAATCTGAGATTCTGGATGATTCTTCTGGACATATCTGGATGGAGCCTTCTCTTCTATTCTTGTCTGCTCCTCTGGTTCTTCTTGAGGTTCTTCTTCTTCTTGAGGTTCTTCTTCATCATTCTGTCTTTGAGGGTAGCCTTCATCTTCTTCGATGTCTTCATGATGAACTTGCCTAGGAATGTATCCCTTCTCATCAACCACAACATCAATGCTGTCAACAATTCTGCCAAGTCTTTTATTGTAGCACTTGTATGCTTTGCTATGTGGAGAATAACCAAGAAGAATGCCTTCGTCTGCTCTTGGTTCAAGTTTGCCAAGTTGCTCATCAGTATTCTTAATATAACATTTGCTCCCAAAGATTTTGAAGTGCTTCACCGAAGGAGTCTTACCACACCAGAGCTCATGAGGAGTTTGAGTGATGTTTACTCGGACATTTGTTTTGTTGAGAATAATAACCGCAGCATGTGCAGCTTCACCCCAGAAAGTTGCGGGAGTACCTGACTCATCAAGCATAGCACGAGCCATTTGTTGGATTGTTCTGTTCATTCTTTCCACAACTCCATTTTGCTGAGGAGTTCTAGCTGTAGATAATTCTCTTCTTATCCCATGTTCTTCACAGGAATCGAAAAATTCATTCGAGGTAAACTCCCCACCTCTGTCAGATCTGAGGCACTTAATTTTGTGTCCTGATTCATTTTCAGCCAAGGCTTTGAAGGATTTGAATTTTTTGAATGCTTCATCTTTGTGCTTCATAAGTCCTAACCAGACAAACCTGGAGAAATCTTCAATGAATAATATCAAATATTCTTCTCCTCGAGGTGTTCTTTTTCTAAATGGACCACATGTATCTATATGTACTAGCTCAAGAGGCATGCTAGTTGATCCTTCCTTCTCAGGAAAATTAGTTCTGGTTTGCTTTCCAAACTGACATGATTTGCATATGGTGTTGTCTGGAATTTTGATATCTGGAAGGTCACGAACTACCTGATATTTGCATGCTTTCCTTATTTGTGGAAATCTTAGATGCCCCAACCTCCGATGCCATAGCCAGTGTTCATCATTCTTGCTCAAATAGCATTGTTGTTGTCTTTCTTCAAATATGTATAGATTATTTGGAGTCCTTCTTCCTTTGATCACTGTTTCACCTGTATCAAGATCACGAACACAACATCCATTTGATCTAAATATTACCTCTATTCCTTGATCGCACATCTGACTGACACTCAGAAGATTATGCTTCAATCCATCAACATACAAAACATTTCCAGCTTTGACCTTCTCTTTCAACGGAGCAACGCCTTTTCCTTTTATGGCTGCAGAGATATCGTTTCCAAAGGAAACTTTCTTTCCCTTTTCTAATGCGGTATATGATTCAAGTTTTTCTTTGTCCCCTGTCATCTGCTTCGAACATCCGCTGTCAATGTACCATAGACTTTCTTGACCTTCTGCATAAAAGGCTATCCCACATCTTTCTGGTTGTGGTTCCTTTATTCTCCATGTTCTGACATTTGAGGTTTGTTCCTTCTGAGTTGTCTTCCAGAACCTGCTCCTGCATTCAGAGTCTTCATGACCAAAGTTATTACAAATAGAGCATTCAACTTCATTTTCAAGAACCGAAAAGTTGTTATAAGTCCTTTTCATGGTCCCAGTCATACTTCTTTGCTTTTGAGCTTCTCTAGTCATGATTGTCTTGTAGGCAACACATTGAGCTGCTTTGTGATCGAAGTTATGGCAAGAAAAACATTGGCCATTAAAGAAATTTCTCCGATTGTAGCTTCTATTGACATCCATTCTTGGTGCAAATTGGGAAGATTTTACCTGTGGCTGATTGTAGCTTCTGTTTGTCCTTAAGGCAGCTTGTCCCCGAATTTCTTGATAGTCTTTATTTGTTCTTGAGGTAAACTGTCCCTGATTCACCTGATGACTTTTATTTGGTCTTTGCTCGCTCCTCCTTGCTGCATCAAGATAACTTTTAGAGGTAGAAGCTTGAGATGTTTCTCCATTATATCCCAGACCTGTCTTGATCAGAGGAGAACGCTGCACATTGATAATCTCATCCAAGGTTTCAGATCCTTTAACAAATTTAAGATTAATCGCTTTTGTTTTCTCAATCTCCTTTCTAAGACAAACAATCTCACATTCTAATTTTTCAAGATGTTTTTCCTTTTCTGCCAGTTGACATTGTAGAGAATCAATAATAGCACTTTTCTCTTCTAAGCAAACTTTGAGATTATTCATTTCTTCACAAAAGCCTTCTACATCTATAGCATCCATGTAGTCATCATCTTCAAAAGCCATTAAAAGTTTATATCTATAACCCTGTTCATCTTCGTCACTATTTGAAAGACCATCACTATCTTCATGAGTGTAATAGCTTTTCTTCTTTTCATTCTGTTTCTTGTTCCATTTAACAGGTTCCTTTCCCTTGTCACTCTTATCTTTGTGAGGACATTTGGCAGCATAATGACCTACTCTTCCACAAGCAAAGCATTTAAAAGGCAACTTACCTCTGAACCTTCCAGAACCCCTTTGAAGATTTCTGACAAAATTTGATTCTTCTTCTTCATCTTCTGGCACGTGACTTGCTTCATAATAATCTTCTTTGCCTGAAGCCTTGAAAACAGCTTCTCTTCTGTCTGATGGACCTCCTTTTCTCATTTCATAAGCAGTTAGAATTCCGTGAAGCTGAGACATAGTAAGAATTCGTAGATTTTCTTTTTCTTCTATTGCAGACACTTTAGATTCAAATTTGGGGGACAATGATCTTAGAAACTTTTCAACCACAATAGCCTCTTTTATTTCTTCACCCAAGTTTTTCATGCAATTAACAATCTCATCTACCCTAAGGAAATAGTTAGCCACACTTTCATCATTATACATTCTGAGAGTCTCATACTTAATCCTAAGAGTTTGAAGTTTAGCACGCTTTACCTGTTCGTCTCCTTCATAGCTCATGACAATTTTGTCCCATATTTCTTTTGCGGATTTATAGTGCATTACCTTCATGAATTCCGATTGGGATATACATCCTAATAGGGTACTGACTGCTTTCGCATTTGTTTCATACTTCTTTTTCTCGGCTGCATCTGTAGGAGTAGCTGAAGGAAAAGTGTAGCCTGTCTCTACGATGTCCCAAACTTTTGTACCAAGAGATTGAAGATAGGCAGTAACTCTTACCTTCCAATAATTGAAGTTTGTCCCATCAAAAATGGGTGGCCTGATTGATGCTTCTCTCTCGTAGTTGCTCATGATGAATGATCTACCTTCAAGCGATCAAGCTTCTCTGAAGGACCTGCTCTGATACCAATTGTTGGAAATAATACTGAGAGGGGGGGGGGGGTGAATCAGTATTATCAGATCAATAAAACTTTTTCAATACTCAGAAACATATACGCTACTTCAGTTAAGTGAACCAGCGTGTACACGCTACTGTGTCTAAAGCAACCAGCGTATAACCAGAAATATTATGATTCAGTTAGTTTATCTTCAGTAAAAGGCATCAGGACATTATTAACCATATTAAAGATAAACAGATGCAGTATAACAGAACAGATCATCACACAAAAGCCACACACATGAACACCATGATATAAGGTGGAAACCCAATGTGGGTGAAAACCACCTGCTGCAAGTCGTCTCTATCTTTCTTTAATAAGAAACTTCAGTTTACAATCTTTTTTACTGGTGCAGCCTTATACCAGTACGCAGGCTACAACCTGCAGAAGGCTACAACCTTCTCTCGTTTTCCAAATTCTCCTGGAAGGGAGCTCCAACCCCCCTTGCTCTTGTACTAGCTAAGATACTAGTACGTAGGTGCTGCCCTACAATCTTCTTTCCTTCAGGTACCACTTTTCATCAATTTTCAGACTGGATACTCCTGAAGCACAACATTACAATCTGAAGACCACGATTCATTCACAAATCATTGAAGCACAAAACAACCAATACTAGCATCATCAATCTTTGAATCACTGAACCACTGAAACCCTGTCAACACCCAGTCACCAGAACACAGAGCAGACTACAGAACCTCTGCAATAACAATCAGACCCAACTGCAACCCCAAAAATTAAGCTTCAAAAGATATACGCTACTTCAATGAAACCAACCCGCGTATACACGCGCTTTTACCAAAGACAACCTGCGTACAGATCTAAAAATAATTTCTCATAACTTGCAGCTGTACCAGACATCAGTCATACTTCAGAACATAACATTGCGTCAGTATGCAGATCTAAAAATATGTGTAATCAACCATATACCGATAGTTAATTTCAAACCATTTGATCCCGATCTATCCTTAGATCTAGTCTTCCATCAACCGGTGTGATCTCTCCTTAGCTTAGATCAAGCAACCCAGAACCTGCATACGAGATCTCTTTCTTTATCAGATATTCAAGACTTTTTCAGTGCTCTTGCCTAATGATCTTCTTCTCCTTATATAGCCTTAGGCCCTTCTCAATACCACGGTCCAAAACCATAGTAATACAATACCATCAACTTCAAAACTCGGGATCAACACGACTGTTGAGATACTTTGGTCCAAAAACATAGGCTCAAGTACCGAGGACTAACTACCACGGACCAAGGGAAGCTTCTCGACATGTACACTCTTTTCTGTTCATGAAACTGCGTGTATACGTGACTTCGTATATAGTGAGCCTGCGTATCTGCGACTTAGTATATAGCGTACCAGCGTGTATACGCAACTTGGGCTTAATGAACCTGCGTATATGAAATTTCTCTTCATTCTTGTAGTCTGGACTGAGATCTGTCATCAAAGAGAGTTGCCATCAAGGACAACACCTGTACCGTAGCGCCACACCTGTGCCAAAATGCCAACAGTCCTTGGAGGAAGAAAGAAGGTCATAGCCTTTTGTAGGTCACAGCCTACGTACTAGTAAACATATCGGCTAGTACAAGAGTTAGGGGGTTGTAGCTCCCTTCCAGTAGAAGCTGGAGAATGAGAGAAGATTGTAACCTTCTACAGGGAGAAGCCTGTGTGTTGGTATAAGTTTGCACCAGTACAAAATTGTAAACAGAGACGACAGCAGCAGGTGGTTTTCACCCACATTGGGTTTCCACCTTATATCTTGGTATTCATGTGTGTTGCTTATGTGTGATGCTTTATTCTGCTTTTACTGCACTATATAATAAACCTCTGATATACTGGTTAAAGTTCAATGCATGATAAATTGGGTAAATCAAAAATTCTCTGCATATACATTGGTTGCTTTAAGTACAGTTGTGTATACATGCTAGTTCACTTAGCTGAAGTAGCGTATACAAATCTGTTTGGAAAATTAAATTATTGATCTGATAATACTGATTCACCCCCCCTCTACATATTATTTCCAACAACTCCTACTCCAAACAGTGTGAGGTCTAGTTGGGACTTCATATCAAGGAGATGCCCTAAATGTTGGCAGGTCTAGCACCGTCAACACTACCCCATGAAATACTTCAAAATGGAAGTATACAATCCTTCCTCCTTGCATAAATACCACTCCCATAGGATACCCACTCATCCATCTCCACTTCAAATGGCTTCTGCAAGTTTATTTATGCCAAAATCAATACTTGGGTTTATAATATAAATTTTATATTATTTATAATACACTTTTGTTGAGACCCAGATGCGGGTGTTAACAACGACATTTAAATGATTAGACGGACCACCGGCGGGTTGAGTAGCCATCTGGCTCACTGCTTCGTCCTGAGAGCCCATCGCAGATGGATTAAAAACACCTTGCAGGCGACATTTATTGACTCCGAAAGCCGTGACGAGCTCACCCGCTTCAATACCATGGCTCCTGCAAACCGTTCTGTTACTCCTCCCCTTCTCCATGGCATTTGTTCTCCTCAAGCGGTTGAACCGTGTATCAGAACTACTACAGGCAGTGGCTGCCTGATTCTCCCTTGCCAGGATTTTGGTAATGGTTTCCATTTTACGCACTCCCGTCATTGTCTCCTTGATTGTGGTTCACCCACCCCTACTCACGCCCGTCGACGCCTTTCTTCCAACTCCTCCGCTATCAATTTAGATCACACCTATGCCATGGCATGCCTTAGGCACCACATGCGCAGTAGGCGTGGAGGTTCGCGTGGAAGTTTTCACTGCTTTCAAGTTTCTACCAATTCCACCTCTGATTCCTCGAACTCTACTACTGAATTTCCCAACTCGATTATTAACCCCTCTCACAGATACCCAAATACCATAGGCGTAGAGGTTGGAGGGACAATGCTTTCCACACTGAGGATATCACACTCCCTCCTCCTTCTGGCCCTCACAACACTCAATTTCGCTTCCATAGTTCCTTAAACAGGCCTACAATCATAGCCACCATCACAATTTCCTTAGAGGAAGAGTCTACGACAAAAGCTCCTCTGTCAAGTAGTGGGAACAAGCAGAACAGGGCTGAGCCTAGTTGGCATGGGATTAGCAGCAGGCAGCAAGGTGAAAGTAGCAAAGCTCTGGATGGCAAATCCAAAGATGAGGACATTGGTAAGCAACAGATGGATGCAAAATCAATGTGGATGCTACACCTGCTCAAGATCGAGGCGCATCTGAAGAGGAAGACGATTGGTATCAGTTTGCCTGCCGGATTAAGGAAGAGCTAGCTCCGGAGGAACCACCAGCCTAACATGCGGCCTCAGGCAAATTTCTCCGACTACCAGGTGGTTTCGTCTCACTATTTTGTGGTTTTATGGTTTCGTACGAAGGTGTCCGGCTTCCAGGTGGATATGTTTCTCTATGTCGTGGTTTTGTGGTCTGGCTGTGCTCTGTTTCTATGCCAAGTGTCTTGAATTCTCTGGTTAACTCTCCGCTAGGTGGAATGTCACTCTGTTTCTTGGTTATGTCCCTATCTTTCTGGTTCAAGCTTTGCATTCCTCTTTGTTCATTTTGGAAAACCAAGGTCTACTTTGAAACAATTGTTTTGGTTCAATGGCTGGTTTCCCCCATAATAGGGGTAGTCTTTAAAGCTTCTTGGACTGGTTTCCCCTCTGTTGGGGCAGTCCATTACAAATAGCTTCATTTTGTGATGATGACTGATGCTTAACATCTCTGAAATCAGGTCTCTTTGTAACTTTTTTGTATAATATTAATAGATCAATATTACTTAGAAAAAAAAAATACACTTTTGTTGAGGTTTACTTGTTCTCACTACTTTTATTTTCATTGTATTTCTTTTTTTGGAACTTAGGATTTGCCTCAACACTCTCACAATACTACTGTAACTTTTTGTACTCTTCGGTCTCATTCACCTATTTTGGTCTCTCAGGGGCATTAAAAAACCTATCTTATATAACTTCTAACTAATAACAGAAATCTCAACATAAAGAAACAAAAATCCTTAACTTCCAAAAATCATAGTCAAGATAAAATTAACAGTCTCCAAAGGCCTTATAATTAATATTGCCCCTTTAGAAACTCCTTCCACTCACTATTATACTGTGGAGTGATGCAACTACTACTAGAAATGAATCTATGAAATTTCATAATTACTATGCCACCCAAACAAACTCCTAAATTCAGAGACATTTGTAAGCACCGACCAATTCATGATGGCTTCCATCTTCACATGACCTATCTTAAGCTCCCTTCCACCAATCACATAGCCTAAATACACAAAATAATATTGTGAAAACTCACATTTCTTGAGATTTTCCACTAGTTGGTTCTTCTTCAAAGTCTCTAGCACCTGCATCAAGTGTGAGATATGCTCCTCTGAGGTGGCATTGTACACTAGCATATCATCTAAATAAACTATAACAAATGAATCTAGATAGAGACATAGTACATAATTCACTCATATCATAAACATACTTGTTTCATTGTATAAACCGAATGAAATGTCTAACCACTCATACAAACCTTGTCTATTTTTTAAGGCGGTCTTCTAGGTATCTTCTTCTTTGACTCAAATTTGGTGGTTCCCCGATTTGAGGTCTAGCTTTGTGAATTTTTTGTTTTTTGCAAGTGGTCTAACAAGTTGTCAATCATAGGTAGAGGGTACATGTTTTTTAGCATAGTGTAACACACTAAAATCAATGTACATTCACCAAGTCCCATCTTTATTTGTAAAAATTACAATGGATGATCCACAAGATAAGGTACTTTGTCAAATCACAACCTCCTCTAGTAGCTATTGCAACTACTTATTTACTTTGTTTATTTCTATAATGGTTTTTCTATACACCAAAATGTTTTGTAGTGGATATTCTAGCAATAATTGTATTTCATGCTCCACCTCCCTTTTGGGTTGTAGCCCTTTAGGTTCCTAGAACACTCTCTCATATGCTTGTAGAAATTCTTCGAGTTGTTGTATATATTCTTTATTCAATTCCTGAAGGATGCCTTTGCAAATAATCCTCACAACAATTTTTAACCATGTACAATTAATTATTGCAAATAGATTATTAATAAAAAACAGAAAAGATAAAAATGGCACACACACAAATTTACAAAGAGATTTTATCCTGGAAACCAAAACAGAGAAAACCAAGAAGATTTTTTCTTGTTATATTTTTTGTAAAATATATTACAATACAAATACATCTTGTGGAATATGAACTAACAACCAAACAATAGTTCTATAATTGAAACTACAAAACCATGGGAAAAACCACCATGTGCCACACAATTGCTTTTAGCAAAACCATTGGCCCAAAAAACACCAAAAAATAGACGCGAAAAATTGTGTCGAAAAAAATTCTTTTGGGGCATTACCCCAAACCCTATAAGGGGGCGAAACCAAGAGGTTTTGAAGAAATCCCCCAACCCCTTGCGCCCCCCACCCCGCAGACATGAAATACCCTTTGTTTTTTATGCATATAAGTCATGCAAAGAATATAACACATACCCAACATTCTCCCACTTGTTTTCTTTGAACATAAGGGGCTAGAAGAATACATAGTCAACGGTTAGGGTAGTAATTCCCATTGTTTCTCTACACCAAGAGAATGTTTCAGTGCTCAAATATTTTTCAATGCATCTACAATATTCTTCAAAATGTCGACCTTTTCCAGTAACACTTTCTTGCCTTCAATTATATCTCTCACAATGTGATGTTGAACATCAATATGCCTTGTATTCGAATGATAAGAAAGGTTCCTTGCCAATAAAATTGCAGTTTGGTTGTCATAATTTATCCTTATAGCTTGTTGTACCAACCCCATACCTTAACGCAATATCTATAACCAAATTGATTTATTTTTTGCATGAGTGGTTTCCATGTATTCAACATCTGTAATTGAAAATGCCACTACAAACCATATCTTTTTCATCCAATTGACATCTCATCCAAATAGGTTAAACACATATCCACTTGCAGATATTCTATGATACATATCACTAGCCCAGTTAGAATAAAAAAATCCATGTATGTCCAACACGTTTTTCAGTCATGTTCTTCCTTGGTGGCACAATCCATAATCATTACTGCCACGTAGATACTTGAAAAGATTGTTTACTACCTTTTAATGCTCCCTCTCTGGTTTTGATATATAGCTGCTCAATACTCCCAATACATGTGAAATTTTTAGTCTAGTATGGAACATTTCATAATCAAACTTCCAATTGCACTAGCATATGGAACATGGGACATGTTCTCTTCCCCTTCCTATGTCTCAGGACATTGATCCGCAAATAAATTCACACCTATAGGGATAGGGACCTTCACTGGTTTACTTTCCTGCATATTAAGCTTTTGCAATACTATCTTAACATACTTCCTCTAACTTAAATAGAGTTTTATTTTTTATTGATCTCTTTTAATTTCCATGCCCAAAATGAAATTTTTAGCAACAAGATCCTTCATGTCAAATTTAGAAGACAACTAGGTTTTCACTTCCTAGATGATTTTCCTATCATTTCCAATCAACAACATATCATCTACATATAAGACCAAATAAATAATATGATCACCAACTAATTTAAAATACACATAGTGATATGTTTTGCTTCTTGTGAAGCCAATTCCCTATATATATGTATCAAATTTTTGATACCACATCCTTGGTGATTGCTTCAACCCATATAAGGAATTTTTCAACCTGCATACCAACTCCTTCTTACCCTTCACAACAAATGTTGTCCGCTTCTTCAAAATTATCTCTTCTTCCATATCCCCATGTGGGAATGTTGTCTTCACATCCATATGTTCAATCTCAAAATAAAAAGCAGTGATAATAGATAAAATTAATTTACTAGAATCTAACTTTGTAACAAGAGAAAATATATCACCAAAATCAATTCTTTGCACCTAGGAACAACCTTTTACTACTAACTGAGCTTCATATTTCTCCACTTTTCCTTCTACCTTTAATTTCTTCTTGAACATGCATTTTTTGCCAATGGGTTTTCTTCTAGCCGACAACTCCACTAAATCCAAAGCCTCATTCTTATCTAAGGCCTCCATTTATTCAACCATGGCCTTTTCCTAGAGTTTTCCATCCTTTGAGCCCACTTCCTCCCTAACATTTCTAGGATCATCATTAGTAATAGACAAAGAAAAATGTGAACATAAATTAGGAGTATACCATTTCGGCTACCTTATTTCTTGAAAAAATCTCCTCAAAACTGGAGTATGTAGTTCTTCTTCTTATGATTCTTTCACTTCTCTGAATACCACATCTCGACTCTACACAACCTTCCTTGTTTCTGGGTTCCAAAGCTTATAACCTTGTAAACCATCTTTATAACCAATAAATATGCATATTTCATATTATATATATAACTTAGTTCTATTTTCCTTTGGGACATGTACGTATGAATCACAGTTAAATACATTAAGATGTGTGAGAGACGGTTTCTTACTATTCCATACCACATGTGGAGTCTTATATGTCGGAAACTAGATTAGTACTGAGAGGGGGCGGGGGTGAATCAGTAGTGAAGGCACTTATAATTTTTTCTCCAAATTATTATTCTTTTAAACCATGCATAAATATAAGCACATAAACAAAGCTTAGAGCATAAAACATAAACAAGAAACCATGAAAACATTCAATACATGGAACACAAGTATTTATGGTGGAAAACCCTTCTCCAAGAAAGTAGCCACCCTTGCTATTGTTGCACTACTCAAAATATTTTATTATGTCAAACAATTATTTACATATATATTCAGATGCCTACTATCAAATGGAGATATCTTTCTCATGCGTATTTATGGAAAACTATCCATTGGAAGCCAGCAAGACCAATGATCATTGCCTAATTACTCTTGTATTATGAAACAAATCTACATACGCCTATCTATTGGAAACCACCATGACCAATGAGCCTTGCTTAGTTTCTTCTTAACTATCCAACTACTATTAGATTGAGCAAACTACTCACTTATATTGATTTCACTGGATTCCTCCAACTCCACTCCTCTATGTGGTTCTCATTTCATACATTTTTAGGATGGAACCAATAATTGCTCAACATGAACATCACAATAACAAGATCTTCAAAGCATATAATCAAAACTAAAAACAAGATGAATTAACACAAAAATTGTATGGAATAATTTGACAAGTGCATCAACAAAAACCCTCACTGCAATAGAAAAATTTCTCACAAATAATTGTTGCACACAACCAGAAAAATAGAGAATAAACAAGGTGCTACCAAACACCAACATTATCTACAATCAATATCTACTTCATCGCCTCGCTCTTTGCTCAAAATGTTGGTTGAAACATGCTTCTGCTACTTTGTTAGGCCTAAGAATTATCCTTAAAATACATCCACTTTCACTCCATTCACACATTTTCTCACCTCTATTCCACCACCATGTCACCACATTAGCTTCACTTTCATCATTAAATGGGTTGCCATTGTGTTTCCAAAACATTATTAATTCTTAGTATTTTTAAGTGAATTTTTTGTTAAACTTTAGAAAATAATATCCATATACTTATACCTAACAATTAGAATGAGTTTGTTGACATGTGTAGGTACAAAGGAAGCTTACAAGGCATCTTTATGTGGCAATTTATGTTCAAATTCGAATTTGAGGAGATCATGAAGCCATCTACAGACTAAAAATTCAAAAATGTTCACATTTAGATGGCTTGAATTTTTAATATTTCATGCAATCAATCAGAATTATGTTTAAAGGGCTTTAATTTCTTTAGTTTAAATAGTTGATTAGAAATATTAATGAACAGCCTCCTGTAAGGGAGATTTAATATTTCTTCACCTAGCTTAGTTTAGTTTGTCTCTAAGTCCATATATCTTGGATGATCCTCGAAGTTTACTTACCCGAATTGATATTAAATGAAACTCTAATTTGCATCAACATTTTAGACCCAACATTTTGGTGCCGCTGCTAGGGAGGATGATTTGGAGATAGACTTAGGAATTTATTTTTATTGCAATTTATTTTTATGGACTAACTTGTGAAACCTGGTGACAGTAGGATCTTCATAAAGGAGTTCAAGTTTGAGCTTTTTGATTTTTTTCATACTTAGTTTCAAATTCAGTTTTTAAACCCCCCATTTCTTACTAATCCATCTACGAATGAGAAAATTGAAAATGTTGAACAAGTAATTCCTGGAGAGCAAGAACAATATTGAAGATTTGTTTCAAAAGAACCTTGCGCCAACTCCAAGAATAAGACAGTTTATTCACATGCTTGCAAATAATCGAGTAAAAACTTTAAATCTAGATGTGAGCATTTTTTACTTTTTAGTCCATAGATGGATTCACTGGAAGCATTCTTTTACCTAGGAAATAAAAATATCTTTCAAGTTAAAGGTAGAATAGATTATAACAAATAAAGATTCACTTTTTCGACTTCATCCACCATTTTCACAACCAAGTGAAGAAGACTATGATCAAAATTTTGCAGCTACACATGCATAACTCTCATCCATTTTTGAAAGGGTAAGTTGAGGTATGATATTTTCTAACTTTTAACCATTTAATTCCTTGAAAGCTAGAATGATAAATTTTGGAAAAACTTCCTTTCCTCATTTCATAAAATTTCCAAAACCATCAGTTTGGGGAGGATACATTTATATTCATACTTTGTCACATTCATATTTTTCCATATTCATATATCACATTATAAAACCCACATACCTTCAAAATATATTCACTATTACATGAGCATATAAATGGATTTGTAAAAAGTACCTAAAAACTAATTGGATGCAACACAATCATGGTTGTTACACAAGAACCAACCATGATGCATTCCAACAAAAATACTTTGCAATAAAAATCAAATTATCATTATGAAAAGTTCATACATTAAAATTAAAGGCAACAAAAAAAATATGGTTGGAACACAAGAACCAACCAAATTGCAATTCATCAAAAACAATTTGCAAAATTTAAGTAAATGATATCATGAAAAGTTTAAACCAAAGCTCATGTATCAAAAAGTAATGTAATAGATTGCATGAGGACATGCAATACCTTCAGTTTGGGGGTATGTTGGGCCTAAGAATTATCCTTAAAATACATCCACTTTCACTCCATTCACACATTTTCTCACCTCTATTCCACCACCATGTCACCACATCAGCTTCACTTTCATCATTAAATGGGTTACCATTGTGTTTTCCAAAACATTATTAATTCTTAGTATTTTTAAGTGAATTTGTGGTTAAACTTTAGAAAATAATATCCATATACTTATACCTAACAATTAGAATGAGTTTGTTGACATGTGTAGGTACAAAGGAAGCTTCCAAGGCATCTTTATGTGGCACTCTATGTTCAAATTCGAATTTGAGGAGATCATGGACCTCATGGAGAAGATCATGGACCTCATGGAGGAGATCATGGAGGATAGGGTTATGTGTCGCCATTGGTTGAGAAATATGTCGATCAAAGGAGGGAATAATGGATCTAAATTTATGAGTTTGTTATCATAGCTTTTGTATAAATAGGAGTGTTGTCTCCTTCATTAGTAATCTTAATCTTAATTTGTAAGCTTAATTTTTAGAATCGTAGAACCTAGTCCTTCATTGTAATCTAGTAATGTTAATCTAGATAGAATTTAGAATAGTTTTGGTTAGGATCATATGTGCTTATAGCCATTGTACTTTGAAAATCATGATGAATAAAATGGAGCTTCTTTGATCCTCTACATTTTACTTCTCTTTTGGTGTGCTTGTGAATCCTTGGAAGGATCCCCATTGCCTAGCAAGTACACTTTTTGTTTTGGTAAGCTTTTATTTTATGTTTGTGAATTTCATTAGATTAAATTATTAGGTTCATATGTTTGAAATATTAATGAATGACCTTTCGTAAGAAAGTATTAATGTTTCCTTCAATGAATCTGATTTGTTATTTAATGTTTGATTTCATTAGTTTAAGTTTCTAATTTATATGCTTGAGATATAAATGAATAGTCTCTTGTAAGAGAGCTTTAATATTTCATGCAATCAATCAAAATTATTTTTAAAGAGTTTTAATTTCGTTAGTTTAAATAGTTGATTAGAAATATTAATGAATAGTCTCCTATAAGGGAGCTTTAATATTTCTTGACCTAGCTTAGTTTAGTTTGTCTCTGAGTCCGTATATCTTGGATGATCCTCGAATTTTACTTACCCGGATTGATAGTAAATGAAACTCTAATTTGCATCTGCATTTTAGACCCAACATACTTGTTGTAGCTCCTGTACTACAGAAAATTGCTTCACAACTTGCACACAATGCTCCAAACTCGCAATCACTCAATGCGTAACATATCCAACAAAACTATCATTGAGATCTTTCCAATATATAGATGAACTGAGATTCTCAACTGAATAATTAATAAGAACTACTAAGCTCCACAAACTATGTTCATATGCTTGATTTGATCTAGATTAAGCTCCTTGACTAGATCATGCCACTCACTCCACTTCATGAAGGATATTGTCAATGTTGGTCACATTCTATAAGATCATTAACCTTTTTATGACCTTTACATGATGAGTCCCAAAAAAGACAAGTTGGGAAAATAAATAAATACCTGATGTGCATGAGGAATGCGGAGAAAAACATGCTTTTAGCCTCAACCACACCCGCACAACTGCCAAATTTTAGTTGTAACCACACTCACAACATTGTATCCTAATGGTTGGAGCCTTCCAATCACATGCATTGGCTTACCTCCATGCGTTTGGGGGAGAGGATGGAGAAAACTCAATCAAATTAGCTCATATCTCTGCCAAACTTCAGGGACACCTTCATCAACTCCAAAACACACCTCCAAACCTCTGTGACAAGTATGCAACTGATGACATAGGCCAAGAACCTCTGCAACAATTCAATGACATGCAGGCCCTAGTTTTCCAAACTCCTCATCATTACCAACACCTCCAACTCCTTAAGCAGCAACAAAAACATGTCCAAACACCTCCAACACCTATAATAACATCTGCAGAACCTATAGAAACATCTCCAACACCTACAACAGCAGCATCAAGGCATCCAAATGCCTCCAAAACATGTAGAAGAAACTCCAACACTTGTAGTAGCAACATCAACCTATAAAAATCCATCATAACATACCCTACAACCATCTCTACTCAGCCTCCAAACCCTGCACTAAATCATGCCACAACCAAGTTGAAATAAATGCCAACCAACAAGACCAACAAGTTTACCATTGTTATAACCCAGCACTCATCACACTAATCATGAGGAGGACTACCAACATCATCAGATTGACGTAAGACATACGACAAGAAACACCATGACCCTATTGACATCAACGCCAATCATCCAACATTTATGACAGTGATATATTTACAAAGTAACATGTAGTATCCACTTCCTCTTCCCAAAATTCATGTCCTAACCCAACACCATTGAGCATGCTCCTTGATTTCTCCATATATGTCCTATTCATCCTTCATGAAACTCCATTATTTTGAGTTGTGTATGGGGTAGTATTCTAGCATGATATACCACACTTTATACAAAAATCTTCAAGTTCCTTCCTGTAGAACTCTCCACCATTATCCATCCTCAACACCTTTATTTTCTCCTTTGTCTAATTCACCACCAGAGCCTTAAACTCTTTGAATATTTCAAAGACTTCATATTTCATGCTAAGGAAATATATCCATTTATTCCTCAAGAAGACATCTATATGTGAGACTTAGTACACATATTTATCCAATGATGGAATCAACACAAATCCAAACACATCATTATGCACTACTAGAGTATTTCATCTTCCCTCTTAGCACCAAAGAGGAATTTCACTTAATTATTCTTCCCATATAAATAATGTTCATAGAAATCAAAATCTAGAGAGAAATTAAACATACCTCCTACCTGTTGATAGTGTTGGAAATTCGTCAACCAAGGAGGTCTCCCTGATGTGAAGTCCTAGTTATACCTCACACCATTTGGAGTAGGAACCCCATCCGGAGTATCATCCCAGCTACCATAAATCTAAGGTTTTCCTTGGCGGAGATGAATAACATAAGAGATTATGCACATATCCTTTGAAATCAGCAAGTATACATTGTGAAACACCAATTGCAATGTGTAAAAGGAGGCTTTCACAAGAGGGAAGTAAGAGTGAGTCTCTATAAGGAAAGTAATAATACTATCCTAAGAGAGTCACATGAGAGCAAGGACATATTCATTAGTTATCTAGTGATATAGTTCACATAGACATAATGAACATTAAAGCAAATACAACACACATTAAATAAGATAAGTACCAAAGCCAATGAAGTATTTCATTTTCCTTAGTACATATGAAAAAAAAAAAAACCAAAAACATCTAAAGAATAATATTATAATATGCATGATACATACATGAAAATTTGTTGGCTCAATGAGTTTCTGATTATTGAGAAGTACACAGTTACAACGATGAGCCACTAGCTCCAATAGTGGAAAATTAAGTCACTTCTTGCTTCACCAAAGAATGATATTCTCTCCTATGTAAATCTAGAGAATCCAAGGCTAGCTCTCCAAAGTCTAATCCTCCAAAATCTATTTGCTTGACTTATGAGGTTTCTTTTATAATGAGAGGAATGACCTTTCATATCCGTTATGACTCTTGAGTTACCCTCATGACTCTTGGACTTATAATGTGACCTTTGGACTTCTATATGACTTTTGGACTTTTCCCAAAGACTCTTTTGTCCATATATGACTATGTGACTTTTCATATTCCACATATAAATATTATACTTCCACACATTAAATTTTTTCCTTTCCTTTTTATAATTACATCATTACATCCACAAATGATATGGCAAGACACAAGGACACACATGACATTGTGATGGCACTGGTACAAGTCACAACTTGACAATGATGACATGGACTTCATGGTGAGATGACAAGGATGATGTAGATATGGAGGTCAGGAGGCAGTTCTTAGGCACTGTGAATGCATAATTCACAGTCCTTGGAGGAATTTATTGTGCATTGCGCAATTCCAAGAGGCATGGATGCATGATTCAAGCTTGCAATTGTGAAATTTGCAATTCATAGGGGCAGAGTGAGCTCAAGTTGGTTAGGGATGAGATATTCTGGAATTTGATTAAGTGTGGGATCGGTGAGGAAAAAGATGAAACCAAGGTTAGACTTGAACATGATCGCACACTCATCATAATTCAAGAAACAAATTAAACACTCAGCACTCTAAATAAACATGATCCCCTTAATGTGACGGAAAATCAACATTCTTCTCCAAGTTCGACACTTAAGATATACTTTGTGATGATAGTGACGACACTAGTACGACAGTGCGTAAAAAATTAAGAATGAGTCTAATACATGTATACATGATAGATAGGGCCCATTGGTACCAAATTTTCCTCTTAAAATGAACCATAACTTTTCTTTTACAATGTGCGACACTTCCCATGCCAAAAGACGACACATGCAAAAGTAATAGAAAAGTGTAAACGACACTTGAAAAGGCTTAAATAAAGTGAAAGCGGCACATGTCAGAGCAAAGATAACGTGAAAATGACACTTATTAAAGTGAATGTAAGAAAAAATGACAGGTGTGAATGTGAAAGTGACACTTGTGAAAACAAAGGTGCACCAAAGCACCAGTTGAGAAAACTCACTAAAATAGAAGTACAATTGCAATCAAAGTGAGGAATACTATAATGGATAATGCACACTAATTTCTGACATGTGTTGTGCAATACATTATGATTATAGATTGTGCAATCACTATCAGTAGTGATTGTGCAAGACTTACCTCTAAGATCTATGTAGTGCCTATGTAAGCTTTCATTGAAAGAAGTTCACTTGTGAATTCTTCGAGACTTGAGAATGCATAAGAAATTCACTTTGACACTCAGAATCTAAGAGAAACATCAAATGAGCATGAAGAAAATATGAATAATCACGGAATGACATATCCTAGGATCACAAGTAGGCTCTAAAATTCAAGTGTAAGAAAATTTTTGGAGGGTGTTTATTGCAGTGACAACACTATGATACCATTTCCATGTAGTACACGAAGGCCCTTATCTCTAATGTGTCCCAACATTTGATGTCATAACATAAAAAAATTCTTGAATCTACAAGATTTTTTCCTTCTTTAGCTCCACTCTCAAGAGAAACATAATTATTGCACCCAACACTAAGAGTACTTCAAATCAACTTATAAAAAGTTCCAATCCAAACTCCCCTCAGTAATACCATTGCTCCTTGAACCATCTTGCAGGTATCCTTAAAAAATGATTTTACTCCTGCATCGTCATCTTTCTTATAGAAATCAATTTTTTGGCTAATCTTGGGATATGAAGAACACCAGGGAGTGTCTTGATCCTTCAATCCATGAGCTTCAAATTTACTTTTCCTCATCCTAATGATTCTAGCTCTTGATTGATCTCTCAATAAAGAATCACCATTGTTGAATCTTTCATACTTACAAAAACCACTCCTTGTGAGGAGTCATATGAAAAGATTCACTCAGGTTGATCAACCATGCTTCATAATATACCTGTGTAATTGAAGAATCCAAGTATAAATCCCCTCCTTTACCTAAGGAGGTTTTTTCTTCTACAATAGGAGCATCTTTAGCTCCCTTCCCTTTCTTTGCAATTTTTCCTTTACAGTATTTCTTGTAATGTCCTTATTTTCCACATTTCCAACATACCTTTTTGAACTTTCCTAGAGATTTCAATCTTCCTATAGATTTAGATCTCCCACTTGAGGACTTATTTCTATTTATTTTTTGGGAGCATCCTCTTACATACAAAGAATCTATGTTCTATCTCTTTGTGTTTTTTCCATCTCATCTCCTCCAAAAACAAGGATGAGACTATTTCATCAAATTTTAAAGTAGTTGCATTACTACCTATGACAAGCACCAAACTATGCCACAATTCCGATAGAGAACATAACATACTAATGCACTTATCCTCATCTAAAATCTTAATATCAACAAATAATAATTGACTCACCACAATATTGAAGGCGTTTATATGCTTTGTTACTGAGTCTCCATCCTTCATCATTAGGTTATATAGATTTTTCCGCACGAATAGTTTGTTCAGTAGGGAATTTGACTAATAAAAAGCTCCTAACTTATCCCACAAATTATTTGTTGTAACTTCCCTTGACACATTCAATAATACTAAATCTAAGAGACGCGATTGCATTGTTCTCTTTGATTTCTGATCTAACTTCATCCAATATTTTGTTGACATCCTTGTCGGTGTCATACATGGGTCTACAACAATCCACTAATCTTTGTCCACCAAAAATTCTTCTATTTTGAGCTTCCACAAATCAAAATTTACCCATTAAATTTATCTATCTCTATTTTTGAACTAATTTCCATTTTTTTCACCACACGAATCACTCTCTAAGATCTCCCACTATAACAGGGTCTACCATAGGCCTAAGAAAAACCCCTTAGCCATAAAGGCATCCCCTTCAAGGAAAAACTACTATAATACCAATTTAAATATCTGACCTTGTACAATAATTACTACAAATATATTCTTAATAAAAATATAAAAGATACAATGGAATACACACAAATTTACACAGATATTTTATCCCGGAAACCCAAAACTAGGAAAACTAGCAAGGTTTTTTTCTGATTATAATTTTTGTACATTATATTAAAATAAAATATACATACTACGTAACATGAACCAATAATCAAATTGTATTTCTGTAATTGAAACTAAAAAACCATGAAAAAAACCACCAAATGCCACAGAACCGCCTTTAGCAAAACCATGGGCCCAAACTAGGGGGTTGAACAACCCCCCTTCGAACCCCCCTTTTTCATGGTATATATAAGTCATGCAAAGAATATAACACATGTGCAACACTCACTGGACTATTTTTCTCTTAAGAAAAAGAAAAACATACTTTTGACTCGAACTAATCATCTTCGTGGCTTGGTTGGCAGTTACGAGTGAAATGTTGGACTTTCCTTTGTGCATTTTGATGGTGAATTATTTCCCATCCTTGACGAGATAATGCTAGTTGGCCCTTTTCATGAATATTGCATCATACATATACATCTAGGTGATCCCAAGAATGATTCCACATACATCAAATAGCATTACATCCAATTTTACTTCATCAATATAATCAATACTTATAGGAATTGTATTTCACAGTTTTGTTACCTTGATATTTGCATCATTATTCACCCATTACAATAGATATGAAAACTTCCAACCTAATTTTTTTTACCACATTAATCACTATGAGAATATTCTATGAACTTGAATCAAACATGGCATTTATCTTGGTCTTCTTAACCTAGATCTTAATATGGAACAATTTGATCATCTCCTTCTCTTCTTGGTGATAAAGGTTACTTAGGTTCAGCTCCCTTTGCACTGATGTGAAAAAAATATTCTCATCAACATCAGAGCTACTTTCCTCTTGATTGCTCAAACCTATGTCTATAATATTCTTTTTCTTCCCATCCTTCTCCTATTTCTTCAGGTTCAACTCTGAATGTAGTTTCTAACACTTCTCCTTAGTGTAGCCATCAATGTTGCAGTGGTTGCAATAATTTCTATTATCCTTGCACTAATGTGTATTGGTTTTTTTGTTCATGGCCTTTCCTCATTTCCACTTCTTCATCCCTTTCATGGAAGCTTCCTAGTGCTATTTTTTATTTAAACAACTTGATTGCTTTTTCTTTTGGCTTATTGATTTCTAGATACTATGCTTGTACAAAAGCCTCATCCATTATTCTTAGCTTGAATAGAAAAAATTTCTTTCATAGATGGCTATGTTGACACCTCAAATACTTGAGGAGTACATACAGGCTCTTGGGAAATATATCAAGCATGATGGCCATCTTCATGAAATTAGTGGTGTACTCCTATACACTCTACCTCTACCTCTGTGTAAAGTAGTGCCATCAGATCTGCTAGTCCTCTACATACCCAACAGGGTAGAATTGGTACTTTATGATGATTTTTGAGTCCTCCCACTTTGTTACTAATGAATCACCCTACAACCTAAGTGTTTCCATATGACTCTTTGATTCGTTAAAATTATATTATCTAACATTAGTCTAGTAAATGATATTCTTTGTTATTCATCTATATAGTGAATGCTAAAATACATTTATAACTATAACAACCATTCATTCATTTTTAAGGAATCAATCTCACCTTAGTATGAATTTATGTCAAAATTCTCTTCATATTGAATAGGGACCGTGAATGACTAAGCGAATTTGAACTCGGCCACTATTTCTTAAGTTCTTTTGTTGAAACCCTTTTTAGGTCTCCATGATTTCTCAATATGCCCTATGATTTGACCTATGAGTTAGAACCTCCATCTTCTTTGATTCCATGTTTATTTTATAGATCCAACATAAGGAGGTTCATAGTGTATCTCATTCAACAATCTATGCTTTGAGCCTTGTAAATCTCTCTTCTATTAAATCACAATTCTTATGAATAGACTCGTTGGCCATTGCTAAGATTTTGTGACCTTTTTCCTAAATCAGTTCTTCGATCGCTTGAAACTTCCTAGAAAATTCCCATATGAAACCTACTTTGATACCAATATGATATGTAAATTGTTATCAATACTCCATTGGGAAATTTCATTGCAACATATCTGATAATATTACTAAAACCTTTACTTTTAAATTTTCCTTAGATTTCAATTCCTTTAATTAGTTGATTTCCTTTCTTAATTAATTGAAATTGGATGAAATACGAGAAATAGAAAATAGAAAGACATACAAACACTACCAGCAATAGACATAAAAATTTGCATTGGGAAACCATTAATAGAGAAAGCATAGATAGAAAGTAAGGCTAGCTAGAAGGTGAGGCTACTCTGTTCTACTTTCTTTGTTATCGAAAATGTGCATGTACAAAGGAGGAGTATTCTCTATGGAGTTACCTGAGGCCTATGCCCTATCAGGCTAATACAAAACATTAATCCCCTCTAATTTCCCACTTCCTATTGTTCTTCTCTACTATGTAAACAAATACGATAACAAAGAATGGAACTGCTACCCCTCATAGTAACATGGTTTATAAAATAGCCCAAAAGCCAAATAAGGGTTATATTTCACCCCTTCAACTCTCAATTTGAGTTTAACTTTTAGATATTCTAGAATCTTGTTAAAATTCCACACATGGCTAGTCACATGTGCATGACTAATGAGGTTGATGTGGCATCCACTCATACCAAGATGGTCAAACATGGCAGGTCAGCTTACGGGAGGCATAAATTTTGCTTATGAACTTTGATTGATGTGATTTTTGCATCATTGTAAAGGTATCTGAGTGTAGAAAAAAATCATAAGATCATATGCTAAGAAAAATAAAGCTTTTACCACAAAAAAAAAAAACCATTTAATGCCTCAAAATTACTTGTTAAGGTTTTAGACCCCAATTATCCAAAATAGGACCTGCTGGTAAAAATGACCCTAAGGGTTTATCCCTCCATTTTTCCACTCTAAAAGCATCAAGATATATGAAATTTTATATAATAGTATAATATAGATCATATCTCCCCATTTTGGGAGACTTTTGGTCCTCAAAATCTTTACTGAATGAGGTGAGGAAAGTTTTCCTCAACCTTCTCACTAGAGTACCATTTTGCTTTTCCTAGAATTTGTCCTCTCAAACATTATAAAAGGTCATGTGTTACGACTTTAACCCTAAAACCCTTTATTGATCCCTAGAAATTGAGTGATTACCTTTCATTATATCATTTTATTAATTGCACTCTCTCTCTCTCCCCTATGTATATACCCAAGAGACCTAGTCTTAGGATCATCAAATATTGTCTTATACATTGTATTCATTATAAAAGGAGGTTCCCCCCTCTAAGTGGACTATAATTATTGGTTTCTTATCATTTATGAAGTGGAAGGTTCATAACATTCAGTATAAGAGCATATGAACCTAAGTTTTTGTTGCTTCACTATAACTTTTTTCTACGATGTTTTATATGGTGAGATTTTGAGAATATAGAGGAGAGATATT
Source organism: Pinus tabuliformis (assembly GCA_031772625.1). Lineage (NCBI taxonomy): Eukaryota > Viridiplantae > Streptophyta > Pinopsida > Pinales > Pinaceae > Pinus > Pinus tabuliformis. Next base: position 890,900,539 of record CM062814.1, read on the forward strand.
GGGGAGAATCTAGTTAAAATTTCAAAACTTGGTTTGTTATAATTTTTGGGATATAAATTGTGGAAGTTAGGGGTTAAGATTGGTTCTGAAATCTATTTCAAATAAGTCATCTCAACATTTTCACTATAATTTTTTATGGGATGTTTCATACTATGAAATTTTTAAAGGATTTAAAAGAGATTGCAAGATACATCTAGTAAAAATTTCAAATATTGATTTGTTATAACTTCTAATATATACCCTATGGAAGTCAAGGTTTATGAATGGTCCTAAAATCAGTTTCAAAGGTGTGATCTAGCATTTTCACTATAATTTTTTTCTAGGACACTTCAGACTGTGAAATGTTTAGAGATCTTCAGAGATATAATGAAACACATCATGTAAAAATTTCATAATCATATTTGAATAATTAGATAAGAGGTATTACAAACAAGTTTGTTGTTGGGAAGAGGCCAAAAATTACCAAGTTTAGGGAAAGTTACCATAACTTTCACTTGCTACATCAAATTATGATCATACTCGTGGAATTGTAGAGAAGTTGTATCAAATTATTATAGGTCAAGTTTCAAATTCAAAAGGGATCAAATCTCATATATATATATATATATATATATATATATATATATATATATATATATATATATATATATATATATATATATATATCTATATATATATATATATATATATATATATATGTATATATATATATATATATATATATATATATATATATATATATATATATATATATATATATATATATATATATATATATATATATATATATATATATATATATATATATATATATATATATATATATATATATATATATATATATATATATATATATATATATACATATATATATATATGTCGATAAAAATGAAAACCATTTAGATATTATCCAAAATAATTTTTTAAATGTATACAACTTATAAGTATATAAATTTTGATTAGAAGATCTAATTTCTTTTTGTGACTGCATTATTTTTAATCTAGGAGGAATTGATAAGTGGGGTAGTCTCGAACTCGCATGACATAGGGTTGATTCCAACCACTACTATTACAACCTCGTGCATATACATATTCCCCTTCCACATGAACAAGTAAATAACGGGGATATGAACCATAGACATCCTCACACATAATACTTCATTTATACGGTTGTCGCCAGTTGAGCTGCCCCCTAGGGTACTTTTCGTGATTGAAAGTTGTGATAAAGAGGAATATTATTATTATAGTTCCAAAAAAATATACTACACTAATTAAAACTCATGAGGGCTCATTTAGGATTCATGAAGAAAGTGAAGACTTAGATTTTAGGTTCTCCCAACTAGAGAAGAAAGTTAATGAAATGGATGGTAGTATGTTGAAAAATATGGATTTATCAGGTTCTCAAGAAAACCTTAAAATAGAAATTATGGATGAAATTCAAAAGAAGATGAATGAAAATAAGGAAGACATGCAAAATTTCAAGGAATATATATGAAAATCCATCGGTGTTGGGATAGGGTCCCCTAGGGTCAAGTTTTGGTACTTACATTTTGTACAAATGTAAAGTCTCTGCGATTTAAGGAAGTGGAGCGCGAAGATAATAAGAGCCAAAGGGGCCTTAGTCCCTTAGGTTTTTAGGAGAAGAAGTTTTGAGACCCGCCCATGGTCTGCGGACCATGGTATTGTAAAAGCAAAGAATAGATATAGAAGGGTCATAGAAGGGTCATATAAAGTCTAGAAGATAAGTGATAACTAGAAGATCATTGTTTTGGGAAAGTAAGCTAAGGCAGGAAAGTCTGTTTCTTGTACTTAGGCGAAGGGAAGGCTCCTGCAACTGAGTGCGCGAAGACCTTGGTAAGTTCACATGCTGAGTTTGTGGGCCCCTGCAGCTGAGTGCACTGGGAAAACGAGTATGTACTTGAAATAATACATCTAATAAAGACATTTTTGATCCATTAATCATTCATCTGTGTATTTGTATTTACTTCTGCAGTTTTCTGTATTTTCGCGTTGTATTGAAAATTATATGAATGAATACTTATCTTAAGTGCGAAAGTCGTAGATCAATAAGATTTGTTGATGTTATGAATTTTTAAAGACCTTCACAAAGATATAAATATTGTTTAGGTAAATTACTATAATTAACTATTCTGGAAGGGTTAGGGTTCATGAAGACAGAGCTTATCCCTAGAAGCCAGAAGAACCCATCACACAAACCTATGGATGAAAAAACCTGGCTTTTTCATCCCCCAATACTACTTCAAATGAGACTGCAACCTGCATTATTCAGGTTGTTTCCGAAAGGGAAAATAGTTTAGGGTTTTGTTGGTTGGTGTAGCTAATTTTGAACCTGGGTCAGGGCCCATCAAGCCAACAATCAAGGAATAAATAAAATAATTACAAACTATTATATTAAAGTATCTCCCTAAAAGGGATATGGAGATCCAATGAAATCGCGAACATAAGGAGAATCATGATGTTCAGACTCAATCACATATGGGGAGTATTTTACTATAATTGGAGAGAAAAAATATTGGACCACATAACCATAATCATACTTTTTTTTATCTAATATCCACATCAACAAGTATTCAAGTCAACCCCAAATAACTGCTACATTTTGAAGATCAATATGAGGAAGTTTGATGGTTAGAATCATATAACATGGATATTACAGATGGAGAAATACTTTGATCTACACCAAGTGGAAGCCTTACAAAAGATAAATATTTCATCCATGGTTGTAGAACAAGAAAAACATGTATGTCATCAATGGATTTGTGAAATGAAGAAAGGATTCTATTATATCTTGGCATAGTTTTACAAAGGAAATGATAGAACATTATGGGGATATTAAAAGAAACACATTCTTTAGTTTATTGGTAAATCTTTGACAAAAAAAAATTATTTATAGTGCACATTCAAGAGTTCCAAAAGTTGTGTCACAAGGTGAAGAACATTTCAAAGGATAATTTATTAGACCTATTTATGGAACTTTAAAGGAAATCCTCCAACATGAGGTGTGTCTCTTTAAACCTAAATCTGTAAAGCATGCTTTTAGTCTAGCAAGGAAAGTTGAAGGTAAAAATATGGCTATAAGAAAATTTGTTACAAAGAAATAAAAATAAAAACATGTTCCTTCTCCTAAACTAACAAGGTTGACACCTTAGAAAATGGATGAAAGAAGAGCGAAGTGACTATGTTTCGGCTATGATAGCAAGTAGCGTGAGGGGCATAAATGCAGTGAGAATAAATTATTCCACATATACTGGGAAGATGAAGAAGATTAGTAAGTGGAATTTTCACAAGATCTAAATCTAGAAGAGACTACTAAAACAATATCTTGTCATGCATGGGTCAGTATCGGTACTCCACAAACCCTCAAAATAGAATGCTATATCAAAAAAAAAGCTAATAGTATTCACTGATTCAAGTAGTAATCATCATCAATTACAAATTAGAAAAACTTCCTAATTTCTTTGTATATCTAGCACCATTATTACAATTAATGATTGCAGATGAAGGTACCATAACTTTTTTACGGAAGTATCATAGTATTAAGCTAAGTATGGTGTGAGTATTTATTAGATAGTCCCATAATTGAAATCCAAATGGGTGTTGTTGATATTGTATTAGGTATTCAATGGTTACAATCATTGGGAATAGTGGCCCTTGATTTTCAAAATCTTTTCATAATATTTTTCTTAGAAGAAAAGTAAACTAAGCTTAGAATTATCCAAGAGAAACCTTGTAACGTGATAAGATCTAATAAAATGAAAAAATTTCTAGAAAAGGGACACTATGGTGTAATTGAAAAATTGTGTTCATTAAATGTTGAAGCATATATATCCTCTACTCCAATGGACCTGCAAAAAGTTATCAACAATCATTCCAAGTTATTTAGATATATTACTAATGGTATTACACTTGCTTGAGATCATGACTATGTTATTCATTTGCAACCTAGAAATGCACCACCTAACATTAGGCCTTATAAGTATCCATATGCATATAAGAGTGAGATTTAATGTATGGTTCAATAAATTTTATAGGTTGGCATCATTTAACCTATATAGTGTGATTTCTCTTCACCAATGGTAATAATTATAAAAATGGATGATTCACGTCATATATATTTATATTATAGACAACTCAACAAATTGACAATCAAAGATAAGTTTCCTATTCCTGTCATTAATGAATTATTATAAAATTTTCATGGAGAAATATTCTTTACTAATTTGGATCTTCGTTTTGGATACAATAAAATTATAGTGAGAAAAAAGAAACATTCCCAAAACAGCCTTTAGAAAGCATGAAGTTCAAAATGAATTCTTAGTTGTGCCATTTGAACTTAGAAAATGCACTTTCAACATTTCAAAGCATGATTAATTCTATTTCCAAGCCTTCCTTAGAAAATTTGTGTTAGTATTTTTTGATGACATGATAATTTACAAAAAATCTTTGGAAGAGCATGTACAACTTGTTGAGAAGGTCGTGACACTATTAGAACAGAAAAAACTATATGAAAATCTCTCCAAGTGTTCCTTTGGGGTTCAAGAAGTGGAATAATTGGATTATATTATATCCCATGAAGGTGCGAAAGTAGATTCTAACAAAATCAAATCTATGAGGGAATGGCCAATCCCAAAAGCCTCGAAGAAGCTTAGAGGATTTTGTGGATTGACAAGATATTATTGCAAGTTTGCCAAAAATAATGGTCAAATAGTAGCGCCTTTAACAAAATTATTAAAGAAGGAATTTTTTTTCTTGGACTAAAGAAGAAACAAATCATTTGAAAAACTTAAAAAGGATTTATATACAAATCTCATCCTAATGAGACTTGACTTCACAAAAACCTTCATTTGGAGTGTCATGCCTTAGGCCATTGCATTGGTATAGTTTTGATGCAATAAGAAAGGCCCCTTGCCTTTGAAAGTAGAGAATTTAAAGGGAAAAATTTAACTATACCCATGTATGAATAAGAAATGTTGACCATACTACATGAAGTTAAGAAATGGAATCGATACCTAACAGGAAGACACTTCAAAGTAAAACCAATCATGATAGTTTGAAGTACTTCTCGGAAAAAATATTATCTTCATAAGAGAAACAAAATTGGGTTACAAATATGTAGGGTTATGAATTTGAAATTATCTACAAAAGGAGAAAGAAAAATATTATGGCATATGCACTCTCAAGGAAATAGGAAGACAAAGGGTTTATTATGCATTATCTCCACTCCACAATCTGACTAGGTGGAAGAATCAAGGATAGAATGGAAGCAAGATAAGAAGGTATGCAAGATCGTTCAACAACTTCAAGAGGGAATCAATGCAGTAGAAAAATTTATGTGGAAATTTTTTTTTTGTGCCATCAATGTCACTTATAGTTATGTAAGAATTCTCAACCAAAAAAAAGGTACTTTTGGAATTACACACTTCTCTTATGGGAGGACATTCAGGGTTCTTGAAGATGTACTATAGGATTAAGAAATGTTTTTTTTTGGAAGGTATTAAAGAAGATGTGCAAACGTTTGTGGCTAAATGTGTAGTATGTGAACATATAAGGGAGAGACAATCAAGAAACCAAGGCTCCTATAACCATTAGCTATACCAATCCAACATTGAGAAGAAGTTTAATTGGATTTTATTATAGGCTTACCCAAATTAGAATGAAAGAGTGTCATGGTAGTGTTGTATTGAATAAAAAAGTATGCCCACTTTTTCTCTTTCTCTCATCCTTTTAAAGAAAGCAAAAGGGAAAAATAATTCATGGAAACAGTTAAAAATATAAATGGAATACTGAAGATATTTCTAAGTCACAAAGATCCAAGTTTCACTAAAAAATTTGGAGTCAATTATTTTCTTCTTTGAGTACTCAATTGTCTCACATCACATCTTAAAATCCTATATCTAATTGGAAAACTAAGATTGTTGAGATTTGGGGAAACTTTGAGATGAATTTTCCCAAGATAAATCCAATTACCACAAAAGAAGCTTGGCTACCCCAATTAGAATTATAATTGGTTAAAAGGAAAAATATTATTATTGATGTGTCCTTGGCACTCCTCTTTGACATGACAAAATTATTTTGGCAAGAAATCATAAAGTTATTTGGAATATATATTTAATTGAAAATTGAAAAGGACTCCTCCTCAAGTTGACTCAAGGAATTATGTGACAAATAAATAGATGAGAAATAAAAAATTTCAAGCCAACTAGGCTTGAAAGGGCCCTTTGAAGAGCTATTCATTGCATCAATAAAAGGTATAAATAAAGGAGGAAGAAACCTCATTTGAAGATCATCCAATAGAATCATCTCTCATGTGACATATGCCCAAAATAAGAGTGAGTTAACCTCATAAAGAACTGCAAGACTAAAGGAGAGACGAAGTATAAGGTAAGTATCTGTGGTTTTATTTGCTTGTTTCAGGCCTATGTTAAGGGTTAAGGTGGGCCAAAAATCATTCATAGGTTAAGGTATCTGTTCAACATATTTTTGTAGAAGGTTGGCCCTAGAAGGAGGATCTATCAAGCCTCATATGTCTGGATAAGAAAGGATGCAAAGATTTTGGGTCAACGCTGAAGTATCCTATACATTTTTTATTAGATTCGAGACCCTAAGATGGAGAACTATACTCTGAGTAACAAGTTTCATATCCTATGTTCTTATGTGCATGTTTTTGTGGTAATATACACTTGAAGAGGGACGAAACAAGCTCAATTTTGGACAGAGGAAGGAGGACTTATGCCTGGTTTCTGAAGTTTGTTTGAGGGTCGAGTTAGGGCTCTTCTGTAGGTGTGATGGAAGCTCTAAAAGGAGGGCTAAAACTTCAAAAAATTGTGCCCATATCCTTGTGTTTCTCAGGGCAAAGGAAATTTCCTTTGAGCCTTCCTTTATGATAGTGATATATATGGAAGTGTACTTGTGACAATGATGTTTGGGAAAAGATTCTGTTAGTCTCCTATACCAATAGGTTTCATTTTTCATGATTGACAGTGGAAGTGCCAAAAATGTTCATCTTTGATACTACAAAGGTTCCATATTTTGTAAAAAGAAAATAGAGTTAAAAAATGTAAAGAGGGTATGCCTTAAAAGAATGATCAAAAGGCAAAAAAATGAATTGGTCAGAAAAATAATTGAAATGAACCCCAAAGAAAGACCAGGAAAGTGGCTAACCAAAATGCCATTGCTAGCTTGCTGGATGACCCAACAGTGCAAACTGGACCATGCCATGATTTAAATTGCTTGTTCTAGACTAGAGAATGAATATCTACCCAAACAGTTCAAGCTTGGCAGATGAGTAGCTAGATAGATAAATCAAGGAGCCCAACTGCTTAATGTGGGCCCTTGGAAGAGATAAGGGTAGATTTAGATAGGAGGGCAGTCAAAAGAAAAGAGGATTATCAGGGTTTGCAAGGCTAAGTGCACCCATTCAAAAGAAGAAAAAATGTTAGGTGTATTAGGCTGGGTAGGTAGTTTGAGGTTGCAGAAACAAGGTCTGACCACCTGATATATTGAAAATCATATCTTATCTCATCAATAAGAGAAGGGTCAGAGCAATGGTCTAAATGGCAGAACTATCAAAGCATGTCTAACTCCCCTCATTCCCCTCAAAAATTTTCTTACTAATATCCCCTTGAGGACTTTAGGATCTACCTAAACAGTCCTACTTGCATTTCCCCCTTGAGAAAATCATGTCAAGTTTTGACCTTCTTCAATAAGAGAAGCCACATTTCTTGTGTAAAACCCTCATTTCATAGTTCATCCATTTCTTGTTTCTAAGTTTTCAGTTCACAAGCTTAATCTCTCCCTAACACTTCACCTCACATACCCATATTAACTCCTAACTCTATTATATAGCTCCCTAGTTACATCCCCACCCCTATTTTCTACAAAAAACTATATAAAAATTCCCAAAAAAAACATATTAACTATCCCACCCCCTAGCATTATAGCTAGGTAACATAGTTATGGGAGATATTAGTCCATTTGGGGCTATAATCAACCTTCTGCGTCCTAACCCTGGAATTAATCTAACCTATGGTTAGGATTAATAACCTATGCCCAAACCCCCACCCATCTAAACCTTGCAATTTGCCCCCGCAGTCAAACCCTAATGTTTAATGTTTGAATGTTTTAAATTAAACATTACATTATATTACCCCGCACTAACCCAACCCACAAAAACCCACATAAGCCAAATTTTGGACCCTACACAGCACAATATTATTTAATATACATGAGGGACTCGCTCCAAACCTGCGCGCCACCTGAAACGCCCCGCCAGCCGTCCATTCCCCACCACGCCAGATCCAACGTGGGCGGGTGTTTTCAGCCCACAACGCACCGGGGGTTAACGTCCGGGGGATGGGCGGTTTCCCTATTGTACCCCCGCCACGTGTCGACCGCCTAGGGTGTTCGGAGGCCCCTCCCCCAAAACCGCCTATGCTCAAAGGTGGTGCGGGGAAACCGGATACCACCATCCGTCCCATCATGTCAACAATCCCGTCAGCTATGACGTCACCACCGTGTCCCCGCCGCTGCCCCACGTCACTCGCCACTTTGTCCGCCCGCATCCACGTTGTGCCACCGTGTCCTGCCACGTCATCATCCGAGTCACAGCCCACGTCACCCGGCCGTACCCGGGACCCGTCGATGACATCATGCTAATGTCATCGCGGGAAAGCGCCAAAAGCGCATATATGCCAAATTTTTTATTAAAAACGCGTAAAGTGACTGTTTTCGGTCATTTTCATTGAAAAGTTTGAAGAGCGCCGCTTTGCTGTTCACGCCATATTGCCTCCAGATTTCAAATTTGAACAATTCGGACGCTGCCACCTGCAAATTCGACGTCGGTACTCGCCATTCAATCAGCTCAACCACCCTTGGCGCTAGCTAAACCAGGTATTTTCCGAATTCCACCTGTTCACCCGTGTTCTTCCCGTTTTCTCGAATTTGTTCACTCAATTGCTTGCAATCTCCTAAGTTAATGGTTTTGTCCCTCATAAATTTGGCCTAAATTCACTAATACACCCCCCTGTTTAAGAGAACAATGGTCCATTCATGATTTCACCTTGCCAAAATCCATTTTCCAGCTTGAATTCCCAATATAATTTTATACATGCTCGGCATTGTTCCCTTTTGCCGCGTTTCACCACAAAACCTCAGTGCATTGAGTTGTGTAATCCCTTTCCCCTCTACATTTGGCCCTCACAGTCTCTAAATTCAGATAATTTGCTAAAAAGAAACCAAAGCTTAAATCAAACTCTGCAAATTTTGTTCTTTTCACCACAGCAACAAATATTGAAGACTTTTGGTTCAGATGAACTCATTCTGTTACTCCTCTACAAATCCTCACAAGCAGTTATCCTCAGCCTGTTTCTGTTCAAAAACTCCACTCTAAAGATAACATCTGAAAAGTTCTATAATGGCTACTCCATCAGCTCTTAGTGTCACTCCTATGAATCCACCAAACAAAGAGCTTGAAGCCATGCCTCTTCCTGATAGAGATTATCTTATTCAAGATCTAGTTGGTGACAGAAATCACTTGCAGACCTTCTGCCAGTTGAGAAACAGCTATCAAAGCAACTGTGACATGTATGGTATATGGGAGTCCAATTTGCCTTATTACTTCCTCCCATCTGTCAATATTTTTCCTGAGATCATCCGCTTATGTGCTGAGAACTATGAGCCAACTCAGAGAGTTGTTAAGTCTCCATCTAGGAGAATACTTTTCCACATTATACCTGACCCCATCAACCAAATGCTCAACTTCAAGCAGACTCGGCTGTTGTTTCCCTTTTCCATGAACTATTTGCTGGATGCAGGCTCCAAACTCTCCAGTTCTGAAATTGAAAAAATTACCAAGACATTCATGAGGGCAGACCGCCAGCCTACAGGGCCACCTCCTTTCTTATATGTCCATTTCAATGAGGTGGCAAGCTTCTAGTTGATATGATCTCTTATGTGCTGGGTTTTAAAACAAGTGAGCACATTGATGAAACAGCGTTGGTGTTATTAGCTACATATAGTCTAGGCCAACCCCCTGCTTACAAGTATAACTATGCCAAGTTAATAGCCAATAAAATACATGATCAGCTATTGAAACTGGATAGGGAGGGAGTATTCAAATATTCATCATATATCTACCACTTATTCATGTATTACCAGTCTAAAAGCTTCCAATTCCCCATCAAGAAATTGGATTCTAGGGGTGAAAAGAGGTATGTCATCTTCTGGTCATCAGTGTTCCATGAAGTTCAAAACTCTCCATTTTCTTACTGTGAGTTTATTGACCAATTTGTATACCCAGTCTCTTGCCTCCTAATGAGATCCCCTCCTCCCAGATTTTCATTTGAGATACAGAAGACCTTGCAGCTGTCCAAGAGTTATAAAATAGGTGATTGATACCTATATCAAAATCACACTGTCATTAGAATCTATGGCTGTGAGCTTTGTCCTTACAAGCTTCCAAGGTATGTACCAATGAGACTGTTTGCCTTGGAATACCATAGGCAACTCATTAGTTCTGATCTTACCCATTTTCATAGTGCCAAAAAGAAAGCTCACCTCAAATTCAAAGACCATCTAGGCCCCTTCATTATGAACAAGAAAGAAGGTTGGAAAGATGCTGATCAAATTCTCAGGGACAAATATAAGTTAAAGAGGAGCTTCTGGTGGGTCCCTTATGACCCGGAAGGTTTTATCAGTGCCAGAAGAGTTAAATATAGGCTGCTAGGTTATGACCATTGTAAATATCCACAAATCGAACAATATGCCAACCAAGATGAGTGGTTGCAAGGCACATTAGTTGAGGAATTGACTCAAGAGGAAATAATGGAGAAAAATGTCAAGGATTTAGAAAAAACTCTTGACTTGGATTCTTTGCAGTAGGTAACATTCAAGTTGCCACATCAAATTGGAGAAGGCACATCCGCTGCTGCAGCCACACAAGCCGCCCAGGGACCATCTACATCAGCAACAGGTACGGCAAAAGGGAAGGAGATAATGGATGCAGAGAAAGAAGTGATCGCAGAACAGTCTGCCTCTTCAATGGAGCAACCTCAAGTACAGGCTCCTCTACAACAAACAGAAGCACCAACAGTGCCTGCCTTGCAGACTCCTGCCCATGAGGAAAGAGGCAGAAAACGAGACCGAGATGACTCCACACCTGCTAGTGGGTCCACTCAGCAGCCCGAAGCCAAGAGGCAAAAGGTTGATTCTCCAATTGTGGAGGAAGTCAGTGAAGAAATCCTTGGAAGTCGAAGGAAAGACAGAGAAGACAGTCAACAAACAACTACAAGCTCTTTCCAACAAGACCAAGATAGACAGCATGGCATGGAGGTGTCCTCCTCCACACAGCAAAGAAAGAGGCCAGCTAGCATCAAGGCCACCTTTAAAGAAATTAAGGCACAAAATGAACTGTTAAGAGTAAAGTTATATGACCAATTTCTTAAGGCAACACCTGCCAAGCAGGAAAGGTTGATGGCAACATATGACATCAAAGAAGAAAAAATGATTCTCAGCCATTTAAACCCAAGGTTCAGCAGCCTCAGTCAGTTGCAGATTATGTCAGGAGAAAGTTAGAGGTTATGGCAAAAGACATTCACCCCATGGATCAAATAGAATTACATAAGCAAATAGGGGAAATGGTCTATGCCACACTTGTAGAAAAGGCCACACTGGCCCATGAGTTAAAGGAATCTCTGAGGAACACTAATACTCAGCTTGATTTAGAAAGAATGTCCTCCACAGCCAAAGACAACAGAATTAAAACATTGGAGGAAATTATTGTGGACCTGGGGCATGATCCTAAGAATCCCAAAGCTATCAAGGCCCTAATGAAGAAAAAGGAGGATGATATTGCTGCTCTGAAAAAGAAAATGAGGCTCTCCTCGACCATGCATCCACAAACGGGAGAGCTGGTGAAAGAGAAAGAAGCTGAGGATACATTGGACCTGCTAATGCGAATGAACTAGAGAATAGTCCAAATGGAAGGAGAATTGGAAAGAGCACTGCAAGACAAGCAGGGAGAGTCGACCTCCCAGCCACCTCAAACTGCCCCAACTACTGCTGCAGCTACACAAGCAGCAGTGACCCCTCCTATTACTATAGCAACTACAACAACTACAGATGCTACAGCGGCAACAACAACAGCTCCTGAGTCTAGCATAAGCATGGATGAATTGACAAAAGCTGTCAAGGAGCTAGAACTTCAGGCAACAGAGATTAAACAGGCCAAAGAAAAATTGGCTGAGCTAGAAGTAAAATATGATAAATCCAAAATGACAGTGGCTGAACAGACCAGAGAAATTAAGGCCCTGAAGGACAGAATAAAGGCCTTGGAGAAGGAGCTGAATTTAGAAAAGACTTTTGCTGAAATAAAGAAGATTTTGTGGACCAGGATTGACCACTCTATCACTAGACAGTGGAAATCAATCCGAACTGTGCATGAGCAGATCGAATTAATAGGCCAAGCCCAAATTGAAAGCCAAAAGGCCAGGGCAGCACTAGGAAATATGCCTGAGCAGGCTAGCAGGATGATACATTTCCTGAACACTCACACTAAAGAGGAGTTGGCAACCTTAGATATCAGTAACAGAACAGAAACTGTTTTAACAGCCAAAAAGGTGCTGACCCTTAGAAATTTTGTGCAAAGCTTGGAGAGAAAATGTCAGGAAATGCAGGTTGAGGTAGATGATTACAAGCTGAGAATGGGAGCATTGTAAGGCAAAGGATTGCCCAGCCTACTAACCAGCGCTGGAAGACTGCTGACCAGTGAGCAGTATGCCACCAGGATGACTAATTTCATTTCAAATCAGATCACAGCATCCACAAGTACCTCAGAAGAAGCAGGACCTCCATCAGGGCAGAGCCTCTATGATAAGCTGGAAAATTTATTTTACATTGAACATGAAATTAATCACTTGTTTGAGGTCCCACCCAATTTTTACAGGTACATAGAGGCAGATGAGACTGTAATAAAAATACGAAGACACCAACTGCCTAAAGAAGATTGGTGGCAAGCAATGCTTCAAATTTTGCCAAAATGATCTCGGTTCTGTCTCTTTTGGTCAACCTCAGGTCAATGGAATTGAATACAGCATGGAGACAACAGGCAGAGCGGGTGAGAATAATGACTCAGCAAAATACTGGGACAGCAAGCCCAAAAAGGAAAAACGCAGATTTTAGACAGCGCAGCCCCAGCCGACTCAGTTGGTCACAAAATTCAAAACTCTCTGACAAGATGGACAACTAATGCATTAAATATTTACTGCAGCATTTACTCTTTCAGCTATAATTCCTCAGGGGTTGGCATAGAATTTATGAGTTATTAACTCATCAGCTAGATATTTTGTATCTTATTTTTGTATATATACCTCCCCACAGAACGTATTTGGGGTTGGTGATTTTCTCTCTGAGACACTGTCTTGTAAATTTTCAGACTATCTAATACAAATGGCTGGGAAAGTTCATGATCTCTGCACTGTTTGATGTCAAAGTGATGATCTGCGTCCTGCTACAGAATTCCTGTGTTGTTTGATGGAGCAATAAGTTATTCTAAACCATGTTTTGTCTTTCTATGTTTGTTTAATTCAAAAATATGTTTCATTAAATTAGCAAAAGAGAAAAAGAATAGCTGAGGACTTGTTTGAATGCACCCTCTGCTCAATCTCTGATTGTTAGCTGTGTTTTCTTCAGAATTAATCATAAACATGAAATCTTAACTGCTCATGTTTGTATTCATTCTATCATTATGAATGTTATTCAGGAATTCCTAAATGCTCCTAGATAATGTTCCCACTTTTTCCCTCTATCAGTATAGTGAAAGATCCTTAGCTGCCTTTCACTCCCTGATTTCATGCCAACATATTACAGATTTGAAGAATTGTTCCATGGATACCTGTTTGGCTCTGTAGCATAACCTTTTTTCTCAAGAAACATTTCCAGCAGTTCACCATCATCAACTCCATGCCCAATGGCCCAGATTATTCTAAAAAGACATACCAGTTCTGACTGAAATCATCATCCCAACAAATTCAAAACAAAATCCTGTGCATCATAACTAGCCTAAAATTACACCAAAACAAAGCTAAATCAGAAAGAGAGAGCCCTCTCTGGTTTCAGGTAGGCTAGGACCTGTGGCTAAAAGATTGGTTAGTGGTTACCTCGACCGTATTCCCTTTGGAGTCAAAGGGAACAACCTGAGTGTTAACATAATTGGCGACTCCACTGGGGACCAGAACGAATTTTTCAATTGTTGTCTACTCTTTAAAACTACAGATGAAGCCTGAATGTCAGCCAGAAAGCCTTTGAAACTGTTCTTGCTTTGCATTTACAGGAGTAAATAAAAGCTACTTCAGTCAAACGTCATGCTAGTTTTAAACTCTAGATAGTTGTTCCAAAAATTTGAGCAGTTCCTTGTTAATTCTAAAAACATTCCCAAAAATAACAAAAACAAATTCAGAAGCTGACTCCTATGAAGAAAACTAGGTATACCAGGTCAAATCCTGACCCAGATCCTCCAGTTGTTTTTGACAATGCTAATTTAATCCCGAAGATTCTTAGGAAGCAAGAGGAACAAGAAGATCTTGTTGATTCTAGCCCTGAAGCAGTTCAGCAAAGTTATATCCCAACCCCTGCTAAACCATCAGTTCGTCCTCACATAACTCCTTCTTCTCCTTCTTCCTCATCTACCTCTCAAAACACATTCTTCACACCTCCTTCCACTGCACAAATTGTCGTTGTTGTCCCTGTTGTTCCAGCTATTCCCTTCCTTCCTGTTGTCCCATTTATCCCTGTAAATATGGCAAATCGTTATGCCCCTTTACAGCTACCTGGTAATCCTGGGGCTATGCCTCAGGACTACCAAAGTAAGATCACTTATTTTGATGGTACCGGCACATATACTGCCTTACAGCATACCAAGAAAATGCAAGACTACTTTGAAAATTATGAAATAGACGATGATGATGTGAGAATGAAAATTTTTGTCCAAAGTTTAACAGGTGAAATAAGAACTTGGTTCAGAGCACTTGCTGCAAATTCCATAGCTGATCCGGGTGCTCTTTACCAATCCTTCCTGAACAGATGGGAAAAGAAAAAAGACCCACTACATATCTTATCTGAGTATGACAGCATAAAAAGAGGCCCACAAGAAACTGTCCTAGATTATTGTGCAAGATTCAACAATGTTTACAATGCCATCCCTCAAAACCTTAGACCTCCACCTGATTTAGCCTTAATCAAATTCCCTGATGGATTTGATTCTGACATGGCATATCAACTGAGGGAAAGAGCCCCTCTAACCTTGGCAGACATGCAAAACATAGCTGTTAGTGTAGAGGCAAACCTTATTGCTAAAAGAAATAGGGCAAGAGCTGAGAGAAGAACTACTTTTAAGGAAGAACTTTCAGCATTTGAACAGAAGCTAGACGCAATCATCAAAGGCATGGACAGACTCGGGGACAGGGTAGAAACCATAGAGAGAAAATCATCATGGGAAGGTCAACCAAGTACCGCTAGAAACCCAAATTTTAGAAAGAATCAAAATCCAAATGTTGGAAGGGTTGATCCCGACCAGAACATTAGACCTCCTTTTCAAGAAAATTATGCTGAGGCCTCAACATCTAGTGAACCGACCGAGGACCCTCACATCAACCTAATGGGTTTGGACAGCGAACATCAGGTCTTTCTAACACAAGAAGATCAAGAGGCCCATAATTGCAATCAATTTCAAACCAAATCAGGAGAGTCATTTGACTTTAGGGAAGGCTATGATGCAGCGGTTTATGAGGTACATAAACAGTATAAACTAAGGAGTAGAACCATAGATGTGCCTGAACCTATCAAACCAAAGGATGATAAACGGACAAAAAAGACAAAGGATAAAACTGTTCTTCCAGAATCCTCTGAGAAAACAGACCCACATCCAAGAGAAGTCACTGTGGAGGATATATCAGATGCACAGCCCTCTGGAAACCAGCCATTCCCATCCCTCCCCTCAAAAGCAAGTTCGAACAACGTTCCTGAAAATAAATTTAGGGTTGATTCCATTCAAAATCATACCAATCATGAAGAAAGGGTTACTGAAAATTCAGCTGAAAAGGAAAAATCTGCTGCACTTAATGCTAAGACTCAAATGGAAAAACCCTTCAACTTGGAAACAGAAATAAGTAAGCTGAAGATAGTTGTTCCTCTTTCTGAATTGGCCAAACATCAAGTGTATAGACAGCAAATTAATAGGTCACTCCAAATATCAGACAATAGGGATGTTGTGAAGGTTCTAGATGATCAACCTGAATTACTGTTTGGTCCCGAGGTGAACGGAAAGACAGCAAATGGAGGGGTTCCACCCTTCTATGTTAGTTTAAACATTCATGACAAGGTGTTACACAACGCAATGTTTGATTCCGGGGCTTCACACAACTTAATGCCCAAATATGTAATGGAAAAACTAGACCTAGATATCACAAGACCATATAAAGATCTGTTCTCATTTGATTCAATCCAAGTCAGGTGTCTAGGCCTAATTAAAGATTTGTGTGTTTCCCTGGTCCAATACCCAACCAAAACAATTTTGATGGACGTGGTGGTAGCTGAAATTCCACCCAAGTACGGTATGCTTTTATCCAGATCTTGGGGGGCCAAACTCCAAGGACCTTTGCAACTAGACATGTCCTACGCCACCATTTCAGTCTTTGGACAGCCAAAGAGGTTATACCGTGAAACACTAATGAAATATGTGGTGAGTAGTCAAAAAAAGCCCCAAAACTTCCCCATCTATTCAATACATTCCGACATGGATTCATTCATTTTGTATAATGTTGACATGTGTACCAAAACTAATCCCAAACTACTAGTGGCAGCATAGACAGAGGGGTTGAATGAATAATCTTCTCAAGATCAAAAAACTTTTGATATAATTGATACAACAAAGGAGAATGATACATCAAATGACTTGCAAGAAACCAATCTGCCCATACTCCAACTTTCTAAAAGTCTCAATGCAAACCTTGACCATGAAACCTTATGGTATTTAGAATTTGATGGCTCTGTAAACAAGTCGGGAGCTGGGGCAGGGGTCTGGATTCATAATATGCAGAATGACCAGGCTGAAGGCCATGCATATAGGTTAAACTTTTGATGCACAAACAATATGGCCGAGTATGAATCCCTTTTGTTAGGTCTCAAACTCATCAAATATCTCGGTGCAACCAAAGTTTCAATTCTAGGGGATTCAGATCTGATCATACAACAGATGAAGGGAAACTTTATCACAAATGATCTTAGGTTAAGGGCTTATAAAGGAGCAGTTATTCAAATACTTGACACCTTCTCAGAATCTCAGTTAACTAAAATTTCCAGAAAGCTCAATTTACGTGCTCATAGCTTCGCAACCTTTGCCAGCACTTGCAAGCTACCTTTTAAACCCAACCACAGTTTCACTGCTGAAATCAAACATAGACCTGCAGTCCCGGATAACATCAAAAATTGGCAAGTCTTTGAAAGTGACACACAGATAAATAACTTCCTCACTTTAAAGGAAGAATTTTCCGGCATGAACATTGATACTAGCACTATGGATGATCAACAACAGGCATACACAATTAAGCAGAATATATCAGCTGAAACAGCGAATCTGGTTTTGCATCCTACTACCTTTAATAACGAAAATGTACAGGAGCTAAAGCAAACATATTTTGATGAAATAGCTGAGACAGAAGCCGAAGTAATTGATCTAAAAGACAATTTTATGCCCATAGGTTTGACCCCTTTGGAGGATTTGTTTGATTCAAATGATATCTCAAGGAAACCAAAAATGCAACCACTGAATGCTGAAATTGAAGACTGTAACATTGGAACCACAGAAAATCCCAAAATGGTAAAATTATCCAAGGCATTACCAGCTGATCAGAAGTTGAAATACATTGAATTGTTCAAAGAGTTCCAAGATATCTTTGCCTGGAGTTATGAGGACCTCAAGTCCTATGATACCTCAGTCATCCAACACACTATACCTTTGAAAGAGAACCAAAAACCTTTTAAACAAAAGCTTAGGAGAGTGAATCTTGTCCTCCTTCCCCTCATTGAAAAAGAAGTTAAACGTATGTATGAAGCAGGAATCATTGCTCCAATCAGGTTCTCAGAATGGATTTCAAACCTAGTGCCTACTAGGAAGAAGACGGGAGAGATTAGACTATGTGTTGACCTAAGGAATTTGAAAAAAGTCTCTCTCAAAGACCATTACCCCTTACCAAAAATGGATCACATCCTACAAAGGGTAGTGGGAGCCTCTAGGATCTCATTATTAGATGGATTCTCTGGATTCAATCAGATTTTAGTACACCCGGATGATCAAGACAAAACTGCCTTTACAACACTTTGGGGAACTTTTAAATATGTCAAAATGCCTTTTGGGCTTAAGAATGCAGGGGCCACTTTCAAAATAGCAACGGATATAGCCTTTGCCAAAGAAATCCATGATTTCCTAGTAGTCTACCTTGATGATCTCAGTGCCTTTTCAAAATCAGATCAAGGACACTTAGAACATTTCAGGCAAGTTTTCTTAATTTTCAGAAAATATGGCATATCTTTGAATCCAAAGAAATCACTGTTTGGCCTAGAGGAAGGCAAGCTCCTAGGTCATATAATCTCAAAAGGTGGTATTAGGATCGATCCGGACAGAATTCAAGCTATCCTTCAAGTGCCTCATCCGAGAAACATCAAAGAACTACAGGGCTTCTTAGGAAAGATCAACTTCTTGAGAAGATTCATTCCTAATTTAGCTGAGCTCATAAGACTGTTAAACAATATGTTGAAGAAGGATTCTAAGGTCAAATGGACCATGGAAGCTAAACAAGCCTTTGAGGATATCAAAAGAGCGTTGACAAACACACCAGTCCTCACAAGTCCTAGGTTTGATAGGGATTTCATAATTTTTTCTTTCGCATCTGAGCATACAATTGCTACTGTCCTATTACAAAAAGATGACCAAGGGTGTGAAAAACCCATTGCATTTTTTAGCAAAGCCCTTAGAGATGCTCCCTTAAAATATCAGATTATGGAAAAGCAAGCCTATGCCTTGGTAAAGGCCATCAAAGACTTTAGAATCTATATTTTATACTCTCATGTGATTTCCTATGTCCCAAATGCAGTGGTTAAGGACATTTTAACCCGAGAAGGAATTGAAGGCAAAAGGGGCAAATGGATTTCCAATATCTTAGAATATGACATTGAAATCAAGCCTACCAAACTGATAAAAGGACAAGGGCTAGCCAAACTAATGACTGAAACCAATTTCCAGGCCCTTGATATTAATGAAATGGACAACGAAGAGGAGATGGCGACTCCACAGATCAATCAAGCCTTTTTGAAATCTCCTTGGTATGTTGATATATGTTTTGTATTGTTAAACCTGCAAGCTCCTCCAGGGTTGTCCAGAACTAAGAAAAGGTTCTTGAAAATGAAAGCATCAAAGTTTTGTATCATAGACAATGTTTTGTTTTGGAGAAATCATGAAGGAATTTTACTTAATTTCCTAACATTGGATGAAACTAACAATGTCCTCAAGGAATTTCATGCAAGTGACTGTGGAGGACACTTATACTGGAAATCCACGGCTGATAAAATCCTAAGGGCCGGATTTTATTGGCCTTCCTTGTTTACTGATGTGAAAAATTTTGTAATGTCTTCTAAAAAATGCCAAATTTTCGAAGGCAAGAGAAAGTTGTTACCTTTACCACTTAAACCTGTTTCAACTGAGAGACCATTCCAGCAATGGGGTTTAGATTTCATTGGTGAAATCCACCCTTCGTCCTCTGGCCAGCATAGGTGGATTTTGACTGCTACAGATTACTTTACCAAATGGATAGAAGCCATCCCTTGTAGGCAAGCCAATGACTCCATTATTATGCAATTTTTAGAAACCAACATCTTGTCCAGGTTTGGTTGTCCAGATAAAATTATTACAGACAATGCTCCTACTTTCAAGTCCAAAAAAATGATCAACTTTTGCCATAAATACCACATGACCTTGGGCCATTCCACAGCCTATTATCCTCAAGGCAATGGCCTAGCTGAGTCTTCCAACAAAAACCTTATCAACATCATCAAAAAGGTCTTGGAGGAGAACAAAAAGAATTGGCATAAGAAGTTGGTAAATGCACTATGGGCAGACAGATTGACCACCAAAAGATCCATTGGCACAAGCCCATATGAACTAGTTTATGGAATGGAGGAAAGATTCTATTCATCTTTAGGGATCCCTGTAATCAAGTTGCTGCAAGAAATACAAGCTGAGCCTAATGATATTCAAAGAAGGATCAATCAGACAATTCACTTACAACAAACAAGAGAGGAAGTCTATCAAAGAACCCAAGTACTGCAAGAGAAGCTCAAAAGAATGTTTGACAAAAGAACCAAAGCTGAAGACTTCTTCATAGGAAGCAAAGTGCTGAGATGGAAATCTAGGAGAGAGGAGAAAGGAAAACATGGCAAGTTTGATTTCTTGTGGAGGGGACCTTACGTCATTTATGTTGTACAAGGTAATAACACCTATTTTCTGAAGAGTTTGGATGGCTCAAATACTGAGGAATGCCCAGTCAATGGGAGGATGCTCAAACATTATTTTCACCCCCTTTGATGAAACACAACGCAGTTATATATTGTACATAAATATTTGTATTTCCAGCATTTTCATTTACAGCGGTTAGATAAGGGACCAAGTGAAGAATATTTTAAAGAAAATCAGGGTACTGCACCATTTTTTATATATGTTTTGATTCTATCATTGGAAAGCAAGAGAAAACACTTGGGAACTATGCAGGTGGTGATGAATACTCAGAGAAACCAGTAAAAACAGAGCTGTAATTTCATAGCAAATCAGCTCAAAGGGTACTTCATACAAGTTACAAGGATTCAGATCAATGGTCTCTAACAGAAGGGAAATTCAAGCTGCAGCAAGAATGGGAAAATAAGGCGATCTGACCTGCTGTTCTTGGCTTTTCATCTGGAAAATTCATCCCCAAGTGGAGCCACTATTAGTCTCCTATAGCAATAGGTTTCATTTTTCATGATTGACAGTGGAAGTGCCAAAAATGTTCATCTTTGATACTACAAAGGTTCCATATTTTGTAAAAAGAAAATAGAGTTAAAAAATTTAAACAGGGTATGCCTTAAAAGAATGATCAAAAGGCAAGAAAATGAATTGGTTAGAAAAAATAATTGAAATGAACCCCAAAGAAAGACCAGGAAAGTGGCTAACCAAAATGCCACTGCTAGCTTGTTGGATGGCCCAACAGTGCAAACTGGACCATGCCATGATTTAAATTGCTTGTTATAGACAAGAGAATGAGTATCTGCCCAAACAGTTCAAGCTTGGAAGATGAGTAGCTAGATAGAGAAATCAAGGAGCCCAACTGCTTAATTTGGGCCCTTGGAAGAGATAAGGGTAGATTTAGATAGGAGGGCAGTCAAAAGAAAAGAGGATTATCAGGGTTTGCAAGGCTAAGTGCACCCATTCAAAAGAAGAAAAAATGTTAGGTGTATTAGGCTGGGTAGGTAGTTTGAGGTTGCAGAAGCAAGGTCTGACCACCTGATATATTGAAAATCATATCTTATCTCATCAATAAGAGAAGGGTCAGAGCAATGGTCTAAATGGCAGAACTATCAAAGCATGTCTAACTCCCCTCATTCCCCTCAAAAAGTTTCTTACTAATATCCCCTTGAGGACTTTAGGATCTACCTAAACAGTCCTACTTGCATTTCCCCCTTGAGAAAATCATGTCAAGTTTTGACCTTCTTCAATAAGAGAAGCCACATTTCTTGTGTAAAACCCTCATTTCATAGTTCATCCATTTCTTGTTTCTAAGTTTTCAGTTCACAAGCTTAATCTCTCCCTCACACTTCACCTCACATACCCATATTAACTCCTAACTCTATTATATAGCTCCCTAGTTACATCCCCACCCCTATTTTCTACAAAAAACTATATAAAAATTCCCAAAAAACATATTAACTATCCCACCCCCTAGCATTATAGCTAGGTAACATAGTTATGGGAGATATTAGTCCATTTGGGGCTATAATCAACCCTTCCACGTCCTAACCCCCGAATTAATCTAACCTCTGGTTAGGATTAATAACCTATGCCCAAACCCCCACCCATCTAAACCTTGCAATTTTCCCCCGCAGTCAAACCCCAATGTTTAATGTTTGAATGTTTTAAATTAAACATTACATTATATTACCCCGCACTAACCCAACCCGCAAAAACCCACATAAGCCAAAGTTTGGACCCTACACAGCGCAATATTATTTAATATATGGGAGGGACCCGCTCCAAACCTGCGCGCCACCCCGAAACGCCCCGCCAGCCATCTGTTCCCCACCACGCCAGATCCAACGGTGGGCGGGTGTTTTCAGCCCACAACGCGCCGGGGGTTAACGTCCGGGGGATGGGTGGTTTCCCTGCCGTACCCCCGCCACGTGTCGACCGCCCGGGGTGTTCGGAGGCCCCTCCCCCAAAACCGCCTCTGCTCAAAGGTGGTGCGGGGAAACCGAATACCACCATCCGTCCCATCACGTCAGCAATCCCGTCAGCTATGACGTCACCACCGTGTCCTCGCCGCAGCCCCACGTCACTCACCACTTTTTCCGCCCGCATCCACATTGTGCCACTGTGTCCTGCCACGTCGTCATCCGAGTCACCGCCCACGTCACCCGGCCGTACCCGGGACCCGCCGATGATGTCATGCTGATGTCATCGCGGGAAAGCGCCAAAAGCGCATATTTGCCAAATTTTTTTTTAAAAACGCGTAAAGTGACCGTTTTCGGTCATTTTCATTGAAAATTTTGAAGAGCGCCGCTTTGTTGTTCACGCCATATTGCATCCAGATTTCAAATTTGAACAATTCGGATGCCACCACATGCAAATTCGACGTCAGTACTCGCCATTCAATCAGCTCAACCACCCTCGGCGCTAGCTAAACAAGGTATTTTCCGAATTCCACCTGTTCGCCCGTGTTCTTCCCGTTTTCTCGAATTTGTTCACTCAATTGCCTGCAATCTCCTAAGTTAATGGTTCTGTCCCTCATAAATTTGGCCTAAATTCACTAATACACCCCCCTGTTTAAGATAACCTCGGTCCATTCACGATTTCACCTTGCCAAAATCCATTTTCGAGCTTGAATTCCCGATATAATTTTATACCTACTCGGCATTGTTCCCTTTTTCCGCGTTTCACCACAAAACCTCAGTGCATTGAGCTGTGTAATCCCTTTCCCCTCTGCATTTGGCCCTCATAGTCTCTAAATTCAGAGAATTTGCTAAAAAGAAACCAAATCTTAAATCAAACTCTGCAAAGTTTGTTCTTTTCACCACAGCCACAAATATTGAAGACTTTTGGTTCAGCTGAACTCATTCTATTACTCCTCTACAAATCCTCACAAGCAGTTATCCTCAGCCTGTTTCTGTTCAAAAACTTCACTCTAAAGATAACATCTAAAAATTTATATAATGGCTACTCCATCAGCTCTTAGTGTCACTCCTATGAATCCACCAAACAAAGAGCTTGAAGCCATGCCTCTTCCTGATAGAGATTATCTTATTCAAGATCTAGTTGGTGACAGAAATCACTTGCGGACCTTCTGCCAGTTGAGAAATAGCTATCAAAGCAACTGTGACATGTATGGTATATGGGAGTCCAATTTGCCTTATTACTTCCTCCCATCTGTCAATATTTTTCCTGAGATCATCCGCTTATGTGCCGAGAACTATGAGCCAACTCAGAGAGCTGTTAAGTCTCCATCTGGGAGCATACTTTTCCGAATTACACCTAACTCCATCAACCAAATGTTCAACTTCAAGCAGACTCAACTGTTGTTTCCCTTTTCCATGAACTATTTGCTGGATGCAGGCTCCAAACTCTCCAGTTCTGAAATTGAAAAAATTACCAAGACATTCATGAGGGTAGACCACCAGCCTACAGGGCCACCTCCTTTCTTATATGTCCATCTCAATGAGGTGGGCAAGCTTCTAGTTGATATGATCTCTTATGTGCTGGGTTTTAAAACAAGTGAGCACATTGATGAAACAGTGTTGGTGTTATTAGCTGCATAT
The DNA here is from genome assembly GCA_031772625.1 of Pinus tabuliformis. Lineage (NCBI taxonomy): Eukaryota > Viridiplantae > Streptophyta > Pinopsida > Pinales > Pinaceae > Pinus > Pinus tabuliformis. The sequence continues at coordinate 890,924,665 of CM062814.1, forward strand.
ATTCCAGGCCAACCCCCTACTTACAAGTATAACTATGCCAAGTTCATAGCCAATAAAATACATGATCAGCTATTGAAAGTGGAGAGGGAGGGAGTATTCAAATATTCATCATATATCTACCACTTATTCATGTATTACCAGTCTGAAAGCTTCCAATGCCCCATCAAGAAATTGGATTCTAGGGGTGAAAAGAGGTCTGTCATCTTCTGGTCATCAATTTTCCATGAAGTTCAAAAATCTCCATTTTCTTACTGTGAGTTTATTGACCAATTTGTATACCCAGTCTCTTGCCTCCTAATGAGATCCCCTCCTCCCAGATTTTCATTTGAGATACAGAAGACCTTGCAGCTGTCCAAGAGTTATAAAATAGGTGATTGGTACCTATATGAAAATCACACTGTCATTAGAATCTATGGCTGTGAGCTCTCTCCTTACAGGCTTCCAATGTGTGTACCAATGAGACTGTTTGCCTTGGAATACTATAGGCAACTCATTAGTTCTGATCTTACCCATTTTCATAGTGCCAAAAAGAAAGCTCACCTCAAATTCAAAGACCATCTAGGCCCCTTCATTATGAACAAGAAAGAAGGTTGGCAAGATGCTGATCAAATTCTCAGGGACAAATATAAGTTAAAGAGGAGCTTCTGGTGGGTCCCTTATGACCCGGAAGGTTTTATCAGTGCCAGAAGAGTTAAATACAGGCTGCTAGGTTATGACCATTGTAAATATCCACAAATTGAACAATATGCCAACCAAGATGAGTGGTTGCAAGGCACATTAGTTGAGGAATTGACTCAAGAGGAAATAATGGAGAAAAATGTCAAGGATTTAGAAAAAACTCTTGACTTGGATTCTTTGCAGTAGGTAACATTCAAGTTTCCACATCAAATTGGAGAAGGCACATCCACTGATGCAGCCACACAAGCCGCCCAGGGACCATCTACATCAGCAACAGGTACGCAAAAGGGAAGGAGATAATGGATGCAGAGAAAGAAGTGATCACAGAACAGCCTGCCTCTTCAATGGAGCAACCTCAAGTACAGGCTCCTTTACAACAAACAGAAGCACCAAGAGTGCCTGCCTTGCAGACTCCTGCCCATGAGGAAAGAGGCAGAAAATGAGGCCGAGATGACTCCACACCTGCTAGTGGGTCCACTCAGCAGCCCGAAGCCAAGAGGCAAAAGGTTGATTCTCCAATTGTGGAGGAAGTCAGTGAAGAAATCCTTGGAAGTCCAAGGAAAGATAGAGAAGATAGTCAACAAACAACTACAAGCTCTTTCCAACAAGAGCAAGATAGACAGCATGGCATGGAGGTGTCCTCCTCCACACAGCAAAGCAAGAAGCCAGCTAGCATCAAGGCCACCTTTAAAGAAATTAAGGCACAAAATGAACTGTTAAGAGTACATTTATATGACCAATTTCTTAAGGAAACACCTGCCAAGCAGGAAAGGTTGATGGCAGCATATGACATCAAAGAAGAAAAAATGATTCTCAGCCATTTTAAACCCAAGGTTCAGCAGCCTCAGTCAGCTGCAGATTATGTTAGGACAAAGTTAGAGGTTATGGCAAAAGACATTCACCCCATGGATCAAATAGAATTACATAAGCAAACATGGGAAATGGTCTATGCCACACTTGTAGACAAGGCCACACTGGCCCATGAGTTAAAGGAATCTCTGAGGAACACTAATACTCAGCTTGATTTAGAAAGAATGTCCTCCACAGCCAAAGACAACAGAATTAAAACATTGGAGGACATTATTGTGGACCTGGGGCATGATCTTAAGAATCCCAAAGCTATCAAGGCCCTAATGAAGAAAAAGGAGGATGATATTGCTGCTCTGAAAAAGCAAATGAGGCTCTCCTCGACCATGCATCCACAAATGGGAGAGCTGGTGAAAGAGAAAGAAGTTGAGGATACATTGGACCTGCTAATGCAAATGAACCAGAGAATAGTCCAAATGGAAGGAGAATTGGAAAGAGCACTCCAAGAAGAGCAGGGAGAGTCGACCTCCCAACCACCTCAAACTGCCCCAACTACTGCTGCAGCTACACAAGCAAGAGTGACCCCTCCTATTACTATAGCAACTACAACAACTACAGATGCTGCAGCGGCAACAACAACAGCTCCTGAGTCTAGCATAAGCATGGATGAATTGACAAAAGCTGTCAAGGGGCTAGAACTTCAGGCAACAGAGATTAAACAGGCCAAATAAAAATTGGCTGAGCTAGAAGCAAAATATGATAAATCCAAAATGACAGTGGCTGAACATACCAGAGAAATTAAGGCCCTGAAGGACAAAATAAAGGCCTTGGAGAAGGAGCTGAATTTAGAAAAGAATCTGGCTGAAATAAAGAAGATTTTGTGGACCAGGATTGACCACTCTATCACTAGACAGTGGAAATCAATCCGAACTGTGCATGAGCAGATCGAATTAATAGGCCAAGCCCAAATTGAAAGCCAAAAGGCCAGGGCAGCACTAGGAAATATGCCTGAGCAGGCTAGCAGGATGATACATTTCTTGAACACTCACACTAAAGAGGAGTTTGCAGCCTTAGATATCAGTAACAGAACAGAAACTGTTTTAACAGCCAAAAAGGTGTTGACCCTTAGAAATTTTGTGCAAATCTTGGAGAGGAAATGTCAGGAAATGCAGGCTGAGGTAGATGATTACAAGCTGAGAATGGGAGCATTGCAAGGCAAAGGATTACCCAGCCTACTAATCGGCGCTGGAAGACTGCTGACCCCTGAGAAGTATGCCACCAGGATGACTAATTTCATTTCAAATCAGATCACAGCATCCACAAGTACCTCAGAAGAAGCAGGACCTCCATCAGGGCAGAGCCTCTATGATAAGCTGGAAAATTTATTTTACATTGAACATGAAATTAATCACTTGTTTGAGGTCCCACCCAATTTTTACAGGTACACAGAGGTAGATGAGACTTTAATAAAAATACGAAGACACCAACTGCCTAAAGAAGATTGGTGGCAAGCAATGCTGCAAATTTTGCCAAAATGATCTCGGTTCTGTCTCTTTTGGTCAAACTCGGGTCAATGGAATTGAATACATCATGGAGACAACAGGCAGAGCGGGTGAGAATAATGACTCAGCAAAATACTGGGACAGCAAGCCCAAAAAGGAAGAACGCATATTTTAGACAGCGCAGCCCCAGCCGACTCAGTTGGTTACAAAAGCCAAAACTCTCTGACAATATGGACAGCTAATGCATTAAATATTTACTGCAGCATTTACTCTTTCAGCTATAATTCCTTAGGGGTTGGCATAGAATTTATGACCTATTAACTCATCAGCTAGATATTTTGTATCTTATTTTTGTATATATACCTCCCCACAGAACGTATTTGGGGTTGGTGATTTTCTCTCTGAGACACTATCTTGTAAATTTTCAGACTATCTAATACAAATGGCTGGGAAAGTTCATGATCTCTGCACTGTTTGATGTCAAAGTGATGATCTACGTCCTGCTACAGAATTCATGTGTTGTTTGATGGAGAAATAAGTTATTCTAAACCATGTTTTATCTTTCTATGTTTGTTTAATTCAAAAATATGTTTCATTAACTTAGAAAAAGAGAAAAAGAATAGCTGAGGACTTGTTTGAATGCACCCTCTGCTCAATCTCTGATTGTTAGCTGTGTTTTCTTCAGAATTAATCATAAACATGAAATCTTAACTGCTCATGTTTGTATTCATTTTATCATTATGAATGTTATTCAGGAATTCTTAAATGCTCCTAGATAATGTTCCCACTTTTTCCCTCTATCAGTATAGTGAAAGATCCTTAGCTGCCTTTCACTCCCTGATTTCATGCCATCATATTACAGATTTGAAGAATTGTTCCATGGATGCCTGTCTGGCTCTGTAGCATAACCTTTTTTCTCAAGAAACATTTCTAGCAGTTCACCATCATCGACTCCATGCCCAATGGCCCAGATTATTCTAAAAAAACATACCAGTTCTGACTGAAATCATCATCCCAACAAATTCAAAACAAAATCTTGTGCATCATAACTAGCCTAAAATTACACCAAAACAAATATAAATCAAAAAGAGAGAGCCCTCTCTGGTTTCAGGTAGGCTAGGACCTGTGGCTAAAAGATTGGTTAGTGGTTACCTCGGTCGTATTCCCTTTGGATTCAAAGGGAACAAATTGAGTGTTAACATAATTGGCGACTCCACTGGGGACCAGAACGAATTTTTCAATTGATGTCTACTCTTTAAAACTACAGATGAAGCCTGAATGTCAGCCAGAAAGCCTTTGAAACTGTTCTTGCTTTGCATTTACAGGAGTAAATAAAAGCTGCTTCAGTCAAACTTCATGCTAGTTTTAAACTCTAGATGTTGTTCCAAAAATTTAAGCAGTTCCTTGTTAATTCTAAAAACATTCCGAAAAATAACAAAAACAAATTCGAAAGCTGGCTCCTAAGAAGAAAACTAGGAATACCAGGTCAAATCCTGACCCAGATCCTCCAGCTCTTTTTGACAATCCTAATTTAGTCCCGAAGATTCTTAGGAAGCAAGAGGAACAAGAAGATCTTGCTGATTCTAGCCCTGAAGCAGTTCAGCAAGGTTATATCCCAACCCCTGCTAAACCATCAGTTCGTCCTCACATAACTCCTTCTTCTCCTTCTTCCTCATCTACCTCTCAAGACACATTCTTCACACCTCCTTCCACTGCACAAATTGCCATTGTTGTCCCTGTTGTTCCAGTTGTTCCCTTCCTTCATGTTGTCCCATTTATCCCTGTAAATATGGCAAATCGTTATGCCCCTTTACAGCTACCTTGTAATCTTGGGGCTATGTCTCAGGACTACCAAAGTAAGATCACTTATTTTGATGGTACCGGCACATATACTGCCTTACAGCATACCAAGAAAATGCAAGACTACTTTGAAAATTATGAAATAGACGATGATGATGTGAGAATGAAAATTTTTGTCCAAAGTTTAACAGGTGAAGTAAGAACTTGGTTCAGAGCACTTGCTGCAAATTCCATAGTCGATCCGGGTGCTCTTTACCAATCCTTCCTGAACAGATGGGAAAAGAAAAAAGACCCACAACATATCTTATCTGAGTATGACAGCATAAAAAGAGGCCCACAAGAAACTGTCCTAGATTATTGTGCAAGATTCAACAATGTTTACAATGCCATCCCTCAAAACCTTAGACCTCCACCTGATTTAACCTTAATCAAATTCCCTGATGGATTTGATTCTGACATGGCATATCAACTGAGGAAAAGAGCCCCTCTAACCTTGGCAGACATGCAAAACATAGCTGTTAGTGTAGAGGAAAACCTTATTGCTAAAAGAAATAGGGCAAGAGCTGAGAGAAGAACTACTTTTAAGGAAGAATCTTCAGCATTTGAACAGAAGCTAGACGCAATCATCAAAGGCATGGACAGACTCGGGGACAGGGTAGAAACCATAGAGAGAAAATCATCATGGGAAGGTCAACCAAGTATCGCTAGAAACCCAAATTTTAGAAAGAATCAAAATCCAAATGTTGGAAGGGTTGATCCCGACCAGAACATTAGACCTCCTTTTCAAGAAAATTATGCTGAGGCCTCAACATCTAGTGAACCGACCGAGGACCCTCACATCAACCTAATGGGTTTGGACAGCGAACATCAGGTCTTTCTAACACAAGAAGATCAAGAGGCCCATTATTGCAATCAATTTTAAACCAAATCAGGAGAGTCATTTGACTTTAGGGAAGGCTATGATGCAGCGGTTTATGAGGTACATAAACAGTATAAACTAAGGAGTAGAACCATAGATGTGCCTGAACCTATCAAACCAAAGGATGATAAACAGCCAAAAAAGATAAAGGATAAAACTGTTCTTCCAAAATCCTCTGATAAAACAGACCCACATCCAAGAGAAGTCACTGTGGAGGATATATTAGATTCACAACCCTCTGGAAACCAGCCATCCCCATCCCTCCCTTCAAAAGCAATTTCGAACAACGTTCCTGAAAATAAATTTAGGGCTGATTCCATTCAAAATCATACCAATCATGAAGAAAGGGTTACTGAAAATTCAGCTGAAAAGGAAAAATCTGCAGCACTTAATGCTAAGACTCAAATGGAAAAACCCTTCAACTTGGAAACATAAATAAGTAAGCTGAAGATAGTTGTTCCTCTTTCTGAATTGGCCAAACATCAAGTGTATAGACAGCAAATTAATAGGTCACTCCAAATATCAGACAATAGGGATGCTGTGAATGTTCTAGATGATCAACCTGAATTACTGTTTGGTCCCGAGGTGAACGGAAAGACAGCAAATGGAGGGGTTCCACCCTTCTATGTTAGTTTAAACATTCATGACAAGGTGTTACACAATGCAATGTTTGATTCTGGGGCTTCACAAAACTTAATGCCCAAATATGTAATGGAAAAACTAGACCTAGATATCACAATACCATATAAAGATGTGTTCTCATTTGATTCAAGCCAAGTCAGGTGTCTAGGCCTAATTAAAGATTTGTGTGTTTCCCTGGTCCAATACCCAACCAAAACAATTTTGATGGACGTGGTGGTAGCTGACATTCCACCCAAGTACGGTATGCTTTTATCCAGATCTTGGGGGGCCAAACTCCAAGGATCTTTGCAACTAGACATGTCCTATGCCACCATTTTAGTCTTTGGACAGCCAAAGAGGTTATACCGTGAAACACTAATGAAATATGTGGTGAGTAGTCAAGAAAAGCCCCAAAACTTCCCCATCTATTCAATAAATTCCGACATGGATTCATTCATTTTGTATAATGCTGACATGTGTACCAAAGCTAATCCCAAACTACTAGTGGCAGCACAGATGAAGGGGTTGAATGAACAATTTGCTTCTCAAGATCAAAAAACTTTTGATATAATTGATACAACAAAGGAGAATGATACATCAAATGACTTGCAAGAAACCAATCTGCCCATACTCCAACTTTCTAAAAGTCTCAATGCAAACCTTGACCATGAAACCTTATGTTATTTAGAATTTGATGGCTCTGTAAACAAGTCGGGAGCTGGGGCAGGGGTCTGGATTCACAATATGCAGAATGACCAGGCTGAAGGCCATGCATATAGGTTAAACTTTCGATGCACAAACAATATGGCCGAGTATGAAGCCCTTTTGTTAGGTCTCAAACTCATCAAAAATCTAGGTGCAACCAAAGTTTCAATTCTAGGGGATTCAGATCTGATCATACAGCAGATGAAGGGAAACTTTATCACAAATGATCTTAGGTTAAGGGCTTATAAAGGAGAAGTTATTCAAATACTTGACACCTTCTCAGAATCTCAGTTAACCAAAATTTCCAGAAAGCTCAATTTACATGCTCATAGCTTGGCAACCTTTGCCAGCACTTGCAAGCTACCTTTTAAACCCAACCACAGTTTCATTGCTGAAATCAAACATAGACCTGCAGTCCCAGATAACCTCAAAAATTGGCAAGTCTTTGAAAGTGACACACAGATAAATAACTTCCTCACTTTAAAGGAAGAATTTTCCGGCATGAACATTGATACTAGCACTATGGATGATCAACAACAGGCATACACAATTAAGTAGAATATATCAACTGAAACAGCGAATCTCGTTTTGCATCCTACTACCTTTAATAACGTAAATGTACAGGAGCTGAAGCAAACAGATTTTGATGAAATAGCTGAGACAGAAGCCGAAGTAATTGATCTAAAAGACAATTTTCTGCCCATAGGTTTGACCCCTTTGGAGGATTTGTTTGATTCAAATGATATCTCAAGGAAACCAAAAATGCAACCACTGAATGCTGAAATTGAAGGCTATAACATTGGAACCACAGAAAATCCCAAAATGGTAAAATTATCCAAGGCATTACCAGCTGATCAGAAGTTGAAATACATTGAATTGTTCAAAGAGTTCCAAGATATCTTTTCCTGGAGTTATGAGGACCTCAAGTCGTATGATACCTCAGTCATCCAACACACTATACCTTTGAAAGAGAACCAAAAGCATTTTAAACAAAAGCTTAGGAGAGTGAATCCTTTCCTCCTTCCCCTCATTGAAAAAGATTTAAACGTATGTATGAAGCAGGAACCATTGATCCAATCAGGTTCTCAGAGTGGATTTCAAACCTAGTGCCTACTAGGAAGAAGACGGGAGAGATTAGACTGTGTGTTGACCTAAGGAATTTGAACAAAGTCTCTCTCAAAGACCATTACCCCTTACCAAAAATGGATCATATCCTACAAAGGGTAGTGGGAACCTCTAGGATCTCATTATTAGATGGATTCTCTGGATTCAATCATATTTTAGTACACCCGGATGATCAAGACAAAACTGCCTTTACAAAACCTTGGGGAACTTTTAAATATGTCAAAATGCCTTTTGGGCTTAAGAATGCAGGGGCCACTTTCCAAAGAGCAATGGATATAGCCTTTGCCAAAGAAATCCATGATTTCCTAGTAGTCTACCTTGATGATCTCACTGCCTTTTCAAAATCAGATCAAGAACACTTAGAACATTTGAGGCAGGTTTTCTTAATTTGCAGAAAATATGGCATATCTTTGAATCCAAAGAAATCACTGTTTGGCCTAGAGGAAGGCAAGCTCCTAGGTCATATAATCTCAAAAGATGGTATTAGGATCAATCCGGACAGAATTCAAGCTATCCTTCAAGTGCCTCATCCGAGAAACATCAAAGAACTACAAGGCTTCTTAGGAAAGATCAACTTCTTGAGAAGATTCATTCCTAATTTGGTTGAGCTCATAAGACTGTTAAACAATATGTTGAAGAAGGATTCTAAGGTCAAATGGACCATGGAAGCTAAACAAGCCTTTGAGGATATCAAAAGAGCTTTGACAAACACACCAGTCCTCACAAGTCCTAGGTTTGATAGGGATTTCATAATTTTTTCTTTCGCATCTGAGCATACAATTGTTGTTGTCCTATTACAAAAAGATGACCAAGGGTGTGAAAAACCCATTGCATTTTTTAGCAAAGCCCTTAGAGATGCTCCCTTAAAATATCAGATTATGGAAAAGCAAGCCTATGCCTTGGTAAAGGCCATCAAAGACTTTAGAATCTATATTTTATACTCTCATGTGATTGCCTATGTCCCAAATGCAGTGGTTAAGGACATTTTAACCCAAGAAGGAATTGAAGGCAAAAGGGGCAAATGGATTGCCAATATCTTAGAATATGACATTGAAATCAAGCCTACCAAACTGATAAAAGGACAAGGGCTACCCAAACTAATGACTGAAACCAATTTCCAGGCCCTTGATATTAATGAAATGGACAATGAAGAGGAGATGCCGACTCCACAGATCAATCAAGCCTTTTTGCAATCTCCTTGGTATGCTGATATATGTTTTGTATTGTTAAACCTGCAAGCTCCTCCAGGGTTGTCCAGAACTAAGAAAAGGTTCTTGAAAATGAAAGCATCAAAGTTTTGTATCATAGACAATGTTTTGTTTTGGAGAAATCATGAAGGAATTTTACTTAATTGCCTAACATTAGATGAAACTGACAATGTCCTCAAGGAATTTCATGCAGGTGACTTTGGAGGACACTTACACTAGAAATCCACGGCTGATAAAATCCTAAGGGCCGGATTTTATTGGCCTTCCTTGTTTACTGATGTGAAAATTTTTGTAATGTCTTCTCACAAATGCCAAATTTTCGAAGGCAAGAGAAAGTTGTTACCTTTACCACTTAAACCTGTTTCAACTAAGAGACCATTCCAGCAATGGGGTTTAGATTTCATTGGTGAAATCCACCCTTCGTCCTCTGGCTAGCATAGGTGGATTTTGACTGCTACAGATTACTTTACCAAATGGATAGAAGTCATCCCTTGTAGGCAAGCCAATGACTCCATTATTATGCAATTTTTAGAAACCAACATCTTGTCTAGGTTTGGCTGTCCAGATAAAATTATTATAGACAATGCTCCTACTTTCAAGTCCAAAAAAATGATCAACTTTTTCCATAAATACCACATGACCTTGGGCCATTCCACAACCTATTATCCTCAAGGCAATGGCCTAGCTGAGTCTTCCAACAAAAGCCTTATCAACATCATCAAAAAGGTCTTGGAGGAGAACAAAAAGAATTGGCATAAGAAGTTGGTAAATGCACTATGGGCAGACAGATTGACCACCAAAAGATCCATTGGCACAAGCCCATATGAACTAGTTTATGGAATGGAGGCAAGATTCCCTTCATCTTTAGGGATCCCTATAATCAAGTTGCTGCAAGAAATACAAGCTGAGCCTAATGATATTCAAAGAAAGATCAATCAGACAATTCACTTACAACAAACAAGAGAGGAAGTCTATCAGAGAACCCAAGTACTGCAAGAGAAGCTCAAAAGAATTTTTGACAAAAGAACCAAAGCTGAAGACTTCTTCATAGGAAGCAAAGTGCTGAGATGGGACTCTAGGAGAGAGGAGAAAGGAAAACATGGCAAGTTTGATTTCTTGTGGAGGGGACCTTATGTCATTTATGTTGTACAAGGTAATAACACCTATTTTCTGAAGAGTTTGGATGGCTCAAATACTGAGGAAGGCCTAGTCAATGGGAGCATGCTCAAACATTATTTTGACCCCCTATGATGAAACACAACGCAGCTATATATTGTACATAAATATTTCTATTTCCAGCATTTTCATTTACATCGATTAGATAAGGGACCAAGCGAAGCAGATTTTAAGAAAAATCAGGGTACTGCACCATTTTTTATATATGTTTTGATTCTATCATTGGAAAGCAAGAGAAAACACTTGGGAACTATGAAGGTGGTGATGAATACTCAAAGAAACCAGTAAAAACAGAGCTGTAATTTCACAGCAAATCAGCTCAAAGGGTACTTCATACAAGTTACAAGGATTCAGATCAATGGTCTCTAACAGAAGGAAAATTTAGGCTGCAGCAAGAATGGAAAAATAAGGCGATCTGACCTGTTGTTCTCGGCTTTTCATCTGGAAAAGTCATCCCCAAGTGGAGCCACTGTTAGTCTCCTATACCAATAGGTTTCATTTTTCATGATTGACAGTGGAAGTGCCAAAAATGTTCATCTTTGATACTACAAAGGTTCCATATTTTGTAAAAAGAAAATAGAGTTAAAAAATGTAAAGAGGGTATGCCTTAAAAGAATGATCAAAAGGCAAGAAAATGAATTGGTCAGAAAAAATAATTGAAATGAACCCCAAAGAAAGACCAGGAAAGTGGCTAACCAAAATGCCACTGCTAGTTTGCTCGATGGCCCAACAGTGCAAACTGGACCATGCCATGATTTAAATTGCTTGTTCTAGACTAGAGAATGAATATCTGCCCAAACAGTTCAAGCTTGGCAGATGAGTAGCTAGATTGAGAAATCAAGGAGCCCAACTGCTTAATTTGGGCCCTTGGAAGAGATAAGGGTAGATTTAGATAGGAGGGCAGTCAAAAGAAAAGAGGATTATCAGGGTTTGCAAGGCTAAGTGCACCCATTCAAAAGAAGAAAAAATGTTAGGTGTATTAGGCTGGGTAGGTAGTTTGAGGTTGCAGAAACAAGGTCTGACCACCTGATATATTGAAAATCATATCTTATCTCATCAATAAGAGAAGGGTCAAAGCAATGGACTAAATGGCAGAACTATCAAAGCATGTCTAACTCCCCTCATTCCCCTCAAAAATTTTCGTACTAATATCCCCTTGAGGACTTTAGGATCTACCTAAACAATCCTACTTGCATTTCCCCCTTGAGAAAATCATGTCAAGTTTTGACCTTCTTCAATAAGAGAAGCCACATTTCTTGTGTAAAACCCTCATTACATATTTCATCCATTTCTTGTTTCTAAGTTTTCAGTTCACAAGCTTAATCTCTCCCTCACACTTCACCTCACATACCCATATTAACTCCTAACTCTATTATATAGCTCCCTAGTTACATCCCCACCCCTATTTTCTACAAAAAACTATATAAAAATTCCCAAAAAAACATATTAACTATCCCACCTCCTAGCATTATAGCTAGGTAACATAGTTATGGGAGATATTAGTCCATTTGGGGCTATAATCAACCCTTCCGCGTCCTAACCCCGGAATTAATCTAACCTCTGGTTAGGATTAATAACCTATGCCCAAACCCCCACCCATCTAAACCTTGCAATTTTCCCCCGCAGTCAAACCCCAATGTTTAATGTTTGAATATTTTAAATTAAACATTACATTATATTACCCCGCACTAACCCAACCTGCAAAAACCCACATAAGCCAAAGTTTGGACCCTACACAGCGCAATATTATTTAATATATGGGAGGGACCCACTCCAAACCTGCGAGCCACCTCGAAACGCCCCTCCAGCCGTCCGTTCCCCACCACGCCAAATCCAACGGTGGGCGGGTGTTTTCAGCCCTCAACGCACTAGCGGTTAACGTCCGGGGGATGGGCGGTTTCCCTTCCGTACCCCCGCCACGTGTCGACCGCCTGGGGTGTTCGGAGGCCCCTCCCCCAAAACAGCCTCTGCTGAAAGGTGGTGCGGGGAAACCGGATACCACCGTCCGTCCCATCACGTCAGCAATCCCGTCAGCTATGACGTCACCACCGTGTCCCCACCGCTGCCCCACGTCACTCGCCACTTTGTCCGCCCGTGTCCACATTGTGCCACCGTGTCCTGCCACGTCGTCATCCGAGTCACTGCCCACATCACCCGGCCGTACCCAGGACTCGTCGATGACGTCATGCTAACGTCATCACGGGAAAGCGCCAAAAGCGCATATGTGCCAAATTTTTTATTAAAAACGCGTAAAGTGACCGTTTTCGGTCATTTTCATTGAAAAGTTTGAAGAGTGCCGCTTTTTTGTTCACGCCATATTGCCTCCAGATTTCAAATTTGAACAATTTGGACGCTGCCACCTGCAAATTCGACATCAGTACTCGCCATTCAATCAGCTCAACCACCCTCAGCACTAGCTAAACCAGGTATTTGCCGAATTCCACCTGTTCGCCCGTGTTCTTCCCGTTTTCTCGAATTTGTTCACTCAATTTCCTACAATCTCCTAAGTTAATGGTTCTGTCCCTCATAAATTTGGCCTAAATACACTAATACACCCCCCTGTTTAAGAGAACCACGGTCCATTCACGATTTCACCTTGCCAAAATCCATTTTCGAGCTTGAATTCCCGATATGATTTCATACCTGCTCAGCATTGTTCCCTTTTGTCGCGTTTCACCACAAAACCTCAGTGCATTGAGCTGTGTAATCCCTTTCCCCTCTGCATTTGGCCCTCACAGTCTCTAAATTCAGAGAATTTGCTAAAAAGAAACCAAATCTTAAATCAAACTCTACAAAGTTTATTCTTTTCACCACAGCCACAAATATTGAAGACTTTTGGTTCAGCTGAACTCATTCTGTTACTCCTCTACAAATCCTCACAAGCAGTTATCCTCAGCCTGTTTTTGTTCAAAAACTTCACTCTAAAGATAACATCTGAAAAGTTCTATAATGGCTACTCCATCAGCTCTTAGTGTCACTCCTATGAATCCACCAAACAAAGAGCTTGAAGCCATGCCTCTTCCTGATAGAGAATATCTTATTCAAGATCTAGTTGGTGACAGAAATCACTTGCAGACCTTCTGCCAGTTGAGAAACAGCTATCAAAGCAATTGTGACATGTATGGTATATGGGAGTCCAATTTGCCTTATTACTTCCTCCCATCTATCAATATTTTTCCTGAGATCATTCGCTTATGTGCCGAGAACTATGAGCCAACTCAGAGAGCTGTTAAGTCTCCATCTGGGAGCATACTTTTCCACATTACACCCGACTCCATCAACCAAATGCTCAACTTCAAGCAGACTCAGCTGTTGTTTCCCTTTTCCATGAACTATTTGCTAGATGCAGGCTCCAAACTCTCCAATTCTGAAATTGAAAAAATTACCAAGACATTCATGAGGGCAGACCGCTAGCCTACAGGGCCACCTCCTTTCTTATATGTCCATTTCAATGAGGTGGGCAAGCTTCTAGTTGATATGATCTCTTATGTACTGGGTTTTAAAACAAGTGAGCACATTGATGAAACAGTGTTGGTGTTATTAGCTGCATATAGTCCAGGCCAACCCCCTGCTTACAAGTATAACTATGCCAAGTTCATAGCCAATAAAATACATGATCAGCTATTGAAAGTGGATAGGGAGGGAGTATTCAAATATTCATCATATATCTACCACTTATTCATGTATTACCAGTCTGAAAGCTTCCAATGCCCCATCAATAAATTGGATTCTAGGGGTGAAAAGAGGTCTGTCATCTTCTGGTCATCAGTTTTCCATGAAGTTCAAAACTCTCCATTTTCTTACTGTGAGTTTATTGACCAATTTGTAAACCCGGTCTCTTGCCTCCTAATGAGATCCCCTCCTCCCAGATTGTCATTTGAGATACAGAAGACCTTGCAGCTGTCCAAGAGTTATAAAATAGATGATTGGTACCTATATCAAAATCACATTGTCATTAGAATCTATGGCTGTGAGCTCTGTCCTTACAGGCTTCCAAGGTATGTACCAACGAGACTGTTTGCCTTGGAATACTATAGGCAACTCATTAGTTCTGATCTTACATATTTTCATAGTGCCAAAAAGAAAGCTCACCTCAAATTCAAAGACCATCTAGGCCCCTTCATTATGAACAAGAAAGAAGGTTGGCAAGATGTTGATCAAATTCTCAGGGACAAATATAAGTTAAAGAGGAGCGTCTGGTGGATCCCTTATGACCCGGAAGGTTTTATCAGTGCCAGAAGAGTTAAACACAGGCTGCTAGGTTATGACCATTGTAAATATCCACAAATCGAACAATATGCCAACCAAGATGAGTGGTTGCAAGGCACATTAGTAGAGGAATTGACTCAAGAGGAAATAATGGAGAAAAATTTCAAGGATTTAGAAAAAACTCTCGACTTGGATTCTTTGCAGCAGGTAACATTCAAGTTGCCACATCAAATTGGAGAAGGCACATCCGCTGTTGTAGCCACACAAGCCGCCCAGGGACCATCTACATCAGCAACAGGTACGGCAAAAGGGAAGGAGATAATGGATGCAGAGAAAGAAGTGATCACAGAACAGCCTGCCTCTTCAATGGAGCAACCTCAAGTACAGGCTCCTCTACAACAAACAGAAGCACCAACAGTGCCTGCCTTGCAGACTCCTGCCCATGAGGAAAGAGGCAGAAAACGAGACCGAGATGACTCCACACCTGCTAGTGGGTCCACTCAGCAGCCCGAAGCCAAGAGGCAAAAGGTTGATTCTCCAATTGTGGAGGAAGTCAGTGAAGAAATCCTTGGAAGTCCAAGGAAAGATAGAGAAGACAGTCAACAAACAGCTACAAGCTCTTTCCAACAAGAGCAAGATAGACAGCATGGCATGGAGGTGTCCTCCTCCACACAGCAAAGCAAGAGGCCAGCTAGCATCAAGGCCACCTTTAAAGAAATTAAGGCACAAAATGAATTGTTAAGAGTACAGTTATATGACCAATTTCTTAAGGCAACACCTACCAAGCAGGAAAGGTTGATGGCAGCATATGACATCAAAGAAGAAAAAATGATTCTCAGCCATTTTAAACCCAAGGTTCGGCAGCATCAGTCAGCTGCAGATTATGTCAGGACAAAGTTAGAGGTTATGGCAAAAGACATTCGCCCCATGGATCAAATAAAATTACATAAGCAAACAGGGGAAATGGTTTATGCCACACTGGCCCATGAGTTAAAGGAATCTCTGAGGAACACTAATACTCAGCTTGATTTAGAAAGAATGTCCTCCACAGCCAAAGACAACAGAATTAAAACATTGGAGGACATTATTGTGGACCTGGGGCATGATCCTAAGAATCCCAAAGCTATCAAGGCCCTAATGAAGAAAAAGGAGGATGATATTGATGCTCTGAAAAAGCAAATGAGGCTCTCCTCGACCATGCATCCACAAATGGGAGAGCTGGTGAAAGAGAAAGAAGCTGAGGATACATTGGACCTGCTAATGCAAATGAACCAGAGAATAGTCCAAATGGAAGGAGAATTGGAAAGATCACTGCAAGACAAGCAGGGAGAGTCGACCTCCCAGCCACCTCAAACTGCCCCAACTACTGCTGCAGCTACACAAGCAGCAGTGACCCCTCCTATTAGTATAGCAACTACAACAACTACAGATGCTGCAGCGGCGACAACAACAGCTCCTGAGTCTAGCATAAGCATGGATGAATTTACAAAAGCTGTCAAGGATCTAGAACTTCAGGCAACAGAGATTAAACAGGTCAAAGAAAAATTGTTGAGCTAGAATCAAAATATGATAAATCCAAAATGACAGTGGCTGAATAGACCAGAGAAATGAAGGCCTTGAAGGACAGAATAAATGCCTTGGAGAAGGAGCTGAATTTAGAAAAGACTCTGGCTGAAATAAAGAAGATTTTGTGGACCAGGATTGACCACTCTATCACTAGACAGTGGAAATCAATCCGAACTGTGCATGAGCAGATCGAATTAATAGGCCAAGCCCAAATTGAAAGCCAAAAGGCCAGTGCAGCACTAGGAAATATGCCTGAGCAGGCTAGCGGGATGATACATTTCCTGAACACTCACACTAAAGAGGAGTTGGCAACCTTAGATATCAGTAACAGAACAAAAACTATTTTAACAACCAAAAAAGTGCTGTCCCTTAGAAATTTTGTGCAAAGCTTGGAGAGAAAAGTTCAGGAAATCCAGGCTGAGGTAGATGATTACAAGCTGAGAATGGGAGCATTGCAAGGCAAAGGATTGCCCAGCCTACTAACCAGCGCTGGAAGACTGCTGACCCGTGAGCAGTATGCCACCAGGATGACTAATTTCATTTCAAATCAGATCACAGCATCCACAAGTACCTCAGAAGAAGCAGGACCTCCATCAGGGCAGAGCCTCTATGATAAGCTGGAAAATTTATTTTACATTGAACATGAAATTAATCACTTGTTTGAGGTCCCACCCAATTTTTACAGGTACACAGAGGCAGATGAGACTTTAATAAAAATACGAAGACACCAACTGCCTAAAGAAGATTGGTGGCAAGCAATGCTGCAAATTTTGCCAAAATGATCTTGGTTCTGTCTCTTTTGGTTAACCTCAGGCCAATGGAATTGAATACAGCATGGAGACAACAGGCAGAGCGGGTGAGAATAATGACTCAGCAAAATACTGGGACAGCAAGCCCAAAAAGGAAGAACGCAGATCTTAGACAGTGCAGCCCCAGCCGACTCAGTTGGTCACAAAAGTCAAAACTCTCTGACAAGATGGACAGCTAATGCATTAAATATTTACTACAGCATTTACTCTTTCAGCTATAATTCCTCAGGGGTTGGTATAGAATTTATGAGTTATTAACTCATCAGCTAGATATTTTGTATCTTATTTTTGTATATATACCTCCCCACAGAACGTATTTGGGGTTGGTGATTTTCTCTCTGAGACACTGTCTTGTAAATTTTCAGACTATCTAATACAAATGGTTGGGAAAGTTCATGATATCTGCACTGTTTGATGTCAAAGTGATGATCTGCCTCCTGCTACAGAATTCCTATGTTGTTTGATGGAGCAATAAGTTATTCTAAACCATGTTTTGTCTTTCTATGTTTGTTTAATTCAAAAATATGTTTCATTAACTTAGCAAAAGAGAAAAATAATAGCTGAGGACTTGTTTGAATGCACCCTCTGCTCAATCTCTGATTGTTAGCTGTGTTTTCTTCAGAATTAATCATAAACATGAAAACTTAACTGCTCATGTTTGTATTCATTCTATCATTATGAATGTTATTCAGGAATTCTTAAATTCTCCTAGATAATGTTCCCACATTTTCCCTCTATCAGTATAGTGAAAGATCCTTAGCTGCCTTTCACTCCCTGATTTCATGCCATCATATTACAGATTTGAAGAATTGTTCCATGGATGCCTGTCTGGCTCTGTAGCATAACCTTTTTTCTCAAGAAACATTTCCAGCTGTTCACCATCATCGAATCCATGCCCAATGGCCCAGATTATTCTAAAAAAACATACCAGTTCTGACTGAAATCATCATCCCAACAAATTCAAAACAAAATCTTGTGCATCATAACTAGCCTAAAATTACACCAAAACAAAGCTAAATCAGAAAGAGAGAGCCCTCTCTAGTTGCAGGTAGGCTAGGACCTGTGGCTAAAAGATTGGTTAGTGGTTACCTCGGCCGTATTCCCTTTGGAGTCAAATGGAACAACCTGAGTGTTAACAGATTCTAGTTCTTGTGATAGTGATTTTTGGATAGAGATTCTAGTTCTTGTGACCGTGATTTTTGGGTAGAGATTCTAGTTCTTATAACAGTGATACATGGAAGTGGTATTAGTGCTGATGATTGCGATGAATGATAGTGGTATTAGTGCTTATAACTATGATGAATGGAAATGCTTGTAACTATGATGAATGGAAATGATAAGTGTGCTTATAATAGTGATGAATGGAAGTGTTATATGTGACATAATACTTGAGAGTGGCATGTGCTCTTATGTTAGAGATATATGCTTCTTGTTACAGTGATGTGGAGGCAACCTTTTTAGAGATCCTACAATTTCCTCCTTGATAGACGTATATGTTGTTATCCTATGAGGATACTATATGATCTATGTTTGGCCATAAGAGGCCTAATGTGTTTGATGTTGAAAGACTTATGTCTCATTATAATTGTACTTTGTATATCAGCTTGAAATTTGATGTATAACTAAAGAAGAAGAAGAATTTATTTTTGGGTTTTCTTCCTTGTGGGGTTTTTCCCTGTTCTCTGACCTAAATTTTGGTGTATCTATTGTGTAGGCTTTTCTTCTAATGTTCTTTATTATTCCATTGAATTGTTTAGGTTGATTTTCTCTCTATATAATTGCTTATGATGATATGGGGTGAATAAAATGTGAAAAATATTGAAAAAGTTTAAAAATGAAATTATATATAGTAGATATATATTCAGCATTAAAATTAGCATGGTTCTAGAGCTCGGTTGAATAAAATTCATTGAGATCACCCCGATGTAGACACCTATGATGGATTTCATGGTCAAGCATATTGAAAGAGATGAAGATGTTGGAGACCTAAAAGAATGCTAGGGTTTGGAGGATGTTGAAAAAATGTAGCAAGAAAGGCTCAATTTGACTTTAGCCGTAGTTAAATTGAGTAAATCAAATTTCCACAATAGTAAGACAACTTGGAGGAAGTTAACTAGTGTGACATGGATGTTTTCACTTAGTTAGCTCAATAAACTCAAGTTAGAGGACTTGGAGTTTAGTTATGCATGTGTGATTGCTAAATTTTAGTAATTCGGATTAGTTATTTTCAGTTGTATTCAGTTAACGGACCTCTAACTAATTTTACAGTCATTTGAAGGTCAGTTGTTCAGTGGGAAAACAATCTAACTCAAAGATCTATTAGTTAACTGATCAATTAGCCTAAAATAGTTATTGCATGCATAAAATTCAAGTTCCTCGACTGAAGTGGACATTAAAAGGAAGTGTAACATCAGTTGTAGACTAGTTTTGAGTGTACAGGTGTTGCATGCAATTAGTGATAAATCCCTATGAATTGTGTAATAAATTTGGAGGAAATTCCTAAATAATAGGGGCTAATTTTCCTTAGGAAGTGTGCAAGGAAATATGGGGCTTAGTGAGCAAAGAATTGGCTAAGTGTAGGCCTGAGTTTTTCATTGAGCAGAGAGACCAGTTATTCTTTTGCAGGTTGAGCTCAGAGTTGGAGCTAGAAATTGTAATAGATTCTCTATTCATATGATTAATGTAAAGAGGCTTGAGGGGTTTTTCTTAGTTGGGTTCCCCTAGAAATCACTGTGTATTTATGGTTTTTCTTATTTCGTGTCTATGAATGTTGTTTTAAATTGTGAATTTCATTCTGCAAATCAGTAGAGTAGAATTGTGTCTCGTGACTTTAGATTAAATTTATTGAGAATTTATAAGTCTACCAAATTTATACATGGTATCAAAGCTTCATAATTCACATTAGAACCAGTACTTAAAACTTGTCTCTTAAGGGATATGAGCTTTAGACCGCGTCATTTGAGGGAGCTTTGTAGAGCGCTCAACCTTGACCTAGCCATCTCCACTTCTGCATAACCCTCCCTCAGCATCCTCCTGTTACTGAGGCCAACCAGAAAGAGAGTAGGGAAAGCTCTACGTGGTTAGCCTCTTCATCTGGTAAAAATATGAGTCCTCCAGCATGGACGCTGGAGGGGGTCCTCGGCCTCCCCTCCCTCATGAGATTGTTGCCCTCAAACGATTAGTAGCCTCCTACGGCAAGAGGAAAGCAACCCCAAACCAGCAGAAGTTTGTTAAGAAAGTCGAATCCATCCCCTCTATAGAACTGCCTACGGAATACCCGTGCCGAACTGCGCTGAATCTAGTAGAATGCGGGCTTATTGGTCAATTTACGAGCCTCTAGCCCTCTCCCAAAGCCATTGATGGATGGGTCCAGAGAAACTGGAGGCCCCTTGTCTCTGAAGGAATCCAAAGTCATCTGGTAGGCAAAGGATATTATGTGTTTGTCTTTGAATCAGCAGAAGATAGAGATCTTATCTTCCGAAACGGTCCATATTTCATGGGCCCCCAAGGGCTCTATCTGAATAAATGGACGCCAGACTTTGATCCTTCCCAGGATACTCCTTCAGCCGTTCCTGTCTGGGTAAGGTTACCCCACCTACCACTTCATTGCTGGAACTCGGAATCCATGGAAACAATTGGGAACAAACTAGGAAAATACATTGATAGGGCTGAAAGGAGAGAACAATACTCGTGTGCCAGAATATGTGTTGAAGTCGATCTGGAGATAGGGTTTCCTGAGGCTATTAAGCTTACCATAGCTGGCTAGTCTCACATTCAGGAACTTGATTATGAACAGCTTCCCTTCAAGTGTTGACACTGTCACGGCTATGGTCACTTCACTCGAAACTGCAAGAAGGAAGCTGAGGAAGAAACAAAAAAAGATAAGGGCGATTAGTGGACACAAGCCCGAAAACCAAGCACATCAAAATAGACCAACAGAGCAAAAAGGAAAGGAGGGAATCCAGAGAATGGAGGACCCTCCATTGGGAAGAGCCTACTCGAAGATCAGGACATAACAAATGCCACCATCTCTTCAAATCCCTTTGTTGCATTAATCCCTCCAAATGACCAACCAGAACTTGAAGAGGGAGACGTGCAACAGAATATGGAACAGATAACAAATGCATAAATAAACTTAGGACCTCAGGAAAAAATAGGAGAAGCCACTATAGAAATCCCTTGTGTAGATGCAACCCAGTAGAAAAATCGGGATCCTCCGGCAAGCGCCATTTCTCCACCCTCATATGAAGAAATGGCTAAAAAGAAAAAGCTGATAGACAGTCTTGGTTCTTCCAAAGATGATTCTTTCGAGTGACCCAATAAAAAGGCAGGAAGAAAGTCTCACAAGGAGATCAGAGAAGAAGAATCATAATGACTAAAGATGCAGGGCAATCATTCCACAATTGAAATGTCACTAGGCAAAAACACAAGGACCCGACCCACAAAGGGAGGGTCTACTCCTTCCTTCCCCAGTAAATAATGCAGATTGTCTCTTGGAATTGCAGGGGCCTGGGGAATCCCTTGAAAGTTGAAGCAGTAAAAGATTTATTAAGAATGGAACCCTCAGATATCCTCTTGCTTCAAGAGACAAAGATAGAAGAAGATGCTATTCTATCATTAAGTCGAACCAAGTGGAAAAAGAACTCAGGAAAAGTGGTCAACGCCCGAGGTACTTCAGGGGGCCTTGCAACTGTATGGTCGGAGGATATGTTTCAGTTTAAGAGCTCCTTCGCAACCCAACACTGGATATACACAGATCTTCTACACCTCCCAAGTAAGACTTATTTAGCCCTCTTCAATCTATATGTTCCTGTTAATTTTCTGGAAAAGAAGGACTATTGGCATACTCTCTCAGATTTCCTAGAAATCTACTCCACCCCAAACATCATTCTGGCAGGGGACCTTAACATCACACTAGATCCAAATGAGAAAAAAGGTGGAGTATGGGGTAAAGATCCCTTCCATGTCTCGGTGGAGTCTCTGATTCTCGCATGGGACCTACTTGATCTCAAACCCAAGAAAGGTCATTATACCTGGACCAACAATAGAGTTGATAATGCCAACATTGCTGCTCGTCTAGACCGGTTTCTAGTTCAAAGTACTTTGATGGAGGGGAAGCAATTAATCTCTTCAAAAATCCTTCCCAAAATAACATCAGACCACAATCCCATCTCGTTGCTGATAGAAAAAGAGGAGGAATTGGGACCCATTGCCTTTAGATTCAGCCCTCTATGGGTCTCGAAAGAAGGCTTTATGGACACAATGGCTCTCGCTTGGTCGCAACCAGTTGAAGGATCCCCCAATTTTATGTGGGGGAAGAAGCTCAAGTACACTAATTTTTCTCTAAAATACTGGGCAAAAAAAAACCTCTATCCACTCCAACGAGCACTAGACAAAAGGTTGTACAGACTCTAGCTGAGATTCAATTAGGCATGGAAGGAACTAAAATCACCAAAGCTTAGTTGCTTCTCGAATAGAACGCCCAGTTCAACTCTTTTCTTTCCTTTCGAAAGGAAGAGGAATACTGGCGCCTTAAGTCTCGCAGCCTCTGGCTGCAAGCTGGAGACAGAAACACAGCTTTCTTTCACAGACAATGTAGAGCTCGTCTCTCGTGGAATCACATTTCAGAAATATCCACCAGTGAGGGGGAAGTTATCAAAGGACAACCGCTCATAAAACAGGCCGCCACATCCCATTTTCAACATCTGTTCCAGGAGGATGGTTCTTCCAACGAAGACCTGGCTACTGACTTTTTGTCAAATATCCCCTCACTTGTCACAACAGATTTAAATGATGGGTTATTGAAGCCTTTTACAGAAAAAGAGATAGTGGAAGTCATTTGGTCAATGGAGCCAGATAAAGCCCCTGGGCCGGATGGCTTCACCATTCATTTTTACAGAGCTTGCTGGAATGTAATAAAACCCGATCTCCTCAGAATGGTAAAAGCATTTCAAAAGAAAGCCAAAGTGGGAGGGTGCACCAACTCCACCTTCCTTGCCTTAATCCTGAAAGAAGTTAACCTTGAGACTCTCGACAGATTCTGGCCTATCTCTCTTTGCAATGCCTCCTACAAGATCCTTGCCAAACTATTAGCCAATAGAATCAAGCCTCTGTTAGGAAACCTAATCTCCCCTCTGCAGGGAAATTTTGTTAAAGGAAGACACCTCATAGACAATGTGATCCAAGTGCAAGAAGCCCTCCACTCTAGCCACACTCGGAAGGAAAAATGCATGCTCATCAAGCTGGATATGTCAAATGCTTTTGACTAGGTTAAACTTTCATTCCTTTATAAAATCCTTCTCTCCTTTGGTTTGAGTGATGAGTTTGTCAATTTGATAAAAGCCTGCACTCACAGACCTTGGATAGCACCCTTGGTCAATGGTAGACCTACTGAACTTTTTCAAGCTTCAAGAGGGCTCCGCCAAGGGTGCCCATTGTCACCCTTTCTTATATCTTGTTGGCAAAATCCATGAGCAAAAAGCTAACAGTGGAAATGAAATCAGGCTCTATCCCAAGCATCAAGGCAGCAAGAGGAGTTGACCCAATAAATCATTGTTAGAAAGTTATATACTACGGAGCAATGGAACACATAAAATATTGCAGAAATATACACACAGAAAACAGACAAAACAAGAGAGGCACAGATATACGTGGCTCACCCAGTTTGGGCTACATCCACCCCAAACAGCCAGTACTTCCTTTCTATTATCCAGCAAAATGAAGAGACACAACCTACAGCAAATCCGCTGTAATATCCTCTGTTTTCTCTCACAGTCTCACCTCTCTGTTTCTCGCTCACAGAATACACATCTATCACACAGCCTAAAAATATAATACCCTCATACAAAGAGAGGGGTTGCCTTCTAGGGCAAAAAACCCTAAACTAAACATAAGTTCTACCGTCAGATCATCCGCCTAATGAACGGCCCAGATTGACGAGAAATTACTATACTTTTACAAGGCAATTTTACAGCTGTTTTTAGCTTCGGGGGCGTTGCCCCCGAAACCCCCGCCAGGGGGGGGCTCCCAAAGGTCGCAGCCGCCCCCCCTGAACCCCCTCTGCAGCGAATATTTTACGGGTGGCATTGCTGCCCCCATTTCGAACTGGGGTCCTATGTGGCGATACCTTTGAATATAGAAGATAATCAGGCTCCACACCCAACAATCTCCCACTTGGAGACTAATTGTAGCAACTCCACCGCTGCTCCATTTGCTGGACAATGACTCCTCTTTGGACTTGGCTGTTTCTCATCTTCATCGTCATCCTTGAAGACCAACTGAAACTGAGCATATTCTCAGTTTCTCCCTGGTTACAACTTTTGTTAGCATATCTACAGGATTCTAGCTAGTGTGTATCTTTTCCAGCTTCAACTCTCCCTCTTCCAACACTGATCATATGAAATGGTACTTGCGCTGTATGTGTTTAGTCCTGGAATGAAATGCTGAGTTCTTTGCAAGATGAATGGCACTTTGGCTATCACTGTATAACGTGCCCATATCATGCTCCTTACCCAATTCACCCATAAACCTTTGTAACCAAATCATTTCTTTACTAGCCTCTGTAGCAGCAACATACTCTGCTTCTGTTGTTGAAAGTGCAACAACACTTTGGATTTTTGAAACCCAACTGACAGTTGTTCCTCCAACAATAAATACATATCCTGTAGTGCTCCTCCTGTTATCTCTGTCACCTTCCATATCTGCATCAACATATCCTTGTAGGGAGAAGTTTGAACCACCAAAGCATAATGCTTGATTTGTGGTACCTTTCAAATATCTGAGAATCCATTTCACTGCCATCCAATGTTCCTTTCCTGGATTGTTCATGTACCTGCTTACAACTCCCACTGCATGTGCAATATCAGGCCTTGTGCAGACCATTACATACATTAAGCTTCCAACTGCTGATGCATATGGAACTTTAGACATATAATCCATGTCTTCTTGGGTCTTTGGGCACATTTCCTTGCTAAGTTTGAAATGGCTAGCAAAAGGTGTACTAACTGGTTTTGCATTGTGCATGTTAAATCTTTTCAACACCTTTTGTATGTACTCATTCTGAGACAATGTTAATTTACGATTTTTCCTGTCTCTAGTTATTCTCTTACCAAGGATTTGTTTTGCAGCTCCCAAATCCTTCATTGCAAATTAATTTGCCAATTTTCTTTTGAGCACATTTATTTCCTGCATGTTAGATCCTGCAACAAGCATGTCATCTACATACAATAACAATATAATATAGCTGCCATCATTTTGCTTTTTCAAATAAACACAATGATCAGAGTGACATCTAGTATAACCTTGTTCAGACATAAACTTGTCAAATTTTAGATACCACTGCCTTGGAGCCTGTTTTAAGCCATACAAGCTCTTCTTCAACCTGCACACTAGTTTCTCCTTCCCTTTCACCTCATATCCTTGTGGCTGTTGCATATATATCTCTTCCTCCAAATCCCCATGGAGAAAGGTTGCCTTTACATCTAATTGCTCAAGATGCAAATCTTCAGCTGCTACAAGACTTAAAATAGTTCTGATTGAAGTCATTTTAACAACAGGAGAAAATATTTCATCAAAATCAATACCTTTCTTCTGTGCAAACCCCTTCACCACAAGTCTAGCTTTATACCTCTGTTTTCCTCCATCTTCGTCCTTCAGCCTGTAAACCCATTTATTCTTCAATGTAGTTTTTCCTACAGGCAACCTGACTAAATCCCAAGTCTGGTTATGCATTAAGGAGTCCATCTCTTCTTCCATGGCTACCTCCCACTTCTTCCTGCTTTCAACCTACATTGCTTCTTCATAACATTCGGGTTCACCGGAATCAGTCAACAATAAATAATATAATGAAGGAGAGTATCATTCAGGGGGTCTACTTATCCTGGTAGATCTTCTAACACCACTTTTAGGTGTTTGGGGTGCCTGTTGTTGTTGTGGTGGTTGATTATTATTATTTTCAGGCACCTTTACTTTTTCAGTGATTTCATCAAGAACTGCGTATTCCCTGTTTTCCTTTTCCTGTTTCTTTTCCTGCAACTGATTCTTATACAAGACCTTTTGATTGAATATTACATCTCTGCTCCTAATGATTTTGTGATTTTTGTAATCATATAAGCGATAACCAAAATCATTAACACCATATCCAATAAAGGTACATTTCTTTGACTTTGCCTCAAGCTTTGTTCTATTTTCTTTATCAACATGGGCAAAGGCCTCACAACCAAAAGGCTTTAAAATAGAGTAGTTTACCTTTTTACCTGTCCATGCTTCCTCTGGAACACCACCATCCAAGGAACTTGAAGGCCCTCTGTTTATTAGATAAACAGCAGTATCTACAGCATCTTCCCAAAACTGTAAAGGCAATCCTGCATGCAATCTCATGCACCTTGCACGCTCCATGATTGTTCTGTTCATCCTTTCTGACACACCATTTTCTTGTGGTGTTCTTGGAACTATCTTCTCTTTGCGAATTCCATGCTCTGAACAGTACCTATCAAACTCTTTGTTGCAATATTCACCTCCATTGTCTGATCTAAGACACTTCAATTTCTTTCCTGTCTCAATCTCAACCAAAGCTTTCCATTTCTTGAAAGTATCAAATACATCAGATTTATTCTTAATACAATAAATCCAAGTTTTTCTAGTTGGATCATCAATAAAAGTAACATAATAATGAGAGCCACCGAGAGATGATACCTGAGCAAGTCCCCATACATCTGTATGCACAAGCTCTAATTTTTCATTCTTCTTTTTCTTTCCCAACTCTGAGAAATCTGACTCTCTTCTATTTTCCATAAATGCAATTCTCACAGAAGTCCAAATCAATATTCTTCAAACCTGGCAACAAATTCCTTGAGTGAAGAATCTTCATCCCCTTTTCACTCATGTGTCCGAGCCTATGATGCCATAATGCCGCATCTGCTCCTTTGGAAGTTAAAGCATTAACAGAGTTAGAAATACCATTGCATAAATACAATGTACCAACCTTTTCGCCTTTTGCTATTACCAGGGCTCCTTTGGTGACCTTCCAAGCTTTATCTGTGAAAGTTGTCACACTGCCCTGTTGAAATCAGATTTTTCTTTAGATCTGGAACATGCCTTACCTCCTTTAATAGCCATTGGTTTCCATTCTGTTGTTTTACAAGAACCTTACCCATTCCAACGATTTTACAGGGTTTATCATCACCCAGACGAACTTGTCCAAAATCTCCTTGAACATAGTCATGAAAGTATTTCTTATCAGGTGTGGCATGGAATTAAGCCCCTGAATCTACCACCCAGGAATCAGTAATATTTTCGAAAGAAAGAATCAAAGCATCTTGTAACACCTCACCAGGGAAAATTTTAAGAACCCCCCCTAAATTTATAAATATAATAAATGGGCGAATCTCCATGGTATATGGAAAAAATGGAAGGCGATTTTATCAATAATATAATATGTATATATAATTTTTTGGCGAATCTCTCACCAGGCATGGCGAATATTTTACTCAATTATAAAATCTTGTAAGATCTTGTCGAGTCTTTCACTAAATAATAAAACTTTGTAAAGTCCTAGTGAATCTTAGCATAGGCTACATGCTGGTTTAATTCCCCCATTTAAATAGGCTACATTCCAGGTAAATACCATGGGTCAATACCATGTGCCATTTTGGTGAATACCATGGGTCAATACCATGTGCCATTTTTATTTTTATTAATTCTAATATTAGGGTTAATAATGGTTTTTTGCATGGTATTAATAACAATCTAGTCCATGGTATTTGTCCCATAGTATTTTGGCCATAGGTTTTACCTAAATATAACCAATTTTTTTAGTGTTCGTAAATATAAGGTGACTTATGGAGTAAATATAAAAAATGTTTTATTTGTTTATCATACCTCGTTTATTTAAATTTTTATTAATTTACCATACCTCTTTTACAAATATGGTATTTGGCCCATAGGATTCACTTAAATAAAACCTCTTTCTTGAGCCTTTATAAATAGAACGAGGGTTATGGACTAAATATAAAAAGAGGTTTTATTTATTTACGATACGTCTAGTTTATTTATATTTTTATTTATTTACCATACCTTTTGAGTAAGTATAAAAAGACGTTTTATTTATTTACCATACCCCCACTTTACTTATATTTTTATTTGTTTACACCCTTACATGTACATAAGGTGACTTATGGAGTAAATATAAAAAATGTTTTATTTATTTACCATACCTCTCATTTATTTATACTTTTATTAATTTACCATACCTCTTTTATAAATATGGTATTTGGCCCATAGGATTCACTTAAATAAAACCTATTCTTGAAAATGGGCGAATGGATTCACTTAAATAAAACCTATTCTTGAAAATGGGCGAATGGAAGGTTGTAAGTCCTAATTTCAAGGGCTAAATTTACCTTTTTTATCCTCTCCCTTAAAATAAGGTGGGCTATTTGAGGTGATTTGTAAAAATGTACTATGATACAAAATGTTCGCCCACTAAAAATTTAAAACCCCTTAATTTCGCCAAAGGGCGAACATTCGCCCCTAAAATTATCCTTGCACCTCACCTGTCACATTTTCTTCATGATTGTTTTCTTGTTGTGCATCTCCTTATTTTCCCTTTCGAGATCTACAGTCTTTCTTTAGGTGTCCTTTCTTTCCACATTTCCAGCACACTATCCCCGCTCTGGACTTGGATCCGCATTTCCTTGATTTACTACGATATCCTGAGCTCTTTCCTCTTTCCATTTTTCTTCCTCTAGACTCTGCACTCAAAGAATTTCCCGATGTCTCATCAGAGCTTTTCCGTCGCATTTCCTCGCTAAGGATAGCACTGACAACATCATCAAACTTTAAAGTACTAGATCCAGAAACGGAGTTACTAATGGCCATTACCAAACCATTCCAACTTTCTGGTAGTGAGCACAAGAATAACAGAGCTCTAACTTCATCATCAAAGTTTACCCCTACAGAACTTAACTGACTTGTAACTGTATTAAAATCATTTAAATGGTCTGCAACAGATCCCCCTTCCAACATCTTCATATTAAATAATTGTTTCATAAGAAATACCTTGTTTGAGGCCGAGGGTTTTTCATATAGTTTCGACAGCGTCTCAATCAAACCCTCTGTCGTGGTTTCCTTCGAAATGTTGAAGGTGACTGGCGCAGCAAGGCACAACCGTATTGTTCCGAGTGCCTTTCTATCGAGAAGGTTCCATTCTTCGTCTGTCATACCCGTCGGCATATTTGATTTTCCGCCCAATGGTAGGTATAGATCTTTCTGATACAGATAATCTTCCATCTACATCTTCCACAGTGAGAAGTTTTTATCGTTAAATTTCTCGACCCTAAACTTACCATCTTCCACCATTGCTCCCACTCAAACCAGGAACCCTTCTTTCCTGCGAGTTTATCAGCCAAATAGACCTTCGGCTCTGATACCAGTTGTTAGAAAATTATATATTACGGAGCAATGGAACACATAAAATATTGCAGAAATATAAACACAGAAAATGCACAAAACAAGAGAGGCACAGATATATGTGGTTCACCCAATTTGGGCTACGTCCACCCCAAACAGCCAGTCCTTCCTTTCTAGTATCCAACAAAATGAAGAGACACAACCTACAGCAAATCCGCTGTAATATCCTCTATTTTCTCTCACAGTCTCACCTCTCTGTTTCTCGCTCACAGAATACACATCTATCACACAGCCTCAAAATACAATACCCTCATACAAAGAGAGGGGTTGCCTTCTAGGGCAAAAAACCCTAAACTAAACATAAGTTCTACCGTCAGATCATCCGCCTAATGAACGGCCCAGATTGACTAGAAATTACTATACTTTTACAAGGCAATTTTACAGTTGTTTTTAGCTTTGGGAGCGCTGCCCCCGAAACCCCCTGCTAGGGGGGGGCTCCCAAAGGTTGCAGCCACCCCCCTCTGGACCCCCCTGCAGCGAATATTTTACGGGTGGCGTTGCTGCCCCCATTTCGAACTGGGGTCTTATGTGGCGATACCTTTGAATATAGAAGATAATCAGGCTCCACACCCAACAATCATGCCCTTTTTGCAGATGATTCTCTCCTTTTGGGAGGTGCCTCGATTAAGATAGCAAAAGCTTTCAAAGAAATTCTTCATCACTACTGCTCAATCTCAGGATCCTTGATCAACAAAACAAAAAGCGTTGTCTATGGCTGGAATGTAGATCACTCAACTATCCTTCGAATTTCCTGCACTTTGGGTTTCCCTAGGTATGACAAATGGGAAAAGATCAAATACCTAGGCCTTCCCTTAACCCTAGGACAAAGCCCTCCCTCCCTCTTGATGGAAGTAATAAGCAAGATAAAAGCAAAAATAGTATACTAGGGAGGCCAATGGCTTACAAAGGCTGGAAAAATGGTTTTGATAAAATCAGTCCTCTCCACCCTCCCCATATTCCAGTCTTTCCTCCTGCTAGCACCCAAGACTATCATGGAACAAATCTCCAAGCTCCTTTGGGACTTTCTTTGGAAAGGAGGAGAGGGCAATTAGAGCAAGTTACATCTGGTAAGTTGGGATATCCTAAAAAGACCACTCCAGCAAGGCAGGTTACACATAAGAGATCCAGGCCTGGAAAATCTGGCTCTTGGTGGAAAAATCATATGGCAACTGTCTGCAGATAAAAATCATCATGTTAGTAAGATCCTCTGGAAAAAATACCTAAAGGGAAGCTCACTGAGAAACCTCACAACAACATCTACTCCAACAGGAACAACAATATGGAATTTAGTTAGAAGAAGCATCAACCATGTACAGCAGCATTTATACAAAATTCTAGGCAATGGACAAAGAACATTATTGTGGGAGGATACTATACAAGGGAATGCCCCTTTGGCCACCCTAAACTCCTGCAATGATTTAAAGATCTGGCTAGTGAACAAAGGTCTCCTTCGACTAGCAAATATTTGTTCTTGGGACAACAAAGGGAACTAGGTAGGATGGACTTTTCCAGGGGTCCCCGACCACCTGGAATCCCAAAAAAACTTGTTATGTATAGCACTCTCTAGTCTCGCCCCTGTCCATCGCTCATCCAAAGACAAATGGGGGTGGGGAAGGACCGGAATATATACAATAGCTCAAGGATTCTCCTCTTTACAAGTTATACATGCCCCAATGCTAACACCAAAGCTCTGGAAATCCATTTGGTCCCACTTTAGTCTACTAAAGGTGAATTTTTTCACTTGGTTACTCATGCATAAAAAGGCTCTAACAGGAGAAAACCTAACCAAAAGAGGATTCCACGGCCCCTTTAGATGCAGCCTAGGCAATTCTACTATCGAAACCTCTGACCACTTAATGGTTGACTGCGATTTCACTCGAGAAGTCTAGAAGATGGTACTCCATGGACTTAGTGTCCCCCACCCTCCCAAATATCAGTTTTCACCCTCTTCACCTCCTGGGAAAACCAAAACCCGGAGAAAAAAACTAAAAATGCAGTTTGGAGAAACATTTGGCAAGTTATTCCAAAATGCCTTTGGTGGAAAGTATGGTTGCTTAGAAACGATTGCGTTTTCAACAACAGGCTCCTAAACTCAGTGGAAGTGGTTGCCAAAGTTAAAGCCATCCTATTGAATAGTAGATAAAACAGTCCTTGCCTCCCCTCTACCACCAGAAGCTTCTGAGTGGATAGGTTTCTACACGTCAGGTGAAAGGAAAGATACAGTCAGCAAACCGATGAATGCTCCAACCTGGCGATTGCGTCTCACTGAAGGTGACTTTCTCAAGTGGTGGCAGGGGACCTCAAAAGCCACTATCTTCTTCGATGGAGCATCCAAGGGGAACCCAAGAACTGCAGGTGCAGGAGGATTGATTCTCTCCCCGGATAGATCGAATAAAACTAGCTTCAGTTGGGGTCTAGGCATAAGTTCGAACAATCAAGCAGAGAGTTACAGTCTCTTAAAAGCATGCCAGATTGTGAAGGAGCTAGGATATAAAACAATTCAAATATTCAAAGACTCAGAGCTTTTGATTAATCTCTTAAACTCTGAAGATCATTTTCGTAACCCTGCTTTAAACAAAACCTTGTAGCGAATTCAAAACTTATTGAAATAATTTGACACAATCGACTCAAACCACATTCTGCTAGAATTAAATAAGCAAGTAGATTCACTAGCAAATAAAGGTTGTCTGTTGTCCCAAGGAAATCTCAGCCTTAATGGAGGACCCTGCTCGACTCATCCCTTGCCTTAACCATCCTACAGCTAACAGATCTACGCTCACTCGGCCCAATATTCAGAGAGAGTTTTTTTAGGAATTCAGCAAGTCACATTCAGGAACGCCAAGCAAAAAGCATAATGAACAGCAAGCATAAGGAACAGCTTCAGAAGGAACAGCAGCGGAAGGAACAGCTAGTAGAAGGAGTAGCAAGTATAAGGAATAACAAGCAGAGGGAACAGCAGTAGAAGGAACAGCAAGCAGAAGGAACAGCAGGGAAAGGAACAACAAGCAGAAGGAACAGCACGCAGAAGGAACAGCAGTAGAAGGAACAGCTGCAAAAGGAACAGCAAGCCGAAGGAACAGCAACAGAAGGAATAGCATCCGAAAGAACAGCAAGCATAAGGAATAGCTGCAGAAGGAACAACAGCAAAGGGAACAGCACTCAAAGGAACAACATCCGAAGGAACAATGAACAAAAGGAACAGCAGCAGAAGGAACAACATCCGAAGGAATAGCAAGCGAAGGAATAGCAAACAGAAGAAGGAACAACAAGCAGAAGGAACAGCAATCAGAAGGAACAGCAAGCATAAGGAACAGCAAGCTGAAGGTACAGCAAGCAGACGGAGCAGCAAGCAGAAGGAACAGTAAGCAGAAGGAATAACAAGTAGAATGACCAATGTTATGTAAATTTGCTTTTCTAGAGGGACAATACGTAAGACAGTATTCAAGAATAACTAAAGATCTCAATGAATTTTTGAATATAAGCAATGGAGAAGGGACTACGTTCCCAGATCACTCTCATTGCTCAGTTTTTTTAAGTTACAGTCAATTGTAATAGGAGCTTGCTCCACCTTTGGCAATATATCCATTACCCATTCTTGTTAAAAAAAAAAAAAAAAAAACTTGTCTCTTAAGAATTTCGAAGTTACAACCTTCTTGTAGTGGCTTTTCTTCAAGATTGGGAGGATTTCTTTCAAAGGACTGAGGTTGGAGTATTCCATGTAGGGTAGCTTGAATTTCATCACCTGGAAGGATTGAATGGAAGCAATGATCGATGACAATGGTGTGTTAGAATATGTTAAAAATGATAGTGCAAAACCTCCACAGTGGGATGCACAACAATTAGCCTAATGGAAGAAGGATGTTGCAAAGGCTAGGATAATTCTTTTGGAAGGTGTGACAGGCAATGTGGTCTCAAATATTCATGGTAAAGAGACACAATTTATTATGTAGAAGGCACTGACTGATCTATTTGAAAATAACAATGACCATAGAAAATTGGCCCTGAAAGACAAACTTTGAAACATTAAGATGCAGAAGAATAATATTATTCCACGGTATCTCTCCATATTTACATAAGTTTGGGATGATCTTGGAGGGGTTGGTATGAATGTTCAAAATATCACCTGGTGAGCCTAGCTCTTCTAATCCTTCCAAAATCCTAACATAGCTACTAGGACTCTATGAATGGAAGGGAAAATTCACTAAATTGGGAAAGATTGTGGTTTGATTTGGTTCAAGAAGAGTTCAAGAGAAATAACTGGGATGGAACATCATCCAAAGATGAGGATGAAGAGAATTTTTTATTGGTTGGAAAGGGGAAAAATGGAAAAGGGAATAATATCCAAAGAAAACCTAAGTCCAACTAAAATAATGGAAAGGAGAAATACATGAGAAAGATAAAATTCTTCCACTGCCTTGAGTTTGGGAACTACGCAACAAAATTTCTACATAGGAAGTCTACCAAGAATCCTTTAGGAGGAGGAGCAGGTGAAGCACTAACTTCACAATTCGAATTAGACTTCACCCTAATAGCATGCATGGATATCACTATTATGGAGAGTGTTTGGTACCTTGATTGCGGTGCCTTGTTCCATATGACAAGGTGTAAGGATTTTTTCAATAGCTTAGAGGAGAAGGATATCTAGATGCATATCAAAATGGGTGATGATGGGAGGCATAGTGCTACAAGAATTGGTAATGTCACCTTTGAGAGGGAGAAAGCCTCTTCTCTTCACCTCAAAGATGTTATGTTTGTACCTAAGCTAAAAAAGAACATGGTCTTTGTAGAAATATTGGAGGATCATGGTTATGATGTTATTTTTAGTAAATGGAAAGCCTTTCTGAGACACATAGCTACCAAGAAAGTGAAGCAAATCAGGGTTCGAGTGAAGAACCTATAAAAACTTGAGGTGGTATATTTCATTGCATTGAGTAGTAAGGCTAAAAAGGTGCATAATCACAATGTTGAAGAACCCTGGCATAGGAGATTGGGTCATCTACACCATGGTGCCTTAAAAATTGTGCAGCAAATTACCACTGGTCTCCCTAATGGCTCCCTTGACCAGTGTCTAGTCAATTTAGTGTCCTAAATTCCTCCACATAAATTATCAATCCGGGTATCGTAAACTGATGAAGTGTGGTGCACTATATGTGCTTAGTTAACCTTTCTCTTGCTTCGTTGTTTTATAGTTTATGTTGTTTTTCGAGGTTTTGTTTCTCATGTTAAGGAAATTAATCTAAGAAAGAAAAGCTATGCTTCTAAATGAAATCTCTAAATGTTAATGGACAACTAAATCTAATGACTTTTAATGTTAAAATCTAATTTATAAAGAAGGGAGAAAAGGAAATGAACAAATCAAAACATTGAATCGTTAGATTAATCTAAGCCAGCAAAATGTCTATGAAATGAAAGCAAAAATGATAATGCTATTTAAAATGGAAAGCAAATACAAAGCATGTAACTAAATGAAGTGTTTTGTCACTCTGCTACACAATTTTGGGAGAACTACCTCCTTGTGATAGCATTTTTTTGAGGGACTCCATACTTCATTGTTCTAAAACTGAAAATGAAATGCAAGGAAAAACTCAGTCATTAGTAAAACATTTCACCACTTAGTCTTAGGTTCAACCATCGATGAAGGGCTTTTGGAAATATCTATTTAAATCATGAGTTACTAAATTGATAAGAAAATGGCATTAAGCTATTTAACTCTAAACTAATGAACAACAAGAAATCTCATTCATAAACACAACATTTCGCCATTTAGTTTGAGGGTTAATCATCAACGAAAGGCTCTAGAAATATTTGTTTATATCATGAGTGACTACACTAAGAAGAAAAAGGCATTAAACAGCAAGAAATCTCATCCATAAACTCAACATTTCACCATTTAGTTTGAGGATAAACCATCAACGAAAGGCTTTGGAAACATTTATTTATGTAATGAGTGACTACTCTAATAAACAAATATAAAAACATGTAAAGGAAAACTAATCTACTATGTGCTCTAATGCTCCAAGCACCAATTGGAAAATACTTTCTTGGACTATTTTGATAAGCATAGATTACACAGTTAGATAAATCTACAATCAACCGGTTGAACACACTTGCATGAATTAAAATTGCATGAATGGAAAATCTAAATTATTAAAATTGAAAACAATCAAATGACATACTTGAATGAAATTAAAGCAAAACTACAAAATAAAATCTACTCTACCTTAGATTCTAATATGATCCATGACATCTACTTCACATCTCCTTCCATGTTGAGAACATCAAAGCTTTATTCAAATTCTTGAAAATTACAAAAGTTTACAAAGCTCTCCAAAACTACAAAAGCTCCAAAAGCTACAAGAGCTTCCAAAAAAAACTCCAAAACTGCCAAACTCTAAGCTAACAAATGAAGGAGAGAGATCTCCTATTTATACAAAAAGATGAGAAGTCATCTCATTAATGAGAGTCCATGAATCTCTCCCTATACCTCTATAGTTCTAATTAAAATAAGAAATGATCAGACATGTGTCTTCTTAGAGTTTCAATACAAATAGGAAATGTGACACATATCCTCATGATCCTCTCCACTCAAATTCGAATTTGGCCTTAGGGTGCCACATAAAGGTCTTCTAGAAACCTCCTTTTGACCTACACATGTCAACAATCTCAACCCACTTGTTAGGTATAAGAATATGCACAATATTTTTTAATTTTTAACCACAAATTCACTTAAAAAGGCTAAGAATTAATCAAATTTGGAAGAACATAAATGTGAGCCAATGATAATGAAAGTGAGATGAATGTAGTGACATGGTAGTGAAATGGAGGTGAAATGGAGGTGATATAATAGACATAATAGTGAAAGTGTAATGGAAATGAATGATAATTTCAAGACCCAACATACCCCCCAACTGAAGCTATTGCATGTCCTCATGCAATATATATTACATTAATTCTTTTGATCCTTGGACTTTGGCTTAACTTTGCATGATATCATTTGATAACTTCATACTTCTACAAAGTGTTTTACTTGAATTGCAACATGGTTGGTTCTTGTGTTACAACTATCTTTTGTTGTTGCATTCTATTTTGATCTTTGAACTTTGCATAATGATATTTTGATTATTTTTGCAAAGTATATCTTTATTGGATTGCATGATTGTTGGTTCTTGTATGACAACCATGATTGTGTTTGTATCCAAATATCCTTTATGCACTTTTGAAAAGCCATTGTATGCTCATAATAATAATGTAATAGTTAATATATTTTGGAAGTATGTGGGCTTCTGAATATGATATGAACATGGCAAGATATGAATATGAATGTATTCCTCCCCCCAACTGATGGTATTGGCAATTTTATGAAATGAGGAAGAGAAATGTTTTTCCAACAATTATCATTCTAGCTTTTTATGGAATTCTATGGTCAAAAGTTAAAAAATGACGTACCTTAACTTACCCTTTGAAATGGATGAGTTGTATGTGTGGTGGCTACAAAATTCTGATCATAATTTTCTTCAAGTGGTTGGACAAAAAGAGTCATGGATAAAAGAGTCAAGATGACTTTTTATTGCTTCTACTAGAACTTGCTGAATCTACCGTTGAATAGTGTTTATCTGTTTATATCTGCTCCAAAATACTGAAAATAATAGTCTTCAATGTCTTCAAAACTCATTGGCACAATTCCTACTATGTGAAGAGATGTTTTGATGTCGAACATAGCAGGAAATTGTTGGCTTAGTGGCCATTAATGGATGCCACTAGTCAACATGAGAACTCTCACTATTGATAACAATGAGAGTCAACATACCCAAACACATCTTGCTAGGTACGAATAAATTTGCCGATGTCGAGTCACCTAGAAGATCCAATGAACAAGGGACATTAATGTATTCCCATTGTTTGTCAGCATGAGGACTTGCCATTAAGGCATGCAAGCCTCAAGGTGTTTTTTCAAGGAACTTAGACTCAAAGGACTATGGACTCAATAATTTGCATTCAAGCAGGGTTTATTTGCGAAATGAAAAGAGCAGGAAAGGGAAAATGAAAATGGAAGATGGCAATGGAAAGTAGTAATGGCAATGGACAATAAGCATGTGACTGAGTCTCTTGCTTTTATTTGTGGGTTAGGAGTGGATAAAAAGTAATGGAAAATGTATGTGAATATAAATGGAAAATATGATGGGAAATGAGGTGAATGGTTTATTATGAAGTATGGATGTAATGGAGACAATAGTATCTGAAAGTTTTTCAAGTGTTTGGATCTAATTTTGCATTAGCATGTTTCTTCTTTGTTGTTGATTATCCTCTTATGAAACAAATTGGTCTCTTAAGAGAGACACTATTCACTTGTAGTCATTTGTCCTTCCTCCTGGAACCTGCAAAAAAAACTAATACTTCTTCTGAAATGGAATATAAGATTATCAAAGGAGAGAGGTAATCAATCTCTTTATTTATGATATTTACACACAAAACTAAGAATTTGTATTAATGAAACAAGTTCACAAAAGAAAACCAAAAGAATTTATACCTGCTTCAAATTAGTGCCTCAAGTTAATTGTTGTATCTTTTCAGCAATTTATTTCATTATTTACTATTTCAAACATTGATGATGGATTTCTCATTGTGTAGATCTCGTCGATATCTTTCCAACGACACTTGAATCATCGAAATCTGATTTTGTATGAGAAAGTTAGGTTGATTTGAACAGTGAGGTTTTTCAGTTGCAAAATTGATGTTTAGCTGCGGAATGGCTTTAGCTGCGGAACAACTTTAGCTGCGAAATGTGCACAGTTTTTGTAGCTAAAAATCTTGAACAGAAATTTAGCCATTCATTTTTCATCATTAGTCCAAAATTTAATCAATACCTTTTAAAAGAATGAGCAAATAATCTACTTATTTCATTGATTCAATTTTTTTATTTTTTTTACCTGTGAATCTTTGGTTTTTTTTTTTTACTCCTTGACATGCAGTGACTTAGTGATGACACACACCTTGAAAATGGTGATGGATTCTTCATTTTGAGACAATGAACCAAATCCAAATTCATGCCCTGATATTTTCCAAGCTACCCATGTAGTCATTTTTTCCTCTTGACACTTAAAATCTACAAAAGTGTGAAAGTAGCTGCTGAACAACCATAGGTTCTTTATAGTTGACTTCCCTTTGACCGGAGTCCTCCTCATCGATCTAGGCTAGATGGATAGGATACGATCCATGCTTTGATGTTTTCCAAACTACCCATATGGTCCTGACACCTGTAACCTACAAAAGCATGGAGATAGCTGCGGAACAGCCCTGCATTCCGCAACTAAAAGATAGCCAACCATCAGTTTTCTGATTTAAGTTATTGGAAAAGATATTTTATGCAACCAAGTACCAAGGAGAAAGTCCAAGACCACAACTAGTGCATAGGACCAATCATTCATGAACTTTTGTTCTCTGCTATTTTTCAAAATTTCCTTCACTGTTTAATAAATGAAGTGACTACGTGAAGAAGACTATATGTACAGTGAAACAACTGGTAAAAAAAAATGAATATGGATATGGAATGACAAAAACTATGAGCATGGAGTAAAACGGTTGTACATACACGAAAACAGAATGACTATGTGCTCAATGTAACAGAGGGTTTGTATACACTGCAGAAGTATAAAATTTGTAGCCGAGAGTAAGCACTTTAAATTTAACACCAAGAACTTAATTACCAATAACTGGTGGTTCTTGAGATAGATTATAATATATAGCTCAGTTATTGAGAATATAAAGGAACGTTTCATTAATTATGTCAAGGAAATACAGACAAATAGTGAAATAATGCTGAAAATTTCTAATGACATCAGACAACGCTCTCATCCATTTGGCCACCAAAATCCCCACTTCAGGTCAACATACAGGATGATGACCTACTCTAGGTGGCATTGTGATTGAACTTTAAAAATATTTTGTCTCTGTCTGGGCATGGTTCATATATAATATATGCTTCCCGGGCTATATTTGATTGATCTGTTCTACACCTTTTCACACTTTTCTCTCGCATTGGCAACCACTCGAATGGATGTGTTCAGATCCATAAACTTTAGAAATTACTTTCATTTGCTAAAAAATCCTTCAAAAATCTAGCAATGCTCAGTTTTTCACACATATCTTTCAATGAAATCACACCTTGACAAACTCGAGAGTAGAGTCTTTCAAGTTCTGGAATTCCATAATCATCAGTGCATTTTACAAATTTCTGTTTTATCCCTTCAATCTGCCCTACTAACTGCTTGCTTATTGGTGTTGGTTTTACAGAGGCTCGGATTTCACCAACCTCGATGACTTCTGGCACCACACACAACCCAGTTTAGAAACCTGCACAGCATAAAGGGAATCCAGATTTGATTCTCCATGCATCAAAAGCAGCTCAACTGAACACTGAACACCAAACTTTGAGAAGTAGATCAGACTTTTGTTGAGACTTTGAATTGCATTGTACACTGGTCATTCTTAAGAGAGAAACTCGGTGAAATAAATGAAAGATCAGTTTGGAAGAGTCGTATTCAACTGAGTTACGCCATGTATCTAGCCGTTTAACAATGTAATAGTGAAGTGCAAGTTAAATACGGGAGGCATTAAAGGCGGGAGATGTGGTGGAGTAAGATTGAATGCCATAGCACAATTAATTCCCAAATCATAATTCCCCTCCTCAAGCATGCCGAATTAAATCAACAGCATGTTCATTAATTCAAATTCCGTTTTTTCTTCACGCGGAATGTAAAAAGAGGCTTTAAAGAACCAAGAAATTCTCTCAAACCGCTGCAAATTTCTTAAAATCATTTCTGGGTTATCTAATTGACCCCGTCCATGAAAAAACCAATGTTTTATTTTTTCCTAATTCGTTTTCATTTAGTGGAATCGAGCAGTTAAAGTTTGACGTTTTTATTGTTCCCCGTTTTTGTGGATTACTGCATTTGGCTGTAAAATAAATTTCGAATCAGAGGTAGGACAATACACCTTTATTTGCCAGTGGTAGTGTGTACAATGTTGAAACACATAATTTGGTTTTAGCCTCAGGAATGTAAATGAAATTTGTGAAGTGGAACTCTCTGTAAATCCATTTATTTTCTGCCCAGTAGACTGATAACACTTTAAAACATAGTCACCCATTCCTCATTCTTTCTTTGCTTTCATGTAGCCTCGTTCTTTGATTTGTACATGAACCTTAGAGCTTACATGTTTGCATACAAATGCACTGTACTCTTAAGTGTTACAAAAGGATAACCTTCAATCTCAAATGGTTATTTATTGCCATCTAGCTTATGCACTCAAGAAAATACAATTTGCACTACATTGATATTTTTTTAGATGCAATCATAGAAATAGTGAATTAACTAGCTAGTCTCGAGAAATTCCTGCAGAGATTTTACACCTTTGATAACTCTCGCAAAGACTTTAGAGAGTCCTCTGGATGGTTGTTTGAAACCCGATTAAACGCATGTTTTGAAGTAAGCTTTGATATCAATTGTGGTCACTGATAAGATATAATGGATAAAACAGAGCCAGCAAACAAATCATGGCACTTGATATCAATTCTTTGCCAGTGAAAGAAACTTTGAAATTTGTTAAAATGCCACTGCACAAATGAAAACTTGTCTTGCTTACACAGAAAATTGGATTTTTCTCTCACCATTCTTATTTACAAATCAAAATTTTTCCTATTAAACTAAAGCTCAGATGATTTGTACAATTAGATTTTTCATTGACAGGTTTTGATGAAGTCCTAATCACAACAACGGATTGGAATCTAATGGCTCCAATTTCAGGCAGCAAAGGCTTCAAAGTAAATGTGCTAAAAACAGGACTTTGACTGAGGTCTTAAGCTGGTTTTTTATCGATCTAGGCTAGGTGACTAGGATAGGATCCATGTCGAGACGATTCCGAAGATGCCCATGTGGTCGGTTTCTTCATTGGATGTCTCTAACCTGCTAAACCTTGGAAATAGCTGCGGAACATAGTTAGCTGCAGAACAAGGCTGCATTCCGCAGCTAATTTGCAAAATCTTATTAAAACAGGACACAATGTTTTGAGGGTCACTACAAACCATAACTAGTCAATCTTGGACAGCTGAACCTATCAAAGCAGTTGGATTTTTATTGTTTTCTTTTTATTGAATCAAATGAAATAATTTTTTTTTTTAACATAACAATTCTTTTTCTGATCCTCCAAATCACACAAAGTGCAGGAGGAGAGCATACTCAAGAAATCATTAATTTTTTTTTTAGATGTAAGAAATAAGGTCTCCTAATTACACTTCCCCGGCAACGGTGCCAAAATGTCTAGTCAGTTTAGTGTCCTAAATTGCTTTACATAAATTGTCAATCTGGGTATTGTAAACTGATGAAGTGTGCTGCACTACATGTGCTTAGTTAACCTTTCTCTTACTTCGTTGTTTTATAGTTTATGTTTTTTTGGGGGGTTTTGTTTCTCATGCTTAAGGGAATTAATCTAAAAAAAAAAAGCTATGCTTCTAAATGAAATCTCTAAATGTTAATGGACAACTAAATCTAATGACCTTTAATGTTAAAATCTAATTTCTAAAGAAGGGAGAAAAGGAAATGAATAAATCAAAACTTTGAATAGTTAGATTAATCTAAGCCGGAAAAATGTCTATGAAATGAAAGCAAAAATGATAATGCTATTTAAAATGGAAAGCAAATACAAAGCATGTAACTAAATGAAGTGTTTTGTCACTTTGCTACACAATTTTGGGAGAACTACCTCCTTGTGATAACATTTTTTTGAGGGACTCCATACTTCATTGTTCTAAAATTGAAAATGAAATGCAAGGAAAAACTCAGTCATTAGTAAAACATTTAAGCACTTAGTCTTAGGTTCAACCATCGACAAAGGAATTTTGGAAATATCTATTTAAATCATGAGTTACTAAATTGATAAGAAAATGGCATTAAGCTATTTAACTCTAAACTAATGAACAACAAGAAATCTCATTCATAAACACAACATTTCGCCATTTAGTTTGAGGGTTAATCATCAACGAAAGACTCTGGAAATATTTGTTTATATCATGAGTGACTACA
Source organism: Pinus tabuliformis (assembly GCA_031772625.1). Lineage (NCBI taxonomy): Eukaryota > Viridiplantae > Streptophyta > Pinopsida > Pinales > Pinaceae > Pinus > Pinus tabuliformis. Next base: position 890,967,334 of record CM062814.1, read on the forward strand.
TTAAGAAGAAAAAGGCATCAAACAACAAGAAATCTCATCCATAAACTCAACATTTCACCATTTAGTTTGAGGATAAACCATCAATGAAAGGCTTTGGAAACATCTATTTATGTAATGAGTGACTACTCTAATAAGAAAATACAAAAACATGTAAAGGAAAACTAATCTACTGTGTGCTCTAATGCTCCAAGCACCAATTGGAAAATACTTTCTTGGACTATTTTGATAAGCATAGATTACACAGTTAGATAAATCTACAATCAACCAGTTGAACACACTTGCATGAATTAAAATTTTATGAATGGAAAATCTAAACTATTAAACTTGTAAACAATCAAATGACATACTTGAATGAAATTAAAGCAAAACTACAAAATAAAATCTACTCTACCTTAGATTCTAATATGCTCCATGACATCTACTTCGCATCTCCTCCCATGTTGAGAACATCAAAGCTTTATTCAAATTCTTCAAAATTACAAAAATTTACAAAGCTCTCCAAAACTACAAAAGCTCCAAAAGCTACAAGAGCTTCCAAAAAAAACTCCAAAACTACCAAGCTCTAACCTAACAAATGAAGGAGAGAGGTCTCCTATTTATACAAAAAGATGAGAAGTCATCTCATTAATGAGAGTCCATGAATCTCTCCCTATACCTCTAGAGTTCTAATCAAAATAAGAAATGATAAGACACATGTCTTCTTAGAGTTTCAATACAAATAGGAAATGTGACACATATCCTCATGATTCTCTCCACTCAAATTCGACTTTGGCTTTAAGCTGCCACATAAAGGTCTTCTAGAAGCCTCCTTTTGACCTACACATGTCAACGATCTCAACCCACTTGTTAGGTATAATCATATGCACAATATTTTGTAATTTTTAACCACAAATTCACTTAAAAAGGCTAATTATTTATAAAATTTGGAAAAACATAAATGTGACCCAATGATAATGAAAGTGAGATGAATGTAGTGACATGGTAGTGAAATGGAGGTGAAATGGAGGTGATATAATAGACATAATAGTGAAAGTGTAATTCTTGGGGCTAGAAGTATGGAAGGGTGATGGTGAATTATTTGTGTCTCAAGGAAAATATGCTACCGAGATACTTTAGAGATTTCACATGGATAATTATAAGCCAGTGGACACATCTCTAGCTAAAAACTAGAGGAAGGAGTATGCTTCTTCAGGTGAGGAAGTAGATGCTACCATTTACAGAAAGCTTGTGGTTTTACTGATGTATCTTGTGAACACACGACCCGACATATGATATTTAGTCAACCAGCTTAACCAAGCTATGGTGAGGCCTACCAAACTATATTGGAAGGCAACAAAGCATGTGTTATGCTACCTTAGAGGCAATTCCCAGTATGGATTATGGTACAGATGGATAGAGGGAGTGAAGTTGCAAGGATTCACCAATGCAGATTAGGTAGGAAGTCCATCTGATAATAAAAGTACATCAAGTGTTATCTTTAGTGTGGGTCTGCATCTATTTCTTGGTACAATAGGAAGCAGAGGTTTGTGGCGCTCAGCTCAGCAGAGGTTGAATACATGGCTACAAGTCAAGCATCATGTGAAGCAACCTGGATGAGGAAAATACTTGTGGGACTATTCAGTGAGGAGATGGATTCGACAATGACAGGTCCAAGCACGTTGATATCTAGTATCATCATTTGTGGGACTGTGTGCAAAGGATAATTATGTTACTACAATACATTTCAACTGAGGATAAAGATGCTAACATCTTGACAAAGGCATTATCAAGAGGTAAAATCAAATTCCACAGGTGCAGGATAGGGATGGTGGAAAATCCCTTTCTTGCTAAGAGGAAGTGTTGAAAAAATGTAGTAAGAAAGGCTCAATTTGACTTTAGCCTTAGTTAAATTGAGTAAATCGAATTTCCACATCAGTAGGACAACTTAGAGGCAATTAACTAGTGTGACATGGATCTTGTCATTCATTTAGCTCAGTAAATTCGAGTTAGAGGGCTTGGATTTCAATTAAGCATGTGTGATTGCTAAATTTTAGTAATCTAGTTTGGTTATTTTCATTTGTATTCGGTTGTATTCAGTTAACTGACCTTTAACTATTGTTAGAGTTAGTTGAAGGTCAGTTGTATAGTGGGACAATAGTCTAACTCAAATATTTGTTAGTTAACTTATTAATTAGCCTAAAATAGCTAGTGCATGCAAATAATTCGAGTTCCTCGGTTGAAGTGGACATGACAAGGAATTGTAGCATTAGTTGTAAATTAGTTTTGAGTGTACATGTGTTGCATGCAATCAGTGATAAATCCTTGGGAATTTTGAAATCAATTTGGAGGAAATTCCTAAATAATAGGGGATAATTTTCCTCATTAATTGTGGAAGGAAATAGGGGGCTTGGTGAGCAAAGAATTGGCTAAGTGTTGGCCAGATTTGTTCATTGAGCAGAGAGACCAATTATTCTTTTGCAGGTTGAGATCAAAGCTGGAGCTAGCAATTATAATATAGTCTCTATTCATTTGATTAATGCGAAGAGGCTTGAGGGGTTTTTCCTAATTGGGTTCCCCTAGAAATCATTGTGTATTTGTGGTTTTTCTTATTGCACATTTATGCATGTTGTTCTAAATTGTGAATTTCATTCCGCATATGAGTAGAGTAGAATTATGTCTCATGATTTTAGATTAAACTTTTTGAGAAATTGCAATTCTATCAAATTTCTACAAAGGAAATCCTAGGGAGACCTTGTTCTTACAAATAAAGGTTAGGGTTTGGGAAGAAACCCTAGGAGTGGACCTGAACATGAAAAAAGCATGGGTTCTATAGCATTGGAACCCTGGTGTGATTTAGAATCTTCATGATATGACATGATCAAGTGAGAAGATACTTATTTAAGTACCTATGACAGATTCAGATTGACCCTAGATAGACCTATATCCCTTTAGGAGATGGTATGATGTAGATATAATGGTCATATTATACATTGATAATTGGGCTTGGCTCTGATGAAGGAGATTAAGGATATAGGTGGTGCTCAAGAGGAAGAATTTCTTGTTTTGCAGATAGCAGTAACATATGGTTGATGGATAGCAGTGCACCATGGTTAAGAAGGAGGCATGATCAAGAGGGAGTTGATAGCTTCCTACAATCCTCATTAAAGATAATTTATTTCAAGACTTATGTTATTTATTTGTGACAATGTTGTTGTTCAATTGATTTTCTTAGACTATTATTTATTTTTCCTGCATGAGTAATTGGCTAACCAAATGCTTCTCTCTCTGACTTCTTGGATGAGGTTGTGATTAAGAAAATAATATCCATCTTGAGGGTTATCAAGATGAAGAGTAATACAAGAAGAGTTATCTCTAAGAGGGAGTTGGTGCAAGAAAATGAAGGAGCCACTCTCATATCTAGAGAAGAAATAAATTCCTTCTTAATCATCAGGTACACTTTCATTATGTTTATTTACTTTCATATTATTTTTCTTGCTCTTGTTCTAGGATACATCAAATGGATATAAGGACCTATTCCTCAATATAAAGATTGAGGAGGATGTAGAGCCACCCCATTATTGGAGTGGAAATGGACAAGATCCCAGACCTTGGAGGAGGGATTGCAGTCTCTCATGTTGATAATGACTATGACTAAAAGTGTCTTCCTATTCAGAGGGAGTATATTGTATTGTAATAGTCAAACGAGATAATCTGAAAGCAACATGTCCTTCATGAAAAGACCATTCTAGATGACAAAAATGCAACAGTTTCATATGCTTTCATGATAGAAAGTTCAATGATGACAAGGAATATTCTCTCAAAGAAAGAGGACTATGATGAGATTCTAACTCCTATTACCAAATGCACTATTATCATATGCATGTGAAGTTGGCTTCCTCCATGATGTACTTGAGGAAGAATCATACTTGGAGATACCTTAGGGCCTTAAGGCATTTGAGAAAGAGACTCAAGATTGTATATTGAATAAATCCCCATATGGACTCTATCAAGTCCCCTGGGCTTAGTATGGTTGGATTGATGGGCATATAATGTGGAATCCAACTTATCTTCAAGGTTGAAGGTATGTCTTTGATATTTGGTTTTGTATGTAAATAATTTATTTCTAACATGATCAGATCATATCATCATTTAGTGTCAGAGGGAGTTGACCTCTAAGCCCAAGGTGATCCACTTCTTAAGATTAGAAGTGTAACTAATAGATGATGAGGACTTCCTTGTCAAGGGAAGTATGTTATCAGAAACTTTGCATGATGGATTACACTGAAGTAGTTGAGAGACTCCTCTTCAAATTTAGATACGGTGGACCCCACGATGAGTAGGCAACCAAATGGATCCCACGATGAGTAGGAAACCAGATGGATCCGACAATGAGCACATAACCAGGAGTGTTATAAACATGAAGAACACTTTGATGTGTTTCTTTAGTATGGGTCTTTCTTTGATTTCCAAGATGAGCAGGTAGCAGACATCCATTTCACTTAGTCCAACAATGGCAAATCATATTGCGAGCAATGTGACTTCAAAATCCGTCCACGTGATTTTTAGAAATGGTTCCATTGATGGAGCATTAAGGCTCCAACACAAAGAGAGCAATGAGGCTCTCACAGAGAGGGAGAAATGAGGATATGACACTGACTTATTGTATAACTAAAGGAGTGAGGCTTCACCAAATGAGTAGATTGCAATCATTCTCACCAAGCCTTTTCTGGGAGAAAGTTCATATTCTTTAGAGCAACTTGGAGTGCAAGAGAATGTATTATTCCCTGAGAGGGAACATTGTTGATCCAGAGCACTGACCTATGCTCAATCCCCCAGTATTTTGACTCATCATGGACTTGGTGAGGGTGGAAGAGCAAGAGATCTCCTAGGTGTGAGGGCACTCCTTAAAGCAACAGACTTGTCTAAGGTATATGCCCTAGTTTGCATCCTACCCACAAGTCACCCTTAAAAAGAGGTCGTGGACTCATTTAAGTTTGTCGGGATTACCTCCTATCTTGGCCGCACGGGAGAGGAGACTTATGTGTGTGTGATATTTACCAAGGGGGGACACGCCTAGCATGGACTTAGTTGTGGTAAATTTATCTCCCATAATTATTGGATGCAAGTGTTCTACCACTCGATAAATAAGGATCAAGTTGGGAGAGGATAAGTTAGTGCACATAGGGTTTGGATGATCACTACCAAGGTCATTTAAGACTGCCATGGACTTGGTTGTGGTAGATCGATATTCCCCATTATTAGTGTGGATCATTCTTTTTCTTTTATGGATTGATTCATCATTGTTCGACTGAGATAAGGTCATGGAGATTTACCTAGAGACTCGTAGGGTTTGGATGATCTTTACCAAGTTCATTTATGACTTCCACGGACTTGGTTGTGGTAAATCGACTTCCCCTACTATTGATTATGGATTATTCTACTTCTATGAGATGAGATGAACTTCTCTTATTATGATACATATAAATCCAAGATGAGTCACATGGTATAGCCAAAAATTCCTCCCTAGCTGAGAGGGAGTGTTGAAATTTGGGGCAACTCTGGGATGAATTTCCCTAGTAGAAATCCAATTACCCCAAAAGAATCCCAACTACCCCAAGAAGAAACCATCTTGCCCCGGGAAGAATTAAAATTTGTTAAAGGAAAAATATTATTGTCGATGTGTTCTTGGTACTCCTCTTTGACATGAAAAAATTATTTGGGAAACCAAACATCAAGGTATTTGGTATATATATTTAATTGCAAATTGAAAGGGACTTCTCCTCAATTCGGCTCAAGAAATCATGTGACAAATAAATATATGAGAAATCAAATCGTTCAAGTCGGCTAGGCTTGAAAGGGACCTTCGAAGGGTTAGTCGTTGCATCAAGAAAAGGTATAAATTGTTATATACCTAGGTGGGATAATATGGGGTACCAAGGGAGGTACCAAAGGTAATAATGTAATAATGGGATGGGCCATAGTAATAAATAAAGTGGTTAACCCATATCATGTAAGGGATCAAAAGTAGTTAGTAATAATGTAATGGGCCCATGGTATTAGTTGATGGTATGAGGGAACCATGGTAATGACCCATGGTATTGTATGTATGAGGCCTATATAGAGGCTAGAGACTCCACATGGAGAGTGTGAAGGATTATTGTATGAACAAGCATATGGCTTGTGGAGTGTTATCCATCCTTAAGGAGTGAATGTATGGTGTTGCCCTACCTTAAGGGTTTTATCAATAAAGAATCATTTCATATTATTTATGGGTTTATTTGCATTGTCTTATATTTTTATATCATATCTATAATATTTCTGGGTTAGATCTATAACAAGTGGTATCAGAGCTATAACATAAATAAAGGAGGAAGAGACCTCATTTGGAGATCATCCAAGAGAAGCATCTCGCATGTGACATTTGCCCAAAAGAAGAGCAAATTTAACCTCAAAAAGAGTCACAAGACTAAAGGAGGGATGAAGTTTGAGGTGTATCTGTGGTTTTAATTATTTGTTGCAGGATTGCAGTAAGGGTTAAGGAGGACCAAAAATCAGTCCTAGCTTAGGGTTTATGTTCAGCAAAGTTTGGGAGAATTTTGTCCCTAGAAGGAGCCTTTATCTCTTAGAAAATCACAAAGGCAGAAAGATTTTATTATACTTGATAATTACTTGTGATGTTAATGAATTCTTATTAGGTTTCTTTATATTTTCCTTTTTTTAGTTCATCAAGAAATTACCAAAGCAATACCACATAGAAAAATGGACACCGGATATAGGCTCATAGCCAGGCAAAACTCCTCTCTAGGGGAAAACCTGGTAAGTAATTATTCCTTCAATAATTTTCTGGATATGTTCCAATACTCTATACCTTGCCACAAACTTTCCTCCACACCAAATCAACCTTCCTCTTCTCTTGCAGATGATCCTACTTGACCTGGAAGCAACAACAATAATAGAAGCACTTTCTTTGACCCAACAACTTTTACCTTGCCTTGGAGACTTCGATCTCCACATAGGAACTTAAATCTTGGCCCAATACAACTTCCTAAGGCAGCAACACCGAACGACATCAAATTCGACCTATACTTTGATCTAGCAGCAACAACTGGCTACAACATCAACAAGAAAACTATGATCTTCCAAATCAGGGCACGAGAGAGAGATAGATGCACCAAAATTTAAATCTTCCTCCCTTCCTTCTCGTAGACAAAACTCACACTTCCGTTTCTTCCATTCTCTATTTTGCACTTTTTCCAGCTTCAAGAGATATTGAACTAACTTGTTGAGTGAGTGCTTCAAATGGAATTCGAACTACTTCATTTATAGTTCTTTAGTGAGGTCAAATATCCCTCTTTGAAACCGACTTGATCATATTAAAGTGGAATTGGTGTGGAGGAAACATAATGATCCGGACATAAACAGGAACGCAACAAATTACAGAGATAACCATAAACACAGATATGCAGTGGAAATAATACTTCATTTCATTAATGTAAAATACTGAAATATGCTTACAAACAGTAATGGAAAGAAACTAGCTAGGGCGATGGTAGCTTATCTCTGAGAAGATATGTGGTGGCTACATGCCTCTGAACTATGTTACAATGAGGCTCGAAGGATTATTTATTGTTGAGAAACAATGGAAAACCCTTAACATTCCAAAACCTAACCCCAGAAGATGAAATGCCAAACTGTGGGCCCCGTTTGGGTAAATTGGTACACCAACTCCCCGGGGTCGTAACTTTGGCATACGATCTCCATTTGACTCGTACAATAGCTCGTTAGAAAGATCTATCTGAGTGTAGAAATTTTGAATAATTTAACACATATTCAATGGAGATTATCTTGATCATGTACTATTGCAGAATACATACACAATACATAAGCTCCTCTACGTTGATCATCAATATAGCAGCATCAATAACAATAAAACATCAAGAGCATTCACACATTAACACAGTATGTAACCCGGGGAAAGCATCTCGCTAAAAACCCCACACTATCTGTATATTAATGATTGAGACCATGTAACATTACAAAGTACAATGCTTATCACAAGAAATCCAGTACCAGCTCCACCTGTTACACACAATACAGCTAAGATCTGATCTCCAAATCTATTCCACTGCTTGCCTGCCTCCACTGCTCAATACCTGCTCAAGAATGAATGAGAATGGTCTACCAAACTCGTTTTTCACCTCCAAAGAATCACTCACAATGTGTAAGACGTGAGCAGAAGCTACAAACTGGGAAAATACATGAGCAAACTCATTGGCATACTCAATCCCTTGATTTTGCAAGATCTGATGCACAACTATAGTCACAACTGATAGCAATCTGATTCTCTAACACCTGTCCCTGCTGAACTGAACATGCACTGACATGCAAATGAGTTAACTGATGTATTCTATAGTTGTATTATGAGTTAATAATTAGTTTAATAACTCATCATTCTGCAGTTAGACTAACTACAACTAGTTTAACCAAGTCAAACTGAACACAACTCCATCAACTCCACAATCAACTCCACCAAACTCAACTGATTGAGTTCTAACTGAAGTCATGCATGCAACAACTCAACTGACTCATAAGAAAAGCATACTTCCTTCTGACAGCTGCATGGGCCACATCTGTAGCTCAAACTGAAGTGCTCCAAGAGAATAAGATCAAGTTTATAGTCCAAATATTATTATGAGACAATAATATTTGACTTTTCTATTTTTGACAGCCAGTCTAAAAATAGACTTTGATCACCCACACTTTGGTCACCCACATTGTGATCACTCACACTGTGATCACTCACACTGTGGTCACCCACACTGTGATCATCCAAACTGTGATCAAAAATAGAACTTGCGCCATAATTTGCCTGCGGGCCCACTTAGTGAAGGCGACTCTTTTCACTAAGCTCCATCATCTTGTTGCAATCTCAACACTCCCTCTCAACAAGATATGGATTATCAGCAACCCCTATCCTGCCTCGGTGGTACTCAAATTTTCTCCTGGTGAGAGCCTTCGTCAGAATATCAGCATCCTGATCCTCCGTTGGAATGTATGAAAGCAACATGATCCTCCGCTGCACACAATCTCTGATATGATGGTACCTGATGTCAATATGCTTAGATCTATCATGAAATACAGGATTAGCCGAGAGTTTAATGCAACTCTGGTTATCACAGTAAATCACAGTAGGATCCAAATGAGAACCGAACAAACCAACCAGGATCTTCCTCATCCATATAGCCTCGCATGCAGCCAAACTTGCTGCCATATACTCGGTCTCCGCTGAACTGAGTGCCACGGATCTCAGCTTCCTGCTGTACCAAGAAACTGCTGTCGATCCAATACTGAAGACCCCTCCTGATGTGCTCTTTCTGTCCGTTGGGCTCCCTGCCCAATCTGCATCCGTGAAGCCACATAGCTTCACCTCATCCTCCTGTCTGTACCACAAACCATATCCCGATGTGCCTCTCAAGTAGCGCAATACATGCTTGCTCGCCTTCCAGAAGAGCTTGGTAGGCTTAATCATAGATTGTGAAAGCTGGTTAACTGCATAGCATATATCAGGTCGTGTATTGACCAAATACATCAGCGACCCCACCAACTGTCGATAAACAGTGGCATCCACTTCTTCTCCCAAAGTGGCATCCTCCTTCCTCCAACCTCCAGGAAGAGGAGTATCAACAGGCTTGCAGCCATGCATGTTGAACTTCTCCAGTATCTCCCGAGCATACTTGCCCTGAGAAACAAACAGTCCACCACTGCGCTGCCATATTTCTAATCCTAGGAAATAGTGAAGGAGGCCAAAGTCCTTCATCTCAAACTCTGTAGCAAGATCCTTCTTGCATGACAATATCAACAGCTCATCACCCGTTAGAATCAAATCATCAACATACAGTACAATGATAAGCAACTTACCCTCCACCACAATCTGGTATAGGTTAGGATCTGCCTCGCTCTTGGAGAATCCATATCCTGTGAAATAGTTGTCTATCCGTGTGTACCAAGCACGTGGTGCTTGCTTCAACCCATACAGCGCTCTCTTGAGCCTGCACACATGCGACTCGCTGCTGAAGACCTCAAAGCCTTCGGGCTGCTCAATGTACACCTCCTCCTCAATGACTCCATTGAGGAACGCAGCCTTCACATCCATCTGATGAATGTGCCATCCCATCTGTGTTGAGAGAGCAAGAATCGTCCGTATGGAAGAATACCTTGCGATGGGTGCAAAGGTCTCCTCATAATCGATCCCCTCTATCTGTGAAAAGCCACGGGCAACAAATCTTGCCTTGTACTTCTCCACACTCCCGTCAGTTTCCTGCTTGACCTTGTAGATCCATCTAGAACCCACCACTCATTCCCCTTCCGATCTAGGAACAATCTCCCATGCACTGTTTCTGACAATAGAATCATACTCTTCCACCATGGCGTCTACCCATGCGGGATCCTCCACAACTTCCTCGAAAGAGGATGGCTCATTCAAAACACACTTGCTCATCAGAGCCATGTATCCAATGTACCGATCAGGTGACTGTCTCTGCCTCCGTTGGGTTGTAGGTGGTCCTACAACTTTCTCTGCATCTTGAGCCAGTCGCTCAGCTTTTGTCAAGCACTTTCACCCTCTGATGGTTAGCGCTGCATGAGTCATATCTTCCACTCCATGAACCTCATCCTGTGGCTGATCCACGTCCTGAAGCTCATCCTTAGGAACTAATAGCTCCTCATCTGCATGCAAGTGTAGCTCCCTCTCAAGCGAACACTTCATGGCTTTCTCCTCCTGAAATTTTATATCCCGTCGCACAACAGTTTTACCACTGTCTAGCAAATACACACGATAGTTGTGGGGTGTATCAGTGTACCCCACAAATATCCCAACCTCTGCGATCGGCTCCAACTTCTTCCTGGCATCCTTCGTCACATGGATGTAAACGTTAGAACCAAAAATCCTCAAATGAGAAAGATCGGGCTTCTTACCAGAATAAGTCTCCTCAGGTGTACTCATGCCAAGTATCCTATGAGGACAACGGTTCTGCACATAAACTATTGTATTGCATGCTTCCGCCCACAAGTGAAGGGGTAGGCCCTGATCATGCAACATTGCCCGTCCAGCACCCACAATCGTTCTATTCTTCTGCTTAGCTACCCCGTTCTGCTGTGGGTTATGGGGAGCTATGAGCTCTCTACGAATCCCTTCTACCTTGCAGAAATCCTTGAACTCGTCCGAGATGTATTCACCACCATTATTGCTCCTAAGAGCCTTCACCTTCTTCCCCGACTCCTTCTCGACCAGTGATTTGAATTCACAGAACTTTGAATATGTCTCACTCTTCTTCTGCATGAAGAAGATCCAGCACTTACGAGAGAAATCATCAACAAAAATCACATAATACCTATGTTTTGTTGTCGAAGCAACTGAGAAAGGTCCACACACGTCTGTGTGAATTCTCTCAAGGATCGTCGTGGCGCGACTATCCTTCTCGTGAAAGGTGGCTTTCACAAACTTCCCAAAAGTACACCCCTTGCACTGATCTGACTGCGCAAGTGTGCCTTTAGGAGGCCCTGTAGTGATCTGCTGCAGTATCTTCAAGGCTCCATGGTGAAGGTGACCCAATCTCCTGTGCCAGAACTCGCCATCATCCTGGCTCACCAATCCTTCTGCCTTGCCCGCCATTGTTGCGCATCCATCTACATGCAACTGATAAAGGTTGCTCACTCGAACCCCTATCTTCCGGGTCTCACCAGTTGTCTTGCTGCGCAAGAAAGCCTTTCCCTCGCTGAAAACAACATCATACCCCTTGTCTTCTAACATCGCCACTGAAATGAGATTCTTCGTCAATCCTGGAACATGCATGACTTCCTTCAATACGAAGGGTTTACCAGACTCCCTCTTAAAGGAAATGGTACCGATACTGGTCGCACTGTATCTACCATCATCGCCCATCTCGATGTGCACTCCAAGATCTTTGTCCTCCAGATCAGAGAACAAATCTCTATCTCCTGTCATGTGAAAAGACGCACCACTGTCCAAGAACCACACTGATCCCATCACACTTGAAACCAAGCATGCGATCAATGAAAAATCAAGCTCAAACTGTGAGGCTAGAGCCTCTCGTGCTGAAGATCCAGCAGTCTGCTTGTTTTTCTTCTTCTGCGGACAATTAGTGGCATAGTGTCCGTGCTGGTGACAGTGAAAACACTTCACCTTGGACATATCCTGCTTCTTGCCTTTCGCACCAGACTGAGAAGCTCTCTTGCTCTTCCCTTTCTTTTCTTTGGCAGCCAAAGCACAATTCTCTTCATCAACTCCCTTTGACGAAGATCCATCCCTGGTACTCCGCCTAATCTCCTCCTGCACAAGATCTGACCATATTCTTTCCCATCCTGGCAATTTCTCCCCACCATTGACAGAGTCCTGATAGGAATGCCAACTCTTTGGAAGACCAAGGAGATCCAAGCTCACCAAGTCCTCATCATCGACAGTAACCCCCACACTTCCCAGCTCATCTTGACACTGAGTGAACTTCGTGAGATACTTGGGAATACTGTCACCCTTCTCGCATTTGATGTTTCTGAGTTTATCTTTGAGCGCCAGCTTCCTCTGATCGCTCTTGCTTTGGAATAATTTTGTTAATGATTTCCACATCAAATATGGAGTAGCCTTTCCATGGACGCTGGACACAATGTGATCCTTCACGCCCTCCAACAGAATCCTTCAACATTTTGTGGTCTTCTTTTGCCAAGCATCAGCTTGAGTAGCATCAGTAGGCTTTGGGACATCCGTCTCTATGAACTCCTTCAGCCCGTTATCATCCGATACTGCCTCCATCCTGTCCTTCCATGCAATATAGTTTGAGCTACCCTCAAGAGCATACTCTAATCGCAATCCGTTGAAAGACATTGCTGCATTGTCACCAAGAAAACACGGCTGCAAATTCGAATTCCACCAGCAACCAACTCAACCGCCTCGGATCTAAGATTCGTGAGAACACAATATTTCTCATACAGAGATTAACTGTATGGGCATTCACTGGATATCTCACCTTCCAAAGGAAGGATGAATCCAGAGGCTACCTGGCCCGATTACAGACTCTGCCTGAAGAAATAAAATGTAAACACTTCCTTAATAGTAGATCTGATGATCAACAGCTCTGATACCATGTAGAAATTTTGAATAATTTAACACATATTCAATGGAGATTATCTTGATCATGTACTATTGCGGAATACATACACAATACATAAGCTCCTCTACGTTGATCATCAATATAGCAGCGTCAATAACAATAAAACATCAAGAGCATTCACACATTAACACAGTATGTAACCCGGGGAAAGCATCTCGCTAAAAACCCCACACTATCTGTATATTAATGATTGAGACCATGTAACATTACAAAGTACAATGCTTATCACAAGAAATCCAGTACCAGCTCCACCTGTTACACACAATACAGCTAAGATCTGATCTCCAAATCTATTCCACTGCTTTCCTGCCTCCACTGCTCAATACCTGCTCAAGAATGAATGAGAATGGTCTACCAAACTCGTTTTTCACCTCCAAAGAATCACTCACAATGTGTAAGACGTGAGCAGAAGCTACAAACTGGGAAAATACATGAGCAAACTCATTGGCATACTCAATCCCTTGATTTTGCAAGATCTGATGCACAACTATAGTCACAACTGATAGCAATCTGATTCTCTAACACCTGTCCCTGCTGAACTGAACATGCACTGACATGCAACTGAGTTAACTGATGTATTCTATAGTTGTATTATGAGTTAATAATTAGTTTAACAACTCATCATTAGTCTATCTGCAGTTAGACTAACTACAACTAGTTTAACCAAATCAAACTGAACACAACTCCATCAACTCCACAATCAACTCCACCAAACTCAACTGATTGAGTTCTAATTGAAGTCATGCATGCAACAACTCAACTAACTCATAATAAAAGTGTACTTCCTTCTGACAGCTGCATGGGCCACATCTGTAGCTCAAACTGAAGTGCTCCAAGAGAATAAGATCAAGTTTATAGTCCAAATATTATTATGAGACAATAATATTTGACTTTTCTATTTTTGACATCCAGTCTAAAAATAGACTTTGATCACCAACACTTTGGTCACCCACACATTGGTCACCCACATTGTGATCACTCACACTGTGATCACTCACACTGTGGTCACCCACACTGTGATCATCCACACTGTGATCAAAAATAGAACTTGCGCCATAATTTGCCTGTTGTCCCACTTAGTGAAGGCGATTCTTTTCACTAAGCTCCATCATCTTGTTGCAATCTCAACACTCCCTCTCAACAAGATATGGATTATCAGCAACCCCTATCCTGCCTCGGTGGTACTCGAATTTTCTCTTGGTGGGAGCCTTCGTCAGAATATCAGCATCCTGATCCTCCGTTGTAATGTATGAAAGCAACATGATCCTCTGCTGCACACAATCTCTGATATGATGGTACCTGATGTAAATATACTTAGATCTATCATGAAATACAAGATTAGCCGAGAGTTTAATGCAACTCTGGTTATCACAGTAAATCACAGTAGGATCCAAATGAGAACTGAACAAACCAACCAGGATCTTCCTCATCCATATAGCCTCGCATGCAGCCAAACTTGCTGCCATATACTCGGCCTCCGCTGAACTGAGTGCCACGGATCTTTGCTTCCTGTTGTACCAAGAAACTGTTGTCAATCCAATACTGAAGACCCCTCCTGATGTGCTCTTTCTGTCCGTTGGGCTCCCTGCCCAATCTGCACCCGTGAAGCCACATAGCTTCACCTCATCCTCCTGTCTGTACCACAAACCATATCCTGATGTGCCTCTCAAGTAGCGCAATACATGCTTGCCCGCCTTCCAGAAGAGCTTGGTAGGCTTAACCATAGCTTGTGAAAGCTGGTTAACTGCATAGCATATATCAGGTCGTGTATTGACCAAATACATCAGCGACCCCACCAACTTTCGATAAACAGTGGCATCCACTTCTTCTCCCGAAGTGGCATCCTCCTTCCTCCAACCTCCTAGAAGAGGAGTATCAACAGGCTTGCAGCCATGCATGTTGAACTTCTCCAGTATCTCTCGAGCATACTTGCCCTGAGAAACAAACAGTCCACCACTGCGCTTCCATATTTCCAATCCTAGGAAATAGTGAAGGAGGCCCAAGTCCTTCATCTCAAACTCTGTAGCAAGATCCTTCTTGCATGACAGTATCAACAGCTCATCACCCGTTAGAATCAAATCATCAACATACAGTACAATGATAAGCAACTTACCCTCCACCACAATCTGGTATAGGTTAGGATCCGCCTCGCTCTTGGAGAATCCAAGTCCTGTGAAATAGTTGTCTATCCGTGTGTACCAAGCACGTGGTGCTTGCTTCAACCCATACAGCGCTCTCTTGAGCCTGCACACATGCGACTCGCTGCTGAAGACCTCAAAGCCTTCGGGCTGCTCAATGTACACCTCCTCAATGACTCCATTGAGGAGCACAGTCTTCACATCCATCTGATGAATGTGCCATCCCATATGCATTGAGAGAGCAAGAATCGTCCGTATGGAAGAATACCTTGCGACGGGTGCAAAGGTCTCCTCATAATCGATCCCCTCTATCTGTGAAAAGCCTCGGGCAACAAATCTTGCCTTGTACTTCTCCACACTCCCGTCAGCTACCTGCTTGACCTTGTAGATCCATCTCGAACCCACCACTGATTTCCCTTCCGGTCTAGGAACAATCTCCCATGCAATGTTTCTGACAATAGAATCATACTCTTCCACCATGGCGTCTACCCATGCGGGATCCTCCACAGCTTCCTCGAAAGAGGATGGCTCAGTCACAACACACTTGCTCTTCAGATCCATGTATCCAGTGTACCGATCAGGTGACTGTCTCTGCCTACGTTGGGCTGTAGGTGGTCCTACAACTTTCTCTGCATCTTGAGCCAGTCGCTTAGCTTCTGTCAAGCGCTTTCGCCCTCTGATGGTTGGCGCTGCATGAGTGGTCTCATCCTTAGGAACTAATAGCTCCTCATCTGCATGCAAGTGTAGCTCCCTCTCAAGCGAACACTTCATGGCTTTCTCCTCCTAAAATTTTATATCCCGTCGCACAACAGTTTTACCACTATCTAGCAAATACACACGCTAGTTTTGGGGCGTATCAGTGTACCCCACAAATATCCCAACCTCTGCGGTCGGCTCCAACTTCTTCCTGGCATCCTTCGTCACATGCATGTAAACGTTAGCACCAAAAATCCTCAAATGAGAAAGATCAGGCTTCTTACCAGAATAAGTCTCCTCAGGTGTACTCATGCCAAGTATCCTATGAGGACAACGGTTCTGCACATAAACTTTTGTATTGCATGCTTCCACCCACAAGTGAAGGGGTAGGCCTTGATCATGCAACATTGCCCGTGCAGCACCCACAATCGTTTTGTTCTTCCGCTCAGCTACCCCGTTCTGCTGTGGGTTATGGGGAGCTATGAGCTCTCTACGAATCCCTTCTGCCTTGCAGAAATCCTTGAACTCATCCGAGATGTATTCACCACCATTATCGCTCCTAAGAGCCTTCACCTTCTTCCCCGACTCCTTCTCGACCAGTGCTTTGAATTCACAGAACTTTGAATATGTCTCGCTCTTCTTATGCATGAAGAAGATCCAGCACTTACAAGAGAAATCATCAACAAAAATCACATAATACCTGTGTTTTGTTGTCGAAGCAACTGAGAAAGGTCCACACACGTCTGTGTGAATTCTCTCAAGGATCGTCGTGGCGCGACTATCCTTCTCGTGAAAGGTGGCTTTCACAAACTTCCCCAAAGCACACCCCTTGCACTGATCTGACTGCGCAAGTGTGCCTTTAGGAAGCCTTGTAGTGATCTGCTGCAGTATCTTCAAGGCTCCATGGTGAAGGTGACCCAATCTCCTGTGCCAGAACTCACCATCATCCTGGCTCACCAATCCTTCTGCCTTGCCCGCCATTGCTGCATCCATCTACATGCAACTGATAAAGGTTCCTCACTCGAACCCCTATCTTTCGGGTCTCACCAGTTGTCTTGTTGCACAGGAAAGCCTTTCCCTCGCTGAAAACAACATCATACCCCTTGTCTTCTAACATCGCCACTGAGATGAGATTCTTCATCAATCCTGGAACATGCATGACTTCCTTCAATACGAAGGGTTTACCAGACTCCCTCTCAAAGGAAATGGTACCGATACCTGTCGCACTGTATCTACCATCATCGCCCATCTCGATGTGCACTCCAAGATCTTTGTCCTCCAGATCAAAGAACAAATCTCTATCTCCCGTCATGTGAAAAGACGCACCACTGTCCAAGAACCACACTGATCCCATCACACTTGAAACCAAGCATGCGATCAATGAAAAATCAAGCTCAAACTGTGAGGCTAGAGCCTCTCCTACTGAAGATCCAGCAGCCTGCTTGTTTTTCTTCTTCTGCGGACAATTAGTGGCATAGTGTCCGTGCTGGTGACAGTGAAAACACTTCACCTTGGACATATCCTCCTTCTTTCCTTTCGCACTAGACTGATAATATTTCTTGCTCTTCCCTTTCTTTGCTTTGGCAGCCAAAGCACAATTCTCTTCATCAACTCCCTTTGACGAAGATCCGTCCTTGGTACTCCGCCTGATCTCCTCCTGCACAAGATCTAACCATAGTCTTTCCCATCCTGGCAATTTCTCCCGACCATTGACAGGGTCCTAATAGGAATGCCAACTCTTCGAAAGACCAAGGAGAGCCAAGCTCACCAAGTCCTCATCATCGACAGTAACCCGCACACTTCCCAGCTCATCTCGACACTGAGTGAACTTCGTGAGATACTTGGGATTACTGTCACCCTTCTCGCATTTGATGTTTTTGAGTTTATCTTTGAGCGCCAGCTTCCTCTGATCGCTCTTGCTTTGGAATAATTTTTTTAATGATTTCCACATCAAATATGGAGTAGCCTTTCCATGGAGGTTGGACACAATGTGATCCTTCACGCCCTCCAACAGAATCCTTCGACATTTTGCGGTCTTCTTTTGCCAAGCATCAGCTTGAGTAGCATCAGTAGGCTTTGGGACATCCGTCTCTATGAACTCCTTCAGCCCGTTATCATCCAATACTGCCTCCATCCTGTCCTTCCATGCAATATAGTTTGAGCTACCCTCAAGAGCATACTCCAATCGCAATCCGTTGAAAGACATTGCTGCATTGTCACCAAGAAAACACTGCTGCAAATTCGAATTCCACCAGCAACCAACTCAACCGCCTCGGATCTAAGATTCGTGAGAACACAATATTTCTCGTACAGAGATTGACTGTATGGGCATTCAGTGGATATCTCACCTTCCAAAGGAAGTATGAATCCAGAGGCTACCTGGCCCGATTACAGACTCTGCCTGAAGAAATAGAATGTAAACACTTCCTGAATAGTAGATCTGATGATCAACAGCTCTAATACCATGTAGAAATTTTGAATAATTTAACACATATTCAATGGAGATTATCCTGATCATGTACTATTGCGGAATACATACACAATACATAAGCTCCTCTACGTTGATCATCAATATAGCAGCATCAATAACAATAAAACATCAAGAGCATTCACACATTAACACAGTATGTAACCCGGGGAAAGCATCTCGCTAAAAACCCCAAACTATCTGTATATTAATGATTGAGACCATGTAACATTACAAAGTATAATGCTTATCACAAGCAATCCAGTACCAGCTCCACCTGTTACACACAATACAGCTAAGATCTGATCTCCAAATCTATTCCACTGCTTGCCTGCCTCCACTACTCAATACCTACTCAAGAATGAATGAGAATGGTCTACCAAACTCGTTTTTCACCTCCAAAGAATCACTCACAATGTGTAAGACGTGAGCAGAAGCTACAAACTGGGAAAATACATGAGCAAACTCATTGGCATACTCAATCCCTTGATTTTGCAAGATCTGATGCACAACTATAGTCACAACTGATAGCAATCTGATTCTCTAACACATGTCCCTGCTGAACTGAACATGCACTGACATGCAACTGAGTTAACTGATGTATTATATAGTTGTATTATGAGTTAATAATTAGTTTAACAACTCATCATTAGTCTATCTGTAGTTAGACTAACTACAACTAGTTTAACCAAGTCAAACTGAACACAACTCCATCAACTCCACAATCAACTCCACCAAACTCAACTGATTGAGTTCTAACTGAAGTCATGCATGCAACAACTCAACTGACTCATAAGAAAAGCGTACTTCCTTCTGACAGCTGCATGGGCCACATCTGTAGCTCAAACTGAAGTGCTCCAAGAGAATAAGATCAAGTTTATAGTCCAAATATTATTATGAGACAATAATATTTGACTTTTCTATTTTTGACAGCCAGTCTAAAAATAGACTTTGATCACCCACACTTTGGTCACCCACACTTTGGTCACCCACATTGTGATCACTCACACTGTGATCACTCACACTGTGGTCACCCACATTGTGATCATCCACACTGTGATCAAAAATAGAACTTGTGCCATAATTTGCCTGCGGGACCACTTAGTGAAGGCGACTCTTTTCACTAAGCTCCATCATCTTTTTGCAATCTCAACACTGAGCACTAGCACTTTTGAATCTCTTTTCACTAGCACTAGCCCCAGATTTCCCAAAAAACATCGTTTAGGGCCTCAAAACGGCTCCGGAAGTTCATGACCCGAAAAACTGCTAAAAATAGTAAGTTGTGCTACAATTAAGGAAACTGAAAATGCTGAGAGAAACAATGGTGGGGGTCCAGGTTGACCTGGCAGGTGGCCACCAATATCCACCTGGATCATTCCTCCCCCCTTAGGAAGCAATGGTCCCCATTGCGTTGAGTTCCTTCATGAGATGAGGAAACTTTTGCTGAACTTGTTCCCTGGTGAGCCACTTGCCCTGGTGAAGGAGTTGGCCTGCTTTGACAACTCGATACAGTTGGATATTCTGCTGGCGAGTGTTCTTGATCTGTGTGTCCATGATCCAATCAGTTGCAGCTTGTTCCATGCAATCTGGATTTAATTTTGTGGGTGTGAGCTGTTCTGTAATGTCGGATGTGTCTAGCAATGGTGGAAAGTATGGCCGAAGGCGGTCCACATTGAACACTGGGTGCAGGCCAAGGAATGGGGGAATGCTGAGCTCAAATGAATTGTCTCCCATAGCCTTATTAATGGTGTAAGTACCATATCGAAGTGGTCTCAGTTTCCGATAGGCTCCAATAAGGCATTCCTTCTGCAAATGAAACCAGACTTTGTCACCCACCTGAAACTTGTGTGGCACCCGATGTTGATCATGTCGCTGCTTGTACTTGGCATTTGATTTCTCCATAATTTCATGGACCTGCTGGCGAATATGTTGGATGCACTCAATGAAGCTGGTGGCCTTATCTGTTTCGGACTGGACATGAGCTAAATTTATGTGAGTAGTTGCAAGTGGCATGGCCACATCAATGGGGCATAGTGGTTGGAATCCCAAACCCACCTGAAAAGGGCTATGGCCAATGGAGCTGTGAAGAGCTCGGTTGTAGCTGTGTTGAACATAGGGGAGGCTCTCGTCCCATGTGCGTGGATGCTTTGAGTTATACATGCGCAGAATGTGCACAATCATATTATTGACAACCTCTGTCTCGCCATCAGTTTGAGGATGGAAGGCTGTGGACTTCGTGAGTTTGGTGTCCAGCATTGACCAGAGACTAGACCAAAATGTACTGAGGAACCGACTGTCCTGATCTGAGATGATAGACTGTGGGATCCCAAAGTGTACCCACACTCATTCAAAGAAGAGTTTAGCAGTGGCTTCTGTTGTGATATTCTTCTTGCAGGCCGCCATAATGGCCATCTTCGAGAACCTGTCGACGACCACAAAAACACAGTCATTTCCATGCTTAGTGGAAGGAAGGCCTGACATGTAATCCATGGAGATGGATTCCCAAGGTCGACTAGGGGTAGGCAACGGGGTATAGAGGTCGTGCTTCTTGATGGTTGGTTTGGCAATGGCACAGGCAGTACATGATCTGATGTACTTCCCAACATTCTGTCAAAGATTCGGCCAATAGAAATAATTTTGCAGTACTGCCACTGTTTTCTCGACCCTGAAATGCCCAGCAGCCTGACTGTAGTGTGCTTCCCAAATCATCTTGGCACACTCGCTTGAAGGAACACAAAGGTGACCCAGGTGGCATAATAGGGCATCCTGGAGGTGAAAATCTGGAACATGCCGATCCTCCAAGAGTGCCTGGTATGTGTGGCCGAATTCTGGGTCGCTTTTGTAGAGAAGTGGCCAATCAGAAGTCTCGTGCCCACAAGAGTTGAGCACGGTGGTTAACGCCATGATCGGTGGTCGACTGAGGCAATCTACAAAATTATTGGTGCTTCCCTTCTTATACTTGATATTCAAGTGGAACTGTTGCAGGTATGTAGACCACTTCTGATGGCGATCATTCTGCAATTTCCCTTGGGTCTGTATGAACTGCAGGGGTCGGTGGTCTGTGTGGATGACCATTTCCTTCCCCAAAATGTAATGCTTCCATTGTCGGTAGGCCTGCACAATGGAATACATCTCTTTATCATAAGTGGGGTACTTCCGGACTGTGTCTGAAAGTGTTTCACTGTGATATGCCACTGGATGTCCATGTTGAGTAAGGACTGCCCCAATAGCATAGTTAGAGGCATCTGTCTCGACCTCAAATGGTTGTTGTAAATCTGGTAACGCAAGCACTGGTGCCATGCAGAGGCGATCCTTCAACTCTATGAATGCCTTCTATTGAGATTCAAACCAAAAGAATTTTTCTTTCACCCCTCCCTTGGTGACTTGACTCAAGGGCCAAGTAATATGAGAAAACCCCAACACGAACCTGCGGTAGAAGTTGGCAAGACCTAGAAAGATGCAGAGCTCTGTTAGAGTGGTTGGAGATGGCCAATCCCGAATGACTTGGATCTTGGCTGGATCCACATGCACCCCCTGTTCATCAATGATGTATCCCAGATACTGAACCTAGGTCATGCCAAAAGTGCATTTCTCCAAATTGGCACATAGCTTGTGTTGCCGCAGTGTTTAGAGAACCTGTCGGATGTGGTGGAGGTGATCTTCCCAACTCTGGCTGAAGATCAAAATGTCATCCAAGTATACTACTACAAATGAGTTGGTGAATGGCCGCAAGATGTCATCCATTAGCCTCATGAAGGTTGCAGGAGCATTCATCAATCCGGAAGGCATAACCAACCATTCGAAAAGGCCCTCCTTGGATTTGAAGGCAGTCTTCCACACATCAGAGGGTTCGATTGGTACCTGGTGATATCCTAACTTCAGATCGATCTTGCTGAAATATTTTGCCCCCTTTAGCTGGTCCAGGAGGTCATCAATCTGTGGGATCGGGTACCTATTACGGACAGTGATCTTGTTCAGCGCCCGATAGTCAATACAGAGTCTCCACGTCCCATCCTTCTTTTGTACCAACACGATCGGGCTCCCACAAGGCGATGAACTCAGACAGATGTGACCTTTCTGCAGGAGCTCCTGGATCTGCCTCTTGATTTCATCGTTCTCCAAAACAGAGCACCGATAAATTGGTCCATTGGGTAGCGGCGCACCTGGGGTCATATCGATGGAGTGCTTGACCTGACAGTGCAGAGGAACCCCTGTGGGGGAGGTGAAGATGTCCTCGTACTCCTCCACGACCTTGTCCATCTGTAGTTGTCGTGCAGAGGGGCCCTGTCTGGAGGCCACGGCCACCGTCTTCTTCTTTCCTTGAGGGCGTGTCATCAGGAAAACAAATTTCCCGGTTTTGGAAATGAGCTTACTGCATTGTTTTGCAGTAATCAAAGAGATGGCAGTAGGTCGTGCTACCTCTGGTATCCTGTACAACTTATTTCCCAATGTAATAATAACAGCACGGGGTCTTGATTCATACACAGCATGTCACTTCCACAATTATGGTTGTCCTAATAATACATCACAAACCCTCAAGGGGAGCAATGTCACACAATACCTCATCCGTGAAGGGCTTGATGTTGTATGGAAGGCGACACTGCTGGCTCACGCGAAGATCTCGTCCTTGGTGAAGCCACCCAATGGTGTACGGTTGTGGATGTGCTGTGGTTGGTAAGCCCAACCGCTTCACGACCTCTGCCGAAATTAGGTTCTTTTGGCTCCCGCTGTCAACAATGAATTGTATCGGGGAGACCTTTACCCACATCTGGGAGTGGAAGAGAGGCTCCTACTCTTATGGATCTTCGGGTTCATTTTTCTGGATCTTGGCGGTAGCAATAGTGGCGTTGGGATCCGCATCAATGATCTGCTTCCCTTTTTCATTCCCCTTATCGGGTTCTGACTCAGAGTCAGAACATGCATCTAATTATGAAACCTTTAGCTCAACCACCAGTGACTGCTTGGCCCGACACTCACTTGTGTTGTGAGTGGAGCTCTTATGGAACTCACACCATTTTCCCGTGTCCTTTTTCGGCTTCGCGGCGCTGTTCTTTTCTTGTAGCTTCGGCGGGTTGTCTTGGGCTGCCCCGCCTTGGCTTTGTCCTTTGTTCTGTGGTTTAGGGGCACCTTTCCCCTGCTTTGGATTCGCAGATCCAAAGTCTCGCTTCTTTTGTTTAAACTTCTGCTCGACCTTGACAACATATCGGTATGCTGTGCTGAGCGAGGAGATGTTCAGGAATTGTATTTCTTCCTGGATGTACTTGTGCAGGCAGCCACGGTATTTGAGTATCAAATGCTGCTCTGAATCCTTGATACCCAACTTTGTGCGAAGGGTATGGAAAAGATTGGTGAACTCCGGCACGTCTTGGTCCCTTCCCTGCCGCAGCGTGGTCCACTTTATGTATTCATCCTCATAGCTTCCGACAGGGTAGTACTACTCCTTGATGGCATCCCGGAATGAATTCCAGGTGGGTGCGGCTGAAAATAGTGAGCCAGTACTTTCATCCTTCTGCTCGCAGTAGGTTTCCCACCAGTCCTTGACGTGGGGGGCTGCTTTGAGAAGAGCGAAAAAAATCTTTTCCCGAATCGAAAATTCATGAACAGAAAAATAACCCTCTAGCAGATTTAGCCATTTATCTACGGCATCTGTGTCTATCTGACCCTCGAATATGGGGATTTCAAAATTAACTTGTACCTTAAAGGGCGTGGCATTTCCAGAGTAGCTACTGGAAGCTGATGCGTCGCTTCTGGGTAGCCGCTAAAGGATCTGGGCAAAGTTGTCCATCATCGCGTTCCGTTGTCGCTCAAGGGCTTCTTTGAGCAATATTTTGATAGGATCTCCTGCCCCCTCGTATTTCTTCTCATCCGCCATGGGAGGCCGTCGGGATTTGCGAGGCTGGTCTTGTAAAGGTTCGACCAGTTCAAGCCCTAACTCCTTATATCCCGACCTTGTTGGGGACATGCAAAGAAAAACAGAGAAAAAGCAGACCGCTCTGATACCACTGATCCGGACTTAAACAGGAACGCAACAAATTACAGAGTTAACCATAAACACAGATATGCAGTGGAAATAATACTTCATTTCATTAATGTAAAACACTGAAATATGCTTACAAACAGTAGTGGAAAGAAACTAGCTAGGGCGATGGTAGCTTATCTTTGAGAAGAGATGTGGTGGCTACATGCCTCTGAACTGTGTTACAATGAGGCTCGAAGGCCTATTTATTGTTGAGAAACAATGGAAAACCCTTAACATTCCAAAACCTAACCTTAGAAGATGAAACGCCAAACTGTGGGCCCCGTTTGGGTAAATTGGTACACCAACTTCCCGGGGTCAT
Organism: Pinus tabuliformis; assembly: GCA_031772625.1. NCBI lineage: Eukaryota > Viridiplantae > Streptophyta > Pinopsida > Pinales > Pinaceae > Pinus > Pinus tabuliformis. Next base: position 890,992,136 of record CM062814.1, read on the forward strand.
AACTTGGGCATACGATCTCCGTTTGACTCGTACAATAGCTCGTTAGAAAGATCTATCTGAGCACTAGCACTTTGGGAAGTAAAATGGGTCCATGGACCCATGTTGCCCCAGATTTCCCAAAAAACGTCGTTTAGGGCCTCAAAACAGCTTAGCAGTTCAGGACCCGAAAAACTGCTAAAAATAGTAAGTTGTGCTACAATTAAGGAAACTAAAAATGCTGAGAGAAACAATGGTGGGGGTCTAGGTGGACTTGGAAAGTGGCCACCAATATCCACCTGGATCACATAATTCATATTTGACTCAATACTTAACATTTTTACATGATTCAAAAGCCCAAGAAGGGTCTCTTTAAAAGTACAATGAATCTATTGACTCAAAATAAATCCTAGAAGTCCTCAATGGGGACTTTGACCTAAAACATGATGACACAAGTACGAAACCCATGCTTTAATAAGTCATAATAATAATATTAAAAATTATTTTTCTTTATTCTTTTGACAAGTACATTACATGATGACTCAAATACATTTAATGAATATTGAACCTAGTTACATTTTCCAACACTATCAAGCCTCGGATGTTTGGATAAGAAAGGCTACAAGGATTCTGGGTCAACACAAAATAATATTGTACATTTTTAGTGAGGGTCGAGACCCTAAGATGGAGGACTATACTTTGATTAACAAGCCACAAATCCTTAGTTCTTATGCGCAGGGTTCTATGGTAATATACACTCCTTAGAGAGGGTTGAAACAAGCTCAAATGTAGAAAGAGGAAATATGACTTATGCCTAGTTTTTGAAGTTTGTTTTAGGGCCAATTTAGGTCTCATCTGTAGGTGTGATGGAAGCTATAAAATTAGCGTTGAAACTTCAAAAAATTGTGCCCAGATCCATGTGTTTCTCAAGGTATAGGAAGCATCCTTGGAGATTCCATTATGACAGTGATATATATGGCAATATACTTGTGACAATGATGTTTGGGAAAAGATTTTAGTTCTTGTGACAGTGATTTTTGAGCAAAGATTCTTGTTCTTATAACATTGATACATGGCAGTGTTAGTAGTTCTTATGACTATGATGAATGAAAGTGGTATTAGTGCTTATAATTGTGATGAATGGCAACCATATTGGTTCTTATTGTTGTGATGAATGACAGTGGTATTAGTGCTTATAATTGTGATGAATGGAAGTGCTTGTAACTATTATGAATGGCAATGGTATGTGTGCTTATAATAGTGATGAATGGCAGTGGTATCTGTGATAGTAATACTTGATAGTGGCATGTTCTCTTATGTTAGAGATATATGCTTCTTGTTACAGTGATATGGAGGCAACCTTATCAAAGGTATTATGATTTCCTCCTTGATAGACTCATTTTTTGCTATCTTGTGAGGATCATGTATGATCCAGGGTTGGCCCTAGGAGGCCTAATGAGTTTGATGTTGAAATATTTATGTCACATTATAATTGTACTTTATATATCAACTGAACATTTTATGTATATCTAAAGAAGAAGAAGAATTGATTTTTGGGTTTTCCCCCTTGTGGGGTTTTGCCTTGGTCTCTCACTTTAATCCTAGTATCATTATTGTGTATGCTTTTATTCTAATATTCCTTACTATTTTGTTACATTGTTTATGTTTATTTTCTCTCTATATAACTTCTTATGATGATATGGGGGTGAATGAAATGTGAAAAATGTTGAAATAGTTTTAAAATACAATTATTTACAACATAGAACTATCTAGCCTTAAAACTAACATCAATCTAATGGGAAAACTAATATTGTGAACAAATGTTTAGAAATTTATCTACATTGATTTGCATTTGATCAAAAAACACAATGGCCATCTAGTTTCCCTTGGCATAATGGTGGTACAACACATCCTTCTATACTTCATAAAAATTGTCACTATTTATGGTACTTTATGGATATTGTCCTGCATCCATCACATCATCTCTGAAAGGGACTATAAAGGCTCAAGAAGTAGAGACCAAAAACAACACTAACAAAAGGTTTAATACTAACAAAGGTTCTCAAATTATTAAAAGACAACTTGGTTATAGCACAAAATAGAATGATACAACAAGCAGATCAGCATCATAGTGAAAAGGAATTTGCAGTGGAGGATTGGGTATTTATGAGACTACAACCATATAAAAAAATGTCCCTTGAGCAAGAATAGAAGGATAATAAATTAGCAATGACGTATGATGGCCCCTATAATGTGTTGTAGAGGATTGGAAGTATGCTTTACAAATTGGATTTTCCTCCATCTTCACGTGTTCATCTAGTCTTCCATGTTTCTTTGTTAAATAAGGTAATTGGTGAAAGGATCCCATTCCAAATTTTTTTAATGGAGATTAATCAAGAAGCAAAAATCATATTAGAAAAATAAATCATCATAGAAACAAGGATTAAGCAACTAATAAATCATTTAATTATTGAGTACCTCATCAAATGGAAGAACCCACTAGTGGAAGAGTGGACATGGGAAGATGAGTTGTTCATGGAGAAACACTCGCAGATAGTCAAGTGTTGAGGACAAAACTTGTTTGAATGGGAGGGGCATGTTAAACCCTATATAAGCCTTGTGTTAACTGTAAAACCCCTTATTAAGCCCTAGATATTGAATGATTACATATCTATTGTTACATTGTTACGTAGGCCAAAACATTTAATTGTACCATTTTATTAAAATTGCCTCTTTGTATCCTGTATATTGATCAAGTGCTCAAAATTAGGCTCAAAAATAAAAGCGTTAGAATCTTGATAAACTTAACTTCAGACTGAAGAGCTCGTCATTATGATTCCAACAGTGTGAACAACACTCAAATTCGAGCTCATATGTAGAAGTTAGAGAAAGTCAAAGTTCAGGTTTGACTTGAACACATGGCAGGATTGGATGATGTGGCAAGGCCCTTCAAGGAATGGGAAGGCACCAAGTGGAAGACCACCATTGGCTCCCGCATATCACATGTCGCAGGCGGGTTGACATTAAAAATCGGCCTAGAAAAACCAAGGTGTGATGCGATAAGGCAGGCGGGAAGGTAATAAAGAATCGGCCCCGAGCAGGGAAGGGTTGTGATGTGATGGATCACACTTTGTAGAAAACAGAAAGTCTCACATATATGGACCACCAATAATCTTTCGAATTTCGATTTGCAAAAGGATCCCGGACACGATATGTTTATTGGTTTTGGTTAATACTTTTTTCGGGTCTACCACATCGCAATCGCACATCGCCAGTTGCTTTCACAGACTATAAAGCCCGTTGGTTTCCTCACCGATTACAATTTGCAATAAATAGTTGGCCGACAGATTATCGCCCGCTGCGCGATGAAATTTTCGCGCAGTTAGTGCATTTTTGGGGCTAATTTGTACGATCATGCTGGAAATGGGGTAATTTGTGCAGCGAATATTGGGAGAACTAAGAGAAGTCATAACTTCTTCATTTTCCACCAAATTGGATGCAAAAAGAGACAATATTGCCATTTTTTAGTATTATGGACTGATTGGAACATGTTTCAGAAGCATTTGAGCATTGTAAACACATATTTTTACATTTTTTAGCATAATAGAGAGGCACAAGCCATTGGAAGCTAAACCAAGGAGATGTAGCCCAAGAGGGGTGAAATCATTTACCATGTTCATGTTGTAATGTGTTTTTGATAATGTTTTGTAGATGTTTATGTTGCTTTTTAGTTTCTTATTTATGTTAAATTTATCATTAAATTAACATTAAAAAAAAAAAAAAAAACTTCATTTCACTTGCAAAAATTCATGAATCCTTAAGCACAATGAAAGCATTATGTTTATAATTTGAGGAGGATCTTAGCACTACAATCTAATATTCTAAATCAGATCAATTTTTATCATAGCACTAGGTTCTATTTGTGAAAGAAAGATTTAATTGTTTGCAAGTTTATGTCATGCTTACAAGGTTAAAACTCAAAAGATGTGAAGGAAAGCTGGTTGGAATCCCTGAAGTTGGGTCAAGGGGAAGGAGAGAAAGGTTGCCACAATCTCCAACACCAATTCAGCCTCAAGTTGTAGTTGAGACTCCAAAGATCATGTGTCATGAAGGAGAACCTACAAACATGACAGAAGATGAGAAGACCTTCAGAAAGGATTTCTTTGATATGACAGAGATTGTGAAGGTCCTCTATGAAGAGAGGAATACCAGGTTTCAAGGGGAAAGCTCCAAACCTCCAAAATTATCTAGGTCTAGGTGTGATAAAGGACCCTTCCAAGACCTTTTACTTTCGTGATGTGTTAAATTGCGTTTTTAAAAGAACATAAATGAATACATCTGCATGTTGTAAAGAAGAGGGACATGACAATCGTCAGCACATGAAATAACAAGACATTGATAACGAAGTTCATCCAGGAGGGACTACGTCTACGGGCCCCGGTGTAAAGATGGTGTAGGCCGCTACATTAAGTGTTATCAATAGTGATGACGTACATAAGAGGTGATGTCTCTATCATACAAGGAAAATGCCCTCACGCATGAGTGGCTCCAAGAGATGTTCAACTACAGGAACTCTCAGTCAAAAGACTCCTATCAGTATGACATAAACTCATGCATGATGATCATGAGCATCCCGCCAACATGGCATAAAAGGGATCTCCATGCAAACGTACATGATGACAACATGAGTATCCCATCAACATACAACAAAGGGATCTCGAAACACAGCATGAAAAATCATGACAACAAGTACATCACACAGATGATTATGTATCACATCAAGCAGGAATCATGAAAACGAGTAAGAAACAAGATCCCACATCAAGAATAAAACAGGGATTTGTGCAGCACAATGCATAGAAAAAGAAGTACATGAACACATTGCATATACCTCACATCCAGGGGCCATCTGAAGAAGAAGATGTCAAACTGCTGAAGCTGGTTGTACCATCACCCCCGCTGCATCGAATCTCATGGAATGACTGCTTGCACGCTGAATGCTGACACCTGCACTCCACTTAGAAAAGTGGCTGAAAAATGAAATGAGAAAATGGAAAATCTGAACACACCATCAGATTTGTGGTGTCGAATAGTGCAAAATTGACTGTCAAATTTCTGAATTTTGAGAAAGTGAAAATCTGGGGCTCAAGGAATCTTTTATATTCCCCCTAGATTCCTCAAAGATTCCCTCCTCTGGGTCCTCTGCAAATCTACTGCTCAGATCAAAATTCTGTCTGCGCCATCAGGTTCCTTGCAGAATTCTGAGAAAAATGAGTATGAAGTTGGTTGCATTATGACTCTGGTGAATTTCATCAAAGAATCTGGAAGATTCCCTCAAAGATTCTTGAAGATTCTCCTCCATTGGGAACCTACAAATCTCCCCAGAGAATCTTCAGGCATAAAGGAATATTCTGCCTCAAAATGCGTGTCAAGGTTTTGCCCCCTCAATCTCGAAATTTGTGCCATGATCCTGCTCCTCCATGCTTGGGCGCACTAACAAAAAACGGGTTTATATAAATTTTATGGGCGAAGTTCTCAAAAAACCCGTTTGGGAAAATTGGTAGAATGTTGGTTTGTTGGAGGGTGGTCAAACCTCGCCCCCTCCATATATAAAAAATTTGTTAAAACTAAGTTCCAAATTGAATAGGGTCAGGCCCCCTTCCCGGGCAGCCCACCCAACTATTTCCCTTGTTAGCATCGTGGCTTGCCATGTGTCATGCATGGTACGTGGGACCGGGTTCGTGTCATTGGGCCAGCCCACCCATGTTTCAACATAACATAAATGGGATAAGGTGAGGGTGGGCCAGGTGGGGTCATGGCCACCGACTCCCCTATTAATATATGCATTTATATGGTTTGTTGGGGTGGCAGGGTTGGTGGCCCGCCACTCTTTTTTTTTTTTAAATAAAAATAAATAAATAAAATAAATAAATTTGTTATTATAACAACATGCCCCCTTTTTTTAAAAATTCAGAATTTGGACTGAAGGAGACTTTTTAATGAGGCGACAATTTCACCCAGAATCTGGCCGGAGTTGGTCGGATTCCATCCGCCGGAAAAGTCGAAATTGCGGCCTCCTTAAGCCTGCCCAGTTAGCAAAAGTCAACCCAACTTTGGCTGCCTCTATCTTCCTCATCCGGACTCAGATTGACGAACCATTCACACCACCGTGATCACGATGACGAGATATTTAATATGAACATGGTTCGTGCATAATCTAAACACTTTGATTTTCAAGCTTCCATAACCCCTCTTTGTCCTGTGTGTCTCTAGAGCCACATGGATCACCAAAGGAGAAGTCTCTTCAAGAGGAGGTAATGGAAATGGAGACAAACCTCCACCTCTCCACCATCTTCTTCATCTTCTTCTTCACAGGCATCTTCACCCTCTTCAACTAGCACAACCTTTACTCATACTCATCATCATTCTTCAAAAGGAACTGGTAAATCACCTTTTTTATAAACTTGGTGTTAAATTCGAGTTGCCCATGTATAATGGTGAAGTGAATGCAGAGAAGCTTTATAATTGGATTTTTCAGTTGGAGGTCTATTGTAGAATTCAAAACCTTCAAGAGGATGACATAAAGATTCAGTTAGCTTCCTTGAGAATGGAGGGTGCGGCACTAGTATGGTGGGAATTAAATATCCAAGAGGAGATTAAAAAACACGATAAGATCTCAATTTCTTGGATTGATTTCATTGTTGCAATAAAAAGACAATTCTACCCTCTAGCTTATATGCAGAAATCCATCATGAATTGGCAGAACTTTAGACAGCTTAAAGGTCAAACTGTGTAATATTACACCCAAGAATTCAGAAAAGGTCTTTGATGTTAGGTTTAGATTTGTAATCACATGACACATTGCTGAAGTACATAGGGGGTTTACACAATTACCTTATCCATACTATCTTAATGTTTAATCCTAATAATCTAGATGATGTGTGTGTGAAAGCCACTCATCTTGAGGCAAGAGGGAAAAACACTCCACAAGAAGGTAGTAAAAATAAATTTAAGAGTAAAGGAAAGGAAAAGGCTTTCAAAGGGAAAGCAAAGAAAAATGTGTCTATCAAAAAAGGAGAGAAAGTTACATGCAAACATTGTTCCAGAGAGGGTCACAATGAAGCTCATTATTGGAAGCTTCATCCTGAAATGATACCAAAGAAAAACAACAACAAGGGAAAACAAAAAACAACTGCAACCACTCAATAGGATTTGGGATCAAATTCAGGTGATGATACTAAAATCATGGCCATGGGGTTAAAAGGAAAAGAATCCATTGCCATCTCTAGTTCTTTAGACTCGCAAAATGGAACTCCAAACAAAAAGAGGAGAACAGAACTTTTTCACATAAGTGTGATATCAAAACACAAGAAGGTTGATATGTTATTCAATAGCAACTCTCAAGCCAATATTATCTCTGAAAACATTGTCAAAATTTTAAATTTGGAAATTGTTCCACATCATAAAATGTATCCACTTAGATGGGTGTGTGCCAATGCCAAATTGCAGGTAATGAGAAAGTGTAAACTGAAATTTTCCATTACTGCAAAATTCATAGATGAAGTGGAGCTTGACGTTGTGTCGTTAGATATCTATGACATAGTTTTGGGCAGGTCGTACCTTTATGACAAAAAAGCTATCTTCCATAGACATGAAAACAAATATCAGTTATTCAAAGGTGGAGTAGAATATATTGTGAGATCTCACAGCAAGAAAACAAATACGTTGTTTCTTAATTCAGGGCAGATGAAAAGACTAGTCAATTCAAGCAAGAATTATGTGCTTCTCATGATCAAAGCCAAGAATGCTGTTGATAAAGAAGCTTTTAAAGGTTGTGATTCGAATTTGAAATCTGAATTGGTTGACGTAGTTAACCAATATGATGAGATGTTTCAGGAACCAAAGGGATTACCTCCCAAGAGAGGAATCCAACATGAGATACAGTTGCAGCAAGATTGTCCTCTTCCTAACATTGGCATGTACAGGATGTTAGTGATGGAAAGCACAGAAATTAAGAAGAAAATTCAAGAGTTGCTGATCAAACAGATCATTAGACCATATTCCTAGTCATTTGGTTCACCTATTGTCTTGGTGCCAAAGAAGCATGGAACATGTCACATGTGTGTGGACTTCTGTGCATTAACAAAATAGTAAAGAACCGTTACCCACTACCTAGAATAGATGATTTACTTGATCAATTGAAAGATGCAAAGTATTTTACTAAATTGGACTTAAGAAGTGGCTACCATCAAATTAGAATAGTTGAAGGAGACATTTGGAAGATAGCATTAAAAACAAAACATGGTTTGTTTGAATGGCTAGTTATGTCGTTTGGTTTATGTAATCCTCCCACTACATTCATGTGTGTGATGAATGATGTATTGAGGCCATTTCTTGATGATTTGGTCATAGTCTACTTAGATGGCATCTTAATTTTCAATAAATCCCGTAATGAACATGCTATACATGTAAGAAAAGTACTTGATGTTTTGAAAAAAGAACAGTTGTATCTTAGGATGTCAAAGTGTGAATTTGGAAAAACTTCTTTAGTTTACTTGGGTCATGTTGTTGGAGGAGGTGAGTTGAGAATATATCCCTCCACGGTTGATGTCATTGTGAATTGGCCAAGGCCCAAGACAGTTACAGAGGTAAGAATGTTTTTTGGAGCAGCCCAATATTGGAGGAAATTCATTGCCAATTTCTCTCTTATAGCAGCTCCTTTGCATGCTTTGACAAGCGTGAAAAAGGTTTTTCAGTGGGTATGCAAACAGCAAAAGGCCTTTGATGCATTGAAGGAAAAGCTCATTACAGCTCCAGTACTAGCACTTCCAAACTTGAGACATTCATTTGAGATTCAGATTGATGCTAGTGACTACGCTATGGGTGCAGTCCTCATGCAACATGGTAAGCCTATCTATTTTCATTTGAAAACTTTTAATGGTGCAATGATTAACTATCCTACATATGACAAGGAATTGTATGCATTGGTGCAAAGTGTGAAAAAATGGAAACACTACTTGATGGGTAAGGAAACAGTCATTCACACTGATCATCAACCATTGCAATACCTACAATCAAAATCAAAGTTGCAACAATCAAGGCACTTCCGGTGGATGGGTTTACTTCAACAATTCCACTTGGTAATCGGGTATAAGAAAGGTATCTACAATAAAGTTGTTGATATGCTTTCTAGTTCTATTGTTAGTGCAACTACTTTACTCGTGCATAATTATGTTTTACATGAAACTTATATTGAGAAATATGCATTAGATAATGACTTTCAAGATGTTTATGCAAGCTTGAATCAAGGTAACCAACTAAAGGAATTGGATTACCTTTTGCATGATAATTTGTTGTACCATCTTGGCAAGCTTTGTATTCCATGAGGAGAAAGAGTTAGCATCATAAGAGAGGCACATACTTCTCGTATTGTTGGTCATTTCGGTGTAAGTAAGATAGTGACAAACTACAGAGGTATTGTTATTGGCCTCGTATGCTTGAAAGTGTGTCTTGTTTTATTAAAGGATGTTCATTATGTGCAATCAGTAAGCCTAGTACTAGGAAGTTAGGATTTTACACCACTTCTGGTTCCTTCACGACCGTGGGAGAGTGTTTCTATGGATTTTGTAGGAGGTCTTCCATTGTCAAAAAGAGGTCATGATTATTTGTATGTAGTTGTGGATATGTTCAGAAAAATGTGTATTTTGATGCCATGTAAAAAGCAAGCTACAGTTGAAAAAACTTCTTAGGTATTCTTTCAGAATGTTTGGGTGCATTTTGGATTGCCCACATCCATTGTTAGTGATCAAGATTCTCGCTTTGTTGGGAATTTTTGGTCAATCTTGTGGGGATTCGTGGACATCAAATTAAAAAAGAGTACAACCTTTCATCCACAAATAGATGGTTAAATAGAAGTGGTGAACAGAATAGTGATACATCTTCTTCGTGGGTATTGCAGCAAGCATCCTAAGTTGTGGGATGAACATTTGCACTATATTCAACATGCTTACAATCGAGCGAAGCATTCTTCCACTCAAAATTCACCATTTGAGGCATGCATGGGATACTTGCCTAAATCTCCTTTGGATTTTATTTTTGGAAAAGATGTTTCTACTGAAGGTCATAGCGACATAGACAAAGCAAGAAATTTCATTTAAAAAATCCAATTAGTGCACCAAAAGGTTCAAGAACAACTTGAGAAAAGCCAAGGCAAGTACAAAGAAAGGCATGACAAGCATCATCAAGATCACAAGTTCCAAGTTGGTGATGAATTTTGGCTTCACATTAACAAAGAGAGGCTCTAAGGAGAAGGTAAAAAGCTAAAACCAATTAGATATGTTCCATTTAAATTTTGGAAAAGATTGGTAACAATGCCTTCAGGTTGGAATTGCCTTCATATATGAAAATTTATGTTGTGTTAATGTTGAGAATTTAAGTTTGTATGAGCCTCATTTGATTGAAGATCAAGGAGAGAATAGTCAAATTCAATCTATTGAAGACTTTTCTCCAGAATTCCTGGATGAGCTTCAGCAAGACACTATACCTCACAGAAGAACAAGGACGTCAAAAAGGGGAAGTATCAATTATCTTCGAGTGGGGCTCAAGGATACAAATCCAAATGGATAGAGGTTAGAAAGGTGAGGGAATTGTACCCTCACCTGTTGGACAAATGAGAGTGATCCTTTTGGGGTCCAAAAGGCTTCCAGTGGGGAGGAGTGATCAAGTGCTCAAAAATTAGGCTCAAAAATAAAAGTGTTATAATCTTGATAAAATTAGCTTTAGATCAAAGAGCTCTTCATTATGCTTCCAACGGAATGAACGACACTCAAATCCGAGCTCATATGCAGAAGTTAGAGCAAGTCAAAGTTCAGGTTTGACTTGGACACATGGCAGGATTGGATGATGTGGCAAGGCCCTTCAACGAATGGGGAGGTGCCAAGTGGCAGGCCACCATTGGCCCCCACATATCACAAATTGCATGTCGCTGAAGGTTTGCATTAAAAATTGGCCCCAGAACAACCAAGTTACGATGCAATAAGGCAAGTGGGAAGGCATTAAAGAATCGGCCCCGAGTAGGGAAGGGTTGTGATGCAATGGATCGCAAATCGCAATCACACTTCGCAAAAGAACAGAAGTCCCGCATATATGGACCACTGATACATTGTTGAATTGTTATTTATGAAAGGATCCTAGACATGATATGTTTATCGGTTGTGGTTAATACCTCTGTCGGGTCTGCGACATCGCAATCGCACATCACTCGCCATATTCACAGACTATAAATCCCGCTGGTTTCCTTGCTGATTGTGATTGGTGATAAACAATCGATCGATAGATTATGGCCCGCTACGCGGTGAAATTTTCACCCAGTTAGTGCATTTTGGGGCTAATTTGTAGGATCATGCTGGAAATGCGGCAATTTGTGGAGCAAATATTGCGAGAACTAGGAGAATTCATAACTTCTTCAGTTTTCCACCAAATTAGATGCAAAAAGAGGCTAGATAGCCATTTTTTAGTATTCTGGACTGATTGGAGCAAGTTTAGAAGCATTTGAGCATTGTAAACACATATTTTTACATTTTTTAGCATAATAGAGAGGCCCAAACCATTGGAAGAGACGTAGCCCAAGAGGGGTGAACTCCTTTATCATGTGCTTGTTGTAATTTGTTTTTGATGATGTTATATACATGTTTATGTTGTTGTTTAATTTCTTATTTATGTTAAATTGCTCATAAAATTAACATAAAAAACCTTCATTTCACTTGCAAAAAATCGTGAACCCTTAACCACAATGAAAGCATTTTGTTTATAATCTGAGAAGGATCTTAGCACTGCAATCTAATATTCTAAATCAGATCATATATACATTAAGGGGGGCTAGTTTTAGGATCATCAAATCTTGTCTTATACATTGTATTCATTATAAATCGAGATTCCCTCTAAAAGTCGATTGATATTATTGGTTTGTTATCATTTCGAAGGTGCAAGGTTCATAACATCATGCTACCCATTCTTGTAGTTTTGGACCTCTTCTGAAAAATTGTGTCCTTTTCCAACCTTGTCTAAGCATCTAGTTTTAATTCCTCTATGGAAGGTAAAAGCTACCACTTATCCAACATTGAAGTTTAACGGAGTTTAAGATTTTATGCATTCACTACTAAGTAAATGTGCATGTACAGGGGTAGACTAGGTCGATATGAATTATCCCCCACCTTTTCCAGCATCTCAAAGGGATCATACCATAGAACCTTGATCTTCTTACTAGGACCCTACAATCCTTCCTTATTCAATGGTAACCATACTATGTCTCCCAATTTGAATGAATTGTTTTTTTTTGTGTTGATCATGCCTAGCCTTATATTGTTCTTGTAAATTATTTGACACCTCCTATACTTTTAAATGAATCTATCTAATATTCTCATCAATTAGTATGCTTGTGATGCATCCCCCAGTAAAATCCTCCCTCAAGCCTCTTTGATGTCCATAAACATTATTCAAAGGTGAAGGTGGAAAACATACAAAATAATTTTGAAATGGGGACTTACTGGTAGAAGTGTGGACTACTATGTTATACGAGTGTTATATATGAACAAGATTTTAATCACAGGATTTCACATGCTTATAATTGTAACCCCTCAACAGTTGCACCAAAGTCTTGTTGATTACCTCATCTAGCTATCTATATGTGGATGGAATGTTCGTAGACCTCCTTAACTTCATGTCCATTTTCTCCCACGATGTAGTCCAAAATTAACTAATAAATTTGTTGTCTCTATCCAAAATGATGCTCGTTGGTATTCCAGTGTGCACCCAAACCTATTCAAAAAATAATATTATTGTTTCTTTCCCTTTAATGGTCTTTTTATAGGGAATGACAATGTGCACCTTGTTGGATCTATCAACTACAACAAATATGTAGTCATGTCCTTACCTGGTAGTTGGTAAACCTCCAATAAATCAATGGAAATTCTTCCCAAGGATTAGTGGGTATAGGTAGGGGATGGCATAGACCATGCTTCTTGTTACTAAGCTTGTTGATACAACAAAGCATACATCCTATAATGAATTTTGATACATATTCTTAGATTCTTAGCCAGCACACAAACCTCTATACGTTGGAAATTGTCTTCCCAACAAAAAAATTCCCCGCAACCTTGGAGATGTGGGCCTCTTTACTCAATTGCAACCACTCACCTTTAGGAACATGGAGCTTGTCTAACATGCGGATTAACCCATTTTGGAGATGATGAGCAACTACGTCATAAGATCATCTACATGGCTCTTTCCTTATAGCTTCTAAAACACCTCCTTTAATTCCTTGTCTTTTGTTTATGCCTCTTTGTATGCATCATAGATGAAAGGTTCCATGTGCATCAGAGTTCCAAAAGCTGTAATTTTATGTGGGTGGGCTTGAAATCTTGTTTACCAACCTGTTTGTGCTACCCTTCTTCTACTTAATGACTAGATGAAACTATTGTATGAACTCTGTCCATTTTTAATGTCTAGTCTAGTGTAGCTTATTCTAGGCATGTAGGTATTGTAGCGGCTAGTGATCTATGTGGATGATGGTCTCATTTCTCATTAGATAATGTTTCCACTTTTTGGCAACTTGTACCAAATTATATAGCTCCTTGTCATAGGTAGGGTATTTGAGAAATTCTCCATGAAAAACTTCGTAATGGGAGAACATAGGCCTTCCTCCTTGCAATTAAACTTCTCCCATGGCATACACACTCACATCTATATCCACTTCAAAGCGATTTTGGAAGTTTGGTAATGTGAGAACTAGTGCTTGACATATTTTATTTTTCATCTCTTTAAAGGCCTTCAATTAGAAACTCTTGTCACTCGTTGTTATGCCCTGGAGTGGTGTAGATATTGCTAAAAAAGGACCTATGAACTTACACATGTATTGTGTTGTCCCAGTAAAACTCTTAACATTACAGACATTTGTAGGCACCAACCACTTCATGATGGCCTCCATCTTTGCAGGTTCTATCTTAATCTCTCCTCCACCAATCACATAGCCTAAATACACCAAAGACTATTGTGCAAAATCATATTTCTTTAGATTTACTAAGAGTTGGTACTTGTTCAAAGTTTCTATCACCTACATCAAGGGTGAGATGTGATCTTCCTAGGTAGCATTGTAAACCAGTATATCATCCAAATAAACAATAACAAATGAATCTAGATAGGGGATTATTACATCATTCATTAGTCTAAAAAAAATAGCTAGTGCATTGCATAAACGAAATGGCATTAACCACTCATACAAACCTTGTCTGGTTTTGAAGGTGATCTTATATGTGTCTTCTTATTTTACTCGAACCTAATGGTATCCTGATTTGAGGTACAAGATTGTGAAGTATTTTTCTTGATGGAATTGATCTTATAAATCCTTAATCCTAGGTAGAGGGTATGTGTTCTTGAGTGTAATCTTGTTTAATTCTTTTGTAATTGATGCACATTAACCAAGTCCCTTCCTTCTTTGGCACACTTATGATGGGTGACCCACAAGATGAGGTACTTGATCGAATCACACCCTAATCCAACAATTGCTTCTTCACTTCTTTTTTTGCTTCCATAATGAACTATCTATATAGACCAATGTTAGGTAATGGACAGTCTGGAAATTGGAATTCATGCTCCACTTACCTCTTGGGTGGTAGTTATTTAGGCTCCTAGAAAACCTCCTTGTTCTAGTTCTCATTTCTATTTTTTTGTACATCCCTCCAAGGATGTATTTTCCCTTATTGACTCCTCACCTAAATGATTTTCTCTTAAGAAAAAGTAAAACATATTTTTTACTGGAACTAATCACATTCTTAGCTTGTTTGGCACTTACGAGTGAAATATTGGACTTGGATTTGTGTACATTGATGATGAAGGATTTCCCATCCTTGATGAGTTGATACTATTTGGATTATGCACGATGATTGCATCCTACATATACATGTAGGGACTCCCAAGCACAAATCCACATATATCAAGTAGTATTACATCCAATTATACTTTATCAATATAATTATCACTTATAGAATATTTTATTCTACATTCTTTTTTTACATTGATTTATGCATCATTATTCATCCATCCCAATGGATATGGGCTAAGATGATTGTGAACCTCCAATCCAAGATTTTTGACTAGATCTATTTCTAAGATATTAGCCTCAAAACCTAAGTCAAATAGGGTATCTATCTTGGTCCTCTTGACATGGATCTTAATATGGAAAATTTTGGTCATCTCCTTCTCTTCCTGGTGATCAATTTTAATCAAGTTCACCTCCTTTTACATTGATGTGAAAACAATCTTCTCATCCACATCGGTGTGTCTTTCTACCTAATTGCTTGAATCTGTGGCTAGAAGATTATTTTTCTTCCCATCCTTCTGGTTCAACTCTCAATGCAATTTCCAACACTTCTCCTCAGTGTGACCATCAATGTTGGACTTTTAGATGCAATGATTGCTAGGACCCTTTCAGTGGCATGTAGTGGTTTTTGTCTTCTTATTCTATCCCCATTTCCACTTCTTCTTCCCTTCAAAGCTTCTCGGTGCTCTTTATCCTTTGAACTGTTACATTCTAGATATTACGTTTGTACACAAGATTCGTCTATTGTTCTTTGCTTGAATAACACCACAGTTTGCTTTTGTAGATGGTTTTGTAGACCCCCGAGATACTTAAGAAGTAAATTTGGACTATTGATAGAGATCTCCAACATGATGTCCATATTCCTTAACTCATTGATGTACTCCTATACACCATGCCCCTACCTCTACCTGAAGTGGTGCCATTGGATTCATTGGTCCTCCACATAACTGATAAGGTAGAAATGGGATGTTGAGAGTTTTGAAGTCCTCCCATTTAGCTATTGGTGGATCACCCTCCAATATAATTGTTTACATATTGCTTTCCTACAAGGTTTAAGGATTTTCATCTAACTTCAATCTAACAAATGATATTTTTTGCTCCTTATGTATATGGTGAACACTAAAATACACTTCTAATTGTTACAAAAAATGATTTAAATTTAAGGCATCGATCTCACCTTGGTATGGCTTTATGTCAACCTTTGCTTCCATTTTGAATAGGTATTGTGATTTTGAGAAAAGTGTTGTCATTGATTTCAAAGGAGTACTCATTGATGCCAAAGAAGTTGTCATTTACGTCAAGTAATTATTGTTGATGTGTCTTTGGTGTTTTATTGATATGAGTGTTTGATTATGATTATAGTCTATCTTTGAAGGAATTTTTCCTACAAAATATCAAGTCAAGTGTTGATACAAATTACATGGTTGGATATTCCACAGAAATACATTTCCAATGGTGTATGGCACTCTGAAAAAATCCCAAGAGGTAGGAAGTTATGATAATTTGAAGTTTTGTAGGGTATTGAGACTCCTAGTTCTACATAGGCTGACAAAAGGCGTAAGAGACAAGCTTTATAGGCTGAGTGAAGGTAGGGGATGGGAAATTTCCTCGTTATATAATGATAAATTTAACCGTGAAACACAAGGGAATTTGATCGGGATACTTTGGCACATAAATCCACAGTCCCTCAGTTGACAGAACCTGTAGAATTGGAACTTTCCCATCAATTGATGATGATTATGTTGTTGAGGTTTTGGAAGGCATAGAAATTAATGATGGGTGTAGTCCCATAGTTAACAAGCTCTGTTAAACAGTGAATCTCCCCAATACACAAAGTATGGCATATAACATAAATCAAATGCCAGGCCAAGTTAAATTTAACAAAGGATCTTGGAAAAAAAACATAGAACCCTAGGCATTTCCTCTGTACAGGAAGCGATGTTGTTATGGAACTAGCTCACAAAAAGATAGAAAAGATAGATAAACGCCTTCAAAATAAGCCTCTTCAAGGGGGAAACCTCCTTTACATTACACAAATGAAAAATTCTTGGATGATACAAATGACAAGACCTCATTTCTATATATAGGAGTCTAAGGGGTCATAATATAATCAGAGCCGACATAACAATAATAATGTAAGGGCACAATAATAACAATATGGGGACTACATGGGCACCACAATATAATAACGGGGTTGTACTAATAACAATAAGGGATTACACTAGTAGTATAGGGACCTAACATGCCCCTCTCCTTCAAAAAGTGTTGTCCTCAACGCTTGAGTAGTTCTTGATGATTCTGTATATTCTTGTCCTCCCATGTGGAATATTTAATGGGTAAGTTCTTCCTCTTGATGAGATACTCTGAAATTGATTGATTTCGTAGCTGTCAGGTTCTTGTTTCTATGACTGCTCCAGGTTCCAATATGATTTTTCCTTCCTCGTCAAGTTGTAGCAATATTGTTTGACCTGGGATCTTCTGCAACTTTTGAATGAGTGGCCACACTTTTTCGTCCTTTTTCCATTCATCCCTTGCTTCATTTATCCAATATGGCTGGATAATAGAAAAAGCACAAAATAATGCTTCCACATCCTCATCATTTCTTGAGAGTGCATCTCCAACAACATTTTGCTTCCCTTTTTTGTAGATGATTTCAAAGTCATAACCCAACATATTTGTGACCCATTTTTTTTGTTCTTCTAAAGATAATCTTTGTTCTAAAAGTATTTAAGATTATCATGATCCTTTTACCTTGAAGTGTCTTCCCATTAGGTAAGGTCTCCATTTCTTAAGTGCATGTAGTATTTCCAACATTTCCTTCTCATAAATAGCGTGCTTGAGATGTAGCCTTAAAAATACCCAGTCACCTACATCAAAACTTCTTTCACTGTGATGTTGATATGCCTGTTGTTTCATTCGATTATGTACCAAAGTGGTGTTATCCTTTAAAATTTGGAGAACTTTTTGTTGATGCTCGATGTGATCTTTCACTGCTTGAATCTTTTTCTTCTTGATATGTCCATCTATCTTGAGAGTTTGAGGAGTGGTAATTTCTTCCAATGCATTATAAGATATGGTCGGATTTATTTCTTGATGCTCGATGTGATCTTTCACTTCTTGAACATTTTTCTTCTTGATATGTCCTTCTATCTTGATAGTTTGAGGAGTGGTAATTCCAGCCAATGCATTACAAGATATGGTTGGATTCATTTCTTGTTTCTCGATGTGATCTTTCACTTCTTGAACCTTTTTCTTCTTGATATGTCCTTCTATCTTGAGAGTTTGAGGAGTGGTAATTCTTACCAATGCTTTACAAGATATGGTCGGGTTCATTTCTTCTTTCTCCGGGGTTGGTTCCTGGTGTATATCCTCTTCTTTTGATGTTTCTTGATCCTTTTCTTCCGCCTCTTCATAATCTATGTAAAATAATTTCTTCTCATCACACTTATGACCTTTAGTGTATTGTCTATCACAATTGTAACAAAGCCCTTTTTCTTTTTTTTCTTCCAATTGTTGTGGTGTAAACCTTGTACGTTGTGGAAGGTTAGGAGAAAAAACACTTCCATAATTATAGTCATGAGTGGTGGGATTCCTTGTTTCCATAATTTTGCCTTCAATTTTTCTTGCCAACCTGAATGCCTTCTCCAATGAATCAAGTTCCTAAAGACAAACCTCATGTTGAATGTTATCCTTTAAAGTCCCTTATATTCAATTTTTGAAAGTCCTCAATGTGATCTACCATTGAACACTTTTGTTTGAGATCTATCAATTGGCTAAAGAAGGTGTTTCTCTTTGTATCCTCATAATGTGCTATCATTTCCTCCGTCAAAATTGACCACGTGACATGTGGTTTATGAGAACAAATCCCTTCATACCATAAAAATTGATTCAATTCTAAATATAAAGATGCAATACGTACCTTTTGTAATAGATGCACCTCATGTAGATCAAAATATTTCTCCATCTGTAGTATCCAATTTAATGGATCCTTGCCATCAAACTTCCTCATACCAAGTTTTCTTGATTTTAGGAGCTTGATCTTGAAACGATTGTAACTCTATAATTTAAGATTGCCAAGTTCTGAAATTGCATCCTGTAGTATCCCTCTGAGTCCTCTTTCTAACCTTGCAAGTCTAATCAAGATTGGATTCTTCAAGGAAGAGTTATGTCAAATCTCCCACGATGACCTAAATATAGACTGGTTCAGTAGAGCGAAGTTGTACAAAGTGCCACGTGTCATTGTTTCAACCTTAGGACCTGAAACCAATACACAGAAAACTACAGTCCGTCCTATTTCTGTAACTTCTTACGAAATTTCAATTAGATTCTCAAAGAGAAAGTTATGATGATTTTCTCAAGGTCACCTATTTGGGTTGTAATTTGGGAGCCTGCAGAAACCGTAAATGTCTTGGACTGTATCTTCGAAAATATAACAAAAAAAGATCTTAAATTTGGGGCCGAGCTTCACCAAGAGTTTGGATCAAATGGGTTTTAATTTTAGAATCTAAACCTTCGTAGAAAACAAATTATAGCAAAAATTCCACAATGACCTGTTTGAGATGGAATTCTGGAGCTTGCAAAAGCCCTAATTTACTCAAATCATATCTCCAAAAATATAGCGAGAAAAGATCTGAAAATTGGACCTGAGGTTCAGCGAGACTTCGAATCAAATAGGTTTTTTTGTTAACTTATGAAACGTCTCATAAAAATAGTTATAGCGAAAATCCCACGATGACCTATTTGGAGCAGCGAAAGCCTAGAATCCAAAGCTCTGATACCAAATGTTATGGAACCAGCTCACAAAAAGATAGATAAACGCCTTCAAAATAATCCTCTTCGAGGGGGAAACCTCCTTTAAATTACATAAATGAACAATTCTTGGATGATACAAATGACGGGACCTCCTTTCTATATATAGGATTCTAAGGGGTCATAATATAATCAGAGCCGACATAACAATAATAATATAAGGGCACAATAATAACAATAGTGGGCTTCTATGGGTAACAATAATAACAATATAGGGACTACATGGGCACAACAATATAATAAGGGGGTTGTAATAATAACAATAAGGGGTTACACTAGTAGTATAGGGACCTAATAGATGTGGCAAGGAACAAATGGCCAAATTTGAGTGAAGGATAGTGATGTGCTGGAAAATGGTGTGGCATCTGGATGGAAGTGATGTCAACATGGTGATCATGTGGAATGACATGGCAAGGACATGTGGCATGGTAATTTGGAATTTTCAAGTACCTAATTGGCCCTTTTTTGGGTGAAACATGGCACCACTCACATGGTGACATGTGGAGGTGTGATAACAGATTGGCAGGACAGGGTAACATAGTGCCATGTGGCATGTTGATGATGTTGCATGACACATCATCACCATGAGGGAGTAAAAATATTCATGGAGGTGATATTATTGGAGATAGTCATGGTAGACAAACTATGGGAGATGTAAATGTCTTTGTTAGATGATGTGAACATTCATGTCCTACCATGGAAGGAATAGTAGTGGTGCATTGTCGTGATTGACAAACTCCGGAGATGGGAAATTCTTTGTCAATTGGCCGACAAATAGGCATCTCACCTTTGAATTTCAAGCTGAGATGCAAAGGAGGAGTATGGCTCAGTTGACAAACTCCGGGAGATAGGAACTTCTTCATCAACTGACCGATGAATTCACGTCATGTCATGGAAGTTTCAGTTGTTAATAAGTGATAGACAATAGCATTGTGGTGCGACTAATAAAAGGTGTTCGACAAAGAAATCTCCAACAATGGTAAATAATGATAACTCAGTGTGTATTTAGACTTAAGGCACGGTTCTAATCCATTAGGCATATTTTGTGAGGAGTCAATTGTCGGAGCACTCAAAAACTGGAGTAAGGCCATGGTTTCATACAAAGTGAAGGGTTGAAGTGTAAGAGTGTGGTACAGTAAAAATTCCAAAATGAATTGTTTGTGTTGTGGGAAGATAGGGAGCTAGATATGGTGTTTCAAAGACCAGAGAATTAAAAAACAACATGAATCCAAGAAGAACATACCATCGAATCTCAAACAACATTAAGTTAAAGCACTTTGATTCCAAAAAACTGTGAATATGAAAAGACATTGGGATACGAGGAGATTGGTATAAACTAGTCCTTGGAATTGAAATGATGATTTTTTTTCTCTTGTTTAGACCAAATGAACAACGTGAGAGAGAGAGAGATACTTGACACGAGAAGACAATGAAAAAGGAATTAATTGTTAAAATCATGAAGCATACAAAGAACAAAGGGACAAAAACAAAGGTTGTATGAAGAGATTGGATGAAAGTTGAAGTTGTTGTAGAGAAAAGTGCAAAGGACCAAAAACAGATGGTGTTGTTGAAACAAGATCATAAACAAATATTTATCTCATTTATCATAGGATTGGTCTCTCCTCCATGTAGATTCTTGAAAGAATCAATGGGTTGGTACGTGTGAACAATGGGAGTTGATGCTAACAACAAGTCGGTGCTTGCAAAGAAAAGAGGTTGGAAAATCATGTAGGTAAGTTCCTACATAATGTGATATAAAAAGAAGTTGGTGCTTGCATTTACATCAAACAAAAAGATTGTTGTTTTTCTCCCGTTATGGCTTTAAATCCATATACGATGTCTCTATATGTTGATTATGTGTGCGATTTTGATAGTATTGTTGTGTATATATTTCACGGTTACTTGTTGAATATTTAAATAGCTCTACTCATTAGTAAAGAAATTGGTTAAATTTTCTAAAAGTTATAAAACATTGATTCACCCCCCTCTTAGTCTTTTCCTAGTTTCTAACATGTGTTTGGGTAACAACACTCAAATTCAACTACTCTTTCTCAGGTTATTTCCTTGAATTATTTTCTAGCTCTTCATGATCTCTCAATTTCCCCTTGGACTTGACCTCCAAGTTAGAACCTCCATTTTCTCTTATTCCAAGCTTGTTTGTTAGAATCACCATAAGTAGGTTCATATTGTGGCCAATGTCAGGGACCTACACTTCTAGCCTCATGTATTTCTCTTTTAGTGGATCGAAGTTATTGTGAACAGATTCATTAGCCATGGATAGGGTTTTGCAACCTTCTATTTAAACCAGTTCCTAGATCCCCTACAATTTACCACAAATTTTCCCAAAGAAACCTACTCCACTACCATATGATCTATAAACTACCATGGATATTCCACTAGAACAATTTGTCACAATAGATTTGATAATATTACTAGCATATTTACTATTAAATTTTCCTTAGATTTCAAATCCTTCAGTTAGTTGATTTTCCTGCTTAATTAAATAAAATTAAACACAATCCAAAATAGACACAAAGATTTGTTATGGGAAACCATTAAAAGAGAAAACCTAGCTAGAATGAGAGGTTCTTATACTCTCTTTTCTCTCTTATGGAAAATGTGAAATACAAAGGAGGAGCTACTTTCTATGGAGTTATATGAGACTTGTGGCCTGTAGGATTGCTAAAGAACATTAACCCTCTTTGTTATGTGATGAGCCCCAAATTTGGTAACTTGTTGGGCTCATTTGGCTTAATTATCCTTGTTCAATCCTTCATTTTTCATAGCTTATGCATTATTTTTCAGTATGTTTATGTCATTTGTACGAATAAGGGTAGTCACTCTTCCTAGGTGGCTAACACGTGCTCATTTCAGGTCTTTTTGACACATGTTGAAGTAAAACCGAGCAATCATGGGCTGGAAGACAGCCAAGCTTGGGGTGAGGATTTGTAGGGGGGTTGTCTATGGCATTAAATAAGCTTCCTCGGGATCTTCACCCCCAACTCCAAGCTCCTAAGGCCACCAAAACCGGATCTAGAAGGCAGCCAAGCAGATTTTGGAAGAAGCTGTCTACTCACAGTTTGGGCAGCCAAGTCCCATAGATTTAGGAGGCCAGCTAGGGCCCTCGTGGTGTATAAATGTTAAGGCCTCAGCCTTCGTGAGGGACTTTTGGAAACTCTTGCATACTTTGCACTACAGTGCTGCTAGCTTCATTTTGTTCTCTTGTAGCCATTTTTGGCATAACTCTTGACTTATGATCATGTTTTGGTAATGAGAAGCAGTTTGATTTTATACCAACTATGAGTTTTCTATAGGAGCCATAGCTCTCGGGGTTGGGCCCAACCTGAGAGCCTAGGGCTTCCTTCTTTGTACTGTTACCTTTTCTTTATGCATCGTGATTTTCCTTTTATGCATTTGAAACGTGTTTCTGTTAAGCAGATTTAGTTGTGTTGGTTAAATAGGTCACTGGTTATGAATAGAATTGCTTCAGATGTTTAGAATAAATTGGTAGGATAATAACAGATAAAGCTCCAAGAAAAGGGTCGGCAACACTCTCAGTTTCACCTCGTCCTTATTGGATCAGGGGCTGGAATTGTAGAAACAGTGCTGCCCCAAAAAAAACACTAGTTTGCTTGACCATGCAATCCTTGGTGTAATGCTTTCATTTGTAGAAGTTAGTTATGAGTTCAGATCTCTGAAATGTTTCTTTGCTTGAGTGATGTACATGGTTCTCTTTACAAATAAAGTTGTTGTTCATTTGTTTCATTGACAGTTAGAGTAGATTAGCTAAGACTTTGATTGTGTGCAGGACTTTGTTGATTCGGTTAAATGTACACCGTGCAGGGCATCTCTACCACTCTCTCATCCGCCTAAGCTTCGTCCAGGCCAGCTGCTCCATCTCCTAGTTAGGTTCCTCGTCTCACACCTGCTCTTTTTCCCACGTAACCCTACCTTCTTGCTCCTCCATTGTCTTAGCCTTCTTTAAGCCAAGTCAGCCTTCTACACCCTCTCACCACTCCATCCACCAGTCCCTGGGTCACACCAGGCCCCTATCCTACCTCCCTATCCATTCATGCATCTTCCCTCACTCACCCATCCTCTAAGATCCACTTTTTAAACATCCTGTAGAAATCTCTGAACATCCTGTAGAACCCCTGCAGACTTCCTGTAGAAGCTCACAAATGAGGTTTCTTGATAGCCAAACTTTGTGAAACTCTCCAGAAGGGTGTTAGGGACTCCTTAGACCCTCTCTGAACCTTCCCAACCTTTTCCAAGCATGTATCCTCCTTGATCCACCCCTGCACAGTAAAAAGCCAGTTAAAAGCATATGCATGATAATTCTAATAATTTACTCAAAAATACAAAAAGATGTTTTCTTCAAGTAGAGGTAGTCTAGACACATGTATTTTACCTTCATAGAAGTAATGGCATCTCTTTCAGAAGTTTGCATTATCTCCTTTGCATCAGTAGGATTAGCTGGTAGAGTTAGAGTTTGCGTTTTCTTCAGTTTTTCAATCTCTTTTCGCAAATAGATTAGCTTCCTTCGAGTTAGCTTTCATCCATCAATTAAAAAGCTTCTTTTAAGAGCTCATAGAAGTTGGCTTAAGCTCCTAGTGGACTTGTGCCAGCTGACCAAGTGACAGCTGCGACAAGAGCTAGTACTTGTGCATACAGCACCGCCGCTTCCAAGTTTGTTATGAACTACCAGGTTGATAAAAGTAAAGACGGGAGTCTCAGGAGTTGCAGCATTATTGCTGCAATACTGGAACCCACCATTATGCTCTCTAATTCCCCACTCCAAATTGCTCTACTTTACTATGGAACAAAATACAATAACAAAGAATGGAATCCCTACTCCTCCTAATGGCCTAGTTCATAACATAGCCCGAATGCCAACTAGGGGTTAGATTTGACTCCTCCAATTCTCAACTACAATTACAATTTTTGACCTTTTAGAGTGTTCTTCAAAGTCCACACATGGTTAGCCCAATATGCATGAGTAACGGGGTTGACATGAAATCCAAATCACATCATATAAGTCAAACATGGTAGGTCAACTTATGAGAGATAACGTTTGCATACGAACTTTGATTGATGAGATTCTTGCATTGTTGGAAGGGTCCTCAAGTGTAGAACAATTTTTTGAGATTTGACACTAGAGAAAAAAAAATGACCCCAAAAAATTCATTTAATACCTTAAAATGGCTTTGAAATGTTCCATACCTCAATTCTTCAAATTGGGACTCGTCGGTAAAAATGACCCAACAAGCTAATTGCTCCATGTTTCCACTTTGAAAGCATCGAGATAGATAGCAAACAATGTGATGATCCAATTGGACCGTCACAACATAGACATGCGTTGACATGGTATTTTTCAACCATCAAAAAGAGGAGGGAAAACTCTAACCTTTGATCTAGTATATTTTTTCAAATCTTAATTTCCAAGCATATGACACATGGAGTATGTAGAAATTCCCATTGTAGATCAACAGATCATGCAATATACTAAAACACAATACAAGATCTACTTCTACAACACTTTGCGGAAGCTTAATCGAATTAAACAAAATCAAGAGAACACATATAACTGAGAATGAGAAATCAATTACACATAACACAAAAGAAATATCATGGGGAAAGCCTCAGCCTAAAACCCAAACTCTGTATTATCATACAAGTGAAAATATTGTTCAAGTTACAAAAGTAGTCAGCTCTCAAGCTATCCTGATCTCTCTGCAATCAAACAATACAGCTCACTGACTGAATAGACACTGTATATGTCCTCCTCAAGCCCTCCAAGTCTCCTATTTCCTTCACAATTTTTCTTGGGGTCCAACGATGTCACATGTGTGAATTGGCCTCATCACACTCACTAAACCTGAAGAAGTAACTACACAATCCTCAAGGAAAGAATTCCTTCTGCATGCAAGGAATATTCACAATGGAATATTCTAGCAACTGTTAGTACACTTCCCCTCCATCTGATCTCAACTGGGTCTCTGTTTGAATTGACATCATGAGTTATTTATGAGAGAATACTCAGTTATCTGAAGTGCAGTAGTTACATGCATGCAAGCACTAACTAACTGAATTTACATTAATTCAATAAACTGTTTGAATTAATCTAACTGGACTTGACTTAGTTAACTAAGTCAACTAATTACAACTCAATATTACAACTCATCTTTATCTCTTTAACTAATGGATAAATTCCTCAATTAATGGAGAAATTGTTGCATGTCCCCACATAGACTTCAAGTTTGATTTTTCTTAACTAATTAACTCAAGATGAATTAATTAATTATTTTACAAACTGCTGCTAAGAACAAATTTGAATTTTACTTCACTATTTTAGTTTAGGGACTGACTAAAATAAGAAGGTATCTTGAAATGCTATTTATAGAATGTTATTTTTATCACTTCCATTTTTCCATCCATTGTTGCTAAGATCAACACTAGTTGAATTGTTGTTTATAGCAGTGCTATTTTTAGCAATTTTATTTTTAGCATTTCTTGTTTCTATTTTCAACACTCCCTCTCAACAAGAAAGGGATTATCAGTAACCCCAATCCTGTCTCTGTGGAACTCGAACTTGCATTTTGACAATGCCTTAGTCAAAATATCTGCATCATGTTCCTCGGTCGAAACATACAACAACAACATGATCCTCTTGACCACACAGTCTCGAAGATGGTGATACCGGATTTCTATGTGCTTGGACCTGTGATGAAAAACTGGATTCTCAGAGAGTTTGATACAAATCTGGTTATTGCAGTAGATCACTATAGAATCCATCATCTGACCAAACAATCCCATTAGAATCTTCCGCATCCAAATGGCCTCACAGCTAGCCTGACTAGAAGCCATGTATTCAGCCTCTGCTGAGCTAAGTGCAACTGCTCTCTGTTTTCTGCTGTATCAGGAAACTGCAGTTGAACCAAGGTTGAAGATTCCTCTAAAAGTGATCTTTCAGTCTGATGGACTCCCTGCCTAATCCGCATCTGTGAAGCCCTAAATCTTCACTCCCTCTGTCTGTCTGTACCACAATCCGAACTAAGATGTGCCTTTGAGGTATCTCAGCACATGCTTCGCTGCCTTCCAAAACAACTTGGTAGGCTGAACCATAGCTTGACTCAACTGGTTCACCGCAAAGCATAAGTCGGGTCATGTGTTCACCAGATACATAAGTGAACCCACCAGCTGCCGATAAATAGTAGCAGCTACTACCTCACCTAAAGTAGCATCCTCCTTCCTCTAGTTCCCAGCTAGAGGAGTCTGCATGGGCTTGCACTTCTCCATGTGAAAGCGCCTGAGTATCTCATTGGCATACTTTCCTTGAGACACAAATACTTCCCCATCTTTCTGCCACACCTCCATGCCTAGAAAGTAGTGCATAAGGCCCATGTCCTTCATCTCGAACTCTCTTGCAAGGTCCTCCTTGCAAGACTGTAGCATCTGATCATTACCTATCAAAATCAGATCATCGACATGAAGAACAATGATCAATGGTTTACCTTCTACCATGATGGGGTAAAGGTTCGCATTTACTTCACTCTTGGTGAAGCCCAAATCAGTGAAATAGTTGTCGATCCTGGTGTACCAAGCATGGGGTGCTTGCTTCAGCCCATATAGATCCCTCTTGAGTCTGCACACATGCAACTCACGATCGATGGTTTCGAAACTTTCTGGCTGCTCAATGTACACCTCCTCCTCAATCTTCCCATTGAGGAATGTTGTCTTGACATCCATCTGGTGGATCTTCCACCCCATTTGAGCTGATAGTGCCAACATCGATCTAATCGATGAGTGCCTTACTATAGGAGCAAGAGTCTCATCGTAGTCGATCCCCTTGATCTGTGAGAAACCCCGGGCAACAAACCTTGCCTTATGTTTCTCAACACTACCATCAGTTGCCTGCTTTACCTTGTAAAGCCATCCTGAACTCACCACTGACTTGGCCTGAGGCCTTGGGACAACATCCCACACATTATTCTGAATGATAGAGTCGTACTCCTCTACCATTGCATCAACCCAGACGGGTTGCCGCACTGCCTCCTTAAATGAAGAAGGTTCGTTATCTACACACTCCCCAACCAGGGCCATGTACCCAGTGTACTACTCGGGTGATCTCCTCTGTCTGCGCTGAGAAGATGGTTGTCCCACATTCTCCCACGCATCTAGCATCAACCTATCAACTTCCCTTGAGCATTTCCGCCCATCTCTGGAAGTATCAGCATGAGTGGATGTCTCCACTCCCGGATCCTCTGCATGTGGCTGCTCCGCATCAATCTGAGGCTCCTCATCCTTAGGAACTGAAAGTTCCTCATCTGCATGCAACTCAAGCTCCCTCTCAAGTGATAAGCGCATGGCTTTCTGCTCGTCGAAATTCAGATCCCTACATACCACAGTTATCTGAGTGGAAGGCAGGTACACCCAATAGTTGTGGGGTGTATCCCTGTACCCCACAAGTATTCCCAACTCAGTTGTTGGGTCTATCTTCTTCCTGGCATCTTTGGTCACATGACAGTAAACTGATAATCCAAAGATTCGGAAGTGACTTACATCAGGTCGCTCCCCGGAATAGGCCTCCATAGGTGTCTTCATCCCCAATATACGGTGCGGGCTTCTGTTCTGCAAGTACACTGTTGTATTGCATGCCTCAACCCAAAAATGCAGTGGTAGGCTTTGGTCATGCAACATCACTCAAGCTGCTCCCACAATCGATCTGTTCTTCCTTTCGGCCACCCCATTCTGTTGTGGGTTATGAGGTGTCGTCAATTCTTGTTTAATACCTTCTGCAGTGAAAAAGTATTTAAACTGTTGGGAGACATACTCTCCACAATTGTCACTACGCAAGGCTTTTATTTTCTTTCCAGATTCTTTCTGTGCCAAGGCTTTAAACTCACAAAACCTCAAGAAGGTCTGATCCTTCTTTTGC
Source organism: Pinus tabuliformis (assembly GCA_031772625.1). Taxonomy (NCBI): domain Eukaryota; kingdom Viridiplantae; phylum Streptophyta; class Pinopsida; order Pinales; family Pinaceae; genus Pinus; species Pinus tabuliformis. The sequence goes on from CM062814.1 coordinate 891,020,734, forward strand.
ATAAAATAGATCCAGCATCTACGAGAAAAATCATCAATAAAAATAACATAGTACTTTTGTTTAGTGGTGGAGGCTGTAGAGAAAGGTCCAAAAACATCTGAGTGAACTCGCTCCAAGATTGCTCCAGCTCTACTGTCTCGATCTGAAAAGGAAGATTTCGCATACTTACCCAAGGTACAACCTTTGCATGTAGTCATCTGCTTAAGTTTTCCCTTGGGTAATTCGGTAGAAATCTGCTGCATGATCTTCAAGGCTCCATGGTGCAAGTGGCCCAGTCTTCTATGCCATATCTCACCAACATCTTGGCTCTGCACCATCTCAGCTTTGGAACTCAAAGCAGCACAGTCGTTTAGCTCCAACTTGTAGAGATTCTTAACTCGAATCCCTATTCGCTTTGTTTATCCAGTACCGATAGGCCTCAGGAATACCTTTCCTTGACTAAAGACTACATCATAGCCTTTATCTTCTAGCATAGCGACAGACACAAGATTCTTCTTTAGACCTAGTACATACTTTACATCAGTCAGGGTGAGAGGAGATCCATGCTCCCTCTGAAACACAACCATATCTTCACCTGAAACACGATACTTTCCATCATCACCCATCTCGATCCGCATCTGGAGATCCTTCTCCTCCAAGGTACTGAAAAGATTCTTGTCACTCGACATGTGGAATGAAGCTCCACTATCCAGGTACCACACACATCCCACCATGGATGAAACCATGCATGTGATAAGAGAGAAATCCAGCTCAAACTGTGAGGCCAGTGCCTCACCATCAGATCCCTTTGAGGAACCCTTCTTGGATTTCTTCTGTGGACAATTCGTAGCATAATGGCCCACTTCATGACAATGAAAGCATCGCACTTTTGATTTGTCAATCTTCTTCCCACCATGGGAAGAACCGGATTTGGGATGGGACGCCTTCCCTTTCCCTTTCCTTGCCTTACTCACTAAGGCTAGATTTTCCTCATCATCTTGCTTCGATGAGGATCCATCTCTAGTGCTTCTTCTTATTTCCTCCTGCATCATATCCGACCGAAGTCGTTCCCAATCTGGCAATTTTTCTCTCCCATTAACTGAGTCTTGGTAGCTATGCCAACTCTTAGGGAGGCCGAGGAGTGAAAGACTCACCATGTCATCATCAACAGTCGTGATCCCTACACTTCCAAGCTCATCCCTGCAGGTGGTGAGCTTGTTCAGATATGTAGAGATCATGTCGCCCCTTTTACACTTGATCTTATGAATCTTGTCTTTCAGCGCCATCTTCCTCTAATCGCTGCTATTCTGATATAAATCTTTCAATGTTTTCTACATCGAAAACAGTGTCTACTTCCCATGGACGCTTGAGATAATGTGGTCTCGAACTCCCTCCTGGAGGATTCTCCTTGATCTAGCCACACATTTCTTTCATTCCACTAGTTGAGTAGCATCAGTCGGCTTGGGGACTTCTTAATCAATGAAGTCCTTTAGACAGTTATCCTCTAATACTGCCTCCATGCGATCCTTCTAGGCTATATAATTCGAGCTGCCATCAAAGGCATACTCAAGTCTTAAACCACTAAACACCATAAGTGAAATAGAGATGTGATAAGAACTCGATTTCTATATTCAGGAACCAAACTTCAAACTTATCCTTCTTGTATACTGTTATTTGCCTTGATCACTTTTGCTTTGATACCATGTAGAAATTCCCACTATAGATCAACAGATTATACAATATATTAAAACACAATACAAGATCTAATTCTACAACACTTTGCGGAAGCTTAATCGAATTGAGCAAGATCAAGAGAACACATATAACTGAGAATGAGAAATCAATCACACATAACACAGAAGAAATATCACGGGGAAAGCCTCAGCCTAAAACCCCAACTCTATATTATCATACAAGTGGAAATCTTGTTCAAGTTACAAAAATAATCAGCTCTCAAGCTATCCTGCTCTCTCTGCAATCAAACAATACAGCTCACAGACTGAATAGACACTGTATATGTCCTCCTCAAGCCCTCCAAGCCTCCTATTTCCTTGCACAATTTTTCTTGGGGTCCAATGATGTCACATGTGTGAATTGGCCTCATCACACTCACTAAACTTGAAGAAGTAACTGTGCAATCCTCAAGGAAAGAATTCCTTCTGCATGCAAGAAATATTCACAATGGAATATTCTAGCAACTGTTAGTGCACTGCCCCTCCATCTGATCTCAACTGGGTCTCTGTCTGAACTGACATGCATGAGTTATTTATGAGAGAATACTCAGTTATCTGAAGTGCAGTAGTTACATGCATGCAAGCATTAACTAACTGAACTTACATTAATTCAACAAACTGTTTGAATTAATCTAACTGGACTTGACTCAGTTAACTAAGTCAACTAATTACAACTCATCTTTATCTCTTTAATTGATGGATAAATTCCTCAATTAATGGAGAAACTGTTGCATGTTCCCACATAGACTTCAAGTTTGATTTTCCTTAACTAATTAACTCAAGATGAATTAATTAATTTTTTTACAAACTGCTGCTAAGATCAAATTTGAATTTTACTTCACTATTTTAGTTTAGGGACTGACTAAAATAGGAAGGTATCCCAAAATGCTATTTATAGATGCTATTTTTAGCACTTCCATTTTTCCATCCATTGTTGCTAAGATCAACAATAGCTGAACTGCTATTTATAGCAGTGATATTTTTAGCAATTCTATTTTTAGCATTTCTTGTTGCTATTTTCAGCAGAGTATGGATGGATGGTAGTGAAAAAGGGATGATTTCTTGCCAATTTTTCACTACCCGCTAACCCCTTGATGTTGTACCCATGGAATTTTATAGCAACAATGGAGGATTGTTAGAAGATGAAAATCAGCGTTTGGAGTGGCATTTTGCAAGGCATATCAATGGATCATGGATTGTTGATAGGTTGTCCTATTTACAGTCAGGTTGCAGTGTTTATATTAACACTATTTAGCGTTGGATAGACTATGCTTGCACCAGAGAAAATCAACCTTGGTATGATCTATATATAACTTCCTTTGAACGAGAGTTGAGATCATGTTTCAATGACACAATGATAAAGTCTCTAGCATATTCCGACTTGATGCTTAATATAGTCTTGTTTGGTTCATTACCAAACATAAGGGAATATCGCATGTCTTTGATTAGATGATGCAATGGCTACATTGGCTCTTGGATTTCATTTCGCATTGCATCTCTAGGTGTAGAAGTTGTGTAGGAAGAACAAGCTTGATATTTATGAGTAGTGGATTTCATTTGTGCTCTCTTTGGGAATTTTCGGTTCATGCCTTGTTTGTAGAGCTCCTTGAGGATAAGTAGCTAGATAGGTATTCTCAAGTTTTTAAAATAAATTGAGATTAAATACATTTTGTAGCATGTGATGAGGATGTGAAGTTTTAGATCCATCTCGCCATAAACAACCATCCCTTCGATTTACTTCGTAGGTACATGCAAACATCTTGGCATTCTCATGCACCCCACATAGGAGTGCAATCTCCATATGGCGCCAATTATTACCCCCTAAAAATGCATGGCTTATTTGGTATTTTCACTGGCACTTTTCTCTCATCAACACAACAAGAATCCATGGGAGCTTCTTGATAATAATATGTTGCGAAAAGAAACTTAGAGGTCATGCACCTTATCCTACATTACCATGGTGTTGTATCATTGATGGAGTGTACTACTCATGGATTGAACCTAGGGCTTTAGGACCACATGGATGGATGATGGGTAAAAAGAGAGATTTTGAAGATTAATACCCAACCTCAAATGCCCAAAGCATGACACATGGCAAGGAAGGGAATTTAAGGAGAAATTCCCTACTTGAAAGGATACCATATGGCACTAAAATTGCACTTGGCATGATTAAAGGTCCACTAAATGTTCAATGCCCTCTTCAAGAATGTGGTTAGGGCATGTTGAAGCCAAGTAAGGATGAAAAATAACCCTATTGAAGGAGTTTCCACATATTTGGAGGTGAATTTCACCTTTGAAGAGGTCTTTTTGGGGTGAAAACACATTGATGGAGGCATGTTTCGCATATTTGAAGCCATATTTCACCTTTTGGGGCCCCTAGGATAATGACACAATAATTGATGCATTTGCACAAAGCTGGAGTCATATTTCATCTTTGAGGAATTTCAGGTAAGAACACTTTGTTCAAGACATTTTCTACCTATTTGGAGAAGAGCTTTTTGCATGAGAAGATGTCATGTGGCATAGTTGGCACAATCAAACCCTTGAACAAATAATAAATGCATGTTTTAGTGGGATCTTATAAAATAGAATGATGTCAACAGCGATATGGAGAATTCTAGGGCATTCTAAAGAAATAATATTCTATTAAAGTGGTTAGAAGGAAAGTTATAAAAGGAGACTTATTCTGATTTCCTAAAGATTTGATTTGAAGAGAGGGATCATTAGAAGAAATTTCGGCCTAAGAGTGGCCTCTTAAGGAAAAATAATAAAGTAGAGGAGATGGATCGCGTGCTGGAGATGGAGCTCTCCCGCCTCTGAAAGCCCTGACCGCCCCCGTTCGAGCTTGGCAGCCCTGCTGCCGGGCTTGCAGGCCCTTGCGGGCTCTCCTTGCTGCGCCCTCCTTGCTTGTTTGCATCCCGGGCCTCCTGCCCGCCCCTGGTTGTTCGCGCGGCCCTGAGGGCAGCCTTCTGCTGCTTCTCTTCGTTTTCCTGGGCCTCCTGCCCCCCCCTCTTGCCTTTCGCTGAGCATCCCTCCCGATGGACCCTCATGCCTCTAACCAGCCCGATTTTGAGAAAGCTTTTGCTTCTCTCGTCCCTGAAAATAACTCTGAGAGGATCCGACCTTCTGCCTCCAAATTTATCAAAAAACTTGATGAAATTCCGGAAATCCCTCTTCCCCTTTCTCTTCCAAGGAGATCGGCTGTAGCCTTAGCTGAACGCGGATTGGTTGGCCAGTTCACGGGGCTATGGCCCTCCCCTCGATCTGTTCAACGTTGGGTGGAAAGAAATTGGAATGCCATGGTCCAAGGAAAAATTGCCATAAGGTTCTGTGGAAGAGGGTTCTTTACCTTCCTTTTCGAATCAGTGGAGGATCGCAATCTAATATTCAGGAATGGGCCATACTTTATGGACACAAGAGGCCTTTATCTCAACCGTTGGACCCCGGATTTCGATCCAGAAATGGATGTTCCCAACGCAGTCCCTGTATGGGTTCGCCTTCCGCATCTGCCGCTCCACTGCTGGGCTGATGAAACTGTTCGAGCGATTGGAAATGCAATAGGTAAATATGTGGACAGATCTGAACCAAAGGAAAATATGTATGCATGTGCGAGGATCTGTGTGGAGGTAGACTTGGGCAAAGGTCTTCCAGAGGCAGTTAAGCTCAGAGTGGATCAGTGGACGCATATTCAACAGGTGGACTATGAACAACTTCCCTTCAAGTGTAAGGTATGCCATGAGTACGGTCATTTTGCAAATAGGTGTCCTAAATCTAAACCAGATGTCAATAACAATAATTCTGAAACACATGAGGAAGCATGGGAAATAGTAAGGAAAAAGAAGAAAGCAAACCCTCCCCCTGAGTCTGAGGTGCCTCACTCCGGAACCCCTCCCTCTCCCCCTGTCTTCCCCTCGTCCTCCAACCCCTTTGGATCCCTTGCTTCAGAGGACCTTCCATCTCCCCCTCCCTCCCCCAAAGGCCCCAGAATCTCTCCCTCTTCCCCCCTCCAAGCTTCCCCTCCTCACTCAGTGGAAAGGAACTTATCTAAAAACAAATCGAAAGTGTCCAATGATGGCCCTCAATCTGATCAACCAGTACTGACCCGTATTGAGCCTCCTTTGATCTCCTCGAACCCATCTCAGCCAGCACTCGGACCCCAGCCCATCAGAACTACCAGAAGTTCCTCCAAGGACCTTGGTGCATCCGGTGATATCCACAAGAAACCCGGACCAGGCAGAAAATCAGCCAAGCAGCATCGGGAAGAAAGCACGCAAAAGGACATAGCTCTCGGGATACAAACCCCTATGGATTCCTTTATTACAGGTTCTCAAGAGAAAGACACAGCAGCTAAAGAACTTGAGAGGCGAGCACCTCCTCGCTCGAACGTCTTATGATGAAGCTTTTATCTTGGAACAGCAGGGGTATGGGGCACCCCTCTAAAACAGCTGCCCTAAGAGACCTCCTTCATTCAGAAAGGCCTGAAATTGTTCTAATTCAGGAAACCAAGCAAAACCAGAATGATATGCAGTTAATCATAGAAGCACAAAAATCCTTCATAGGGATCAGTAGCAATTCCAGAGGAGCCTCTGGAGGAATCACCACTATGTGGAATAAGCAGCAGTGGAATTGCATATCCTCTGTCCTCAATCCAAACTGGATCAGGACCAACCTCGTCAACAAGGAAGAAAGCTGTGACTTAATTATTTACAATGTCTATATCCCCAACCATTTCCGGGAAAAGGAACAATGCTGGAAGGAATTGAAGCAGGAAATAGACAAGGAGCAGAATTCAAATGTTATCCTTGCTGGAGACCTCAATTTAATTCTCCACGCGAATGAGAAAAGGGGGGGCGCCTTCACCCCTGATCCTTTCAGAAGGCAGCTGGAAATCATCATGGCTGAACACGAATTGATGGACATCATCCCAAAAAATAGAAAATACACTTGGAGCAATAGACGACTGGGGCCAGGTAACATTATGGAAAGGTTGGACAGAATTTTGGTTAATGTTTCCCTTCTCTCCTCCTTTGCTGCAGGTCACACCAAAATTCTAAGCGCCACAGCCTCAGATCATTTCCCCATCCTATTAACGATGGACTCCCATGCCAATTTGGGACCAATCCCATTCAGATACAATCCACTGTGGAGAGACAGCCTTGAGGCCGAGTCAATTATAGAAGACACATGGAAGAATCACGTGGAGGGCTCCCCAAACTACATTTGGGAAACTAAACTTCGAAACACAAGGAAAGCACTCAAGGATTGGGCAAAAGTTAGCTACCAAGAACCAGAAAAAATAAAGGAAAAAATACAGCAGAGTTTGGAAGATATTCATAAACAAATAGAAGATCACGGATTCACTAATCAGCTTAAAAGTAAGGAATGGGAAGTGCAGGGACAGCTAACTCAAATTAAGAGGGCGGAAGAAATCAAATGGAGGCTCAAGTCGCGAGAAATATGGTTAAAGGAAGGTGATAAAAATACGGCATATTTCCATAAGCAGGCCACAGTAAAAAAATCAAGGAACATTGTTACCACTATTACAGATAGTCAAGGCAGCCAGCATGAAGATCAGGAATCTATTAAAAGTGCAGCCTTCCATCATTACAAGTGCCTTCTCACCGAAAATCAAGGCGCCATGGACTATACGGCCTTCCTTCGACACCTTCCAGGAAAAATCTCTGCTGAGGAGAATGAGAGGCTGAACAGTGAAATAACAGAGGAAGAGATAAGAAAAGCTATCTGGACTCTTCAACCAGATAAATCTCCAGGTCCAGATGGTTTCTCTATTAATTTTTACAGGGACCATTGGCATTTGATAAAAAAAGATCTTGTAAAAATGATGAAAGGCATACAAAGAAAAAAGAAAATGGGGGGTTTCACAAATTCAACCTTTCTTGCCCTCATTCCTAAGGAAACTAGGCCCACTTCCTTCTCCAGATTTAGACCAATCTCCTTGTGCAATACTTCTTATAAGATTTTTGCAAAAATCATAGCAGCTAGACTCCAGCCTTTGCTTCCTTCCGTCATATCTGAAAATCAGGGGGGCTTCATGACCAACAGGCAAATTCACGATTCCATCTCCTTGGTTCAAGAAGCTATCCATTCTAGCACCTCTAGACAAGAGAAAGGTTTCGTCCTCAAGCTTGACTTAGCCAACGCCTTCGACCGAGTAAGACACTCATTCTTGTACGCTGTCATGAGAAAAATGGGCTTTAATTCTGACTTCATAAGCACCATTGCCGCATGCATCTCTGGTCCCTGGATCTCGCCTCTCATTAATGGCCGCCCTTGTGAAGCTTTTCAATCTTCAAGAGGACTAAGGCAAGGATGTCCTCTCTCTCCCTATCTCTTCATCTTGATGGCTGAATCCTTCAGCAGCAACCTCGATCACAGCCGAAGAGTCGGCCTCATCTCTGGTATCAAGTTTGGGAATGGAGTTAAAAACATCAATCACTCACAATTCGCTGATGATACCCTGCTTATTGGTGGGGCTTCCACCACAATAGCAAGGCGCTTCAAAGCTCTCCTCGATCAATTTATGGAGTGTTCTGGAGGAGAAGTTAACTTTCAGAAAAGCTGCATCTATGGATGGAACATTCCCAACCAAACAGCTCACAGTATTGCCAATATCTTTGGAGTAGCCTACAAAGAAACCTGGGATCACTTCACCTATCTTGGGATGCCGGTCACCTTGGGCGCTCTTAAAGCGTCCACCTGGAATGAAATAATAGACAAAGTCAAAAGAAAGGTACAGCAATGGGGGACTCAATGGCTTAACCCAGCGGGCAGATTAATCTTGCTTAAATCAGGTATTTCCTCCTTACCTTTATATCGTTTCACTCTTTACCAAGCTCCTGCTTCGTTCCACAACAAGCTAGAAATTGCTCTCCGTAATTTCTTATGGCAAGGAGGGAAAAAAGAAAAAAATAGATACAATTTGGTCAACTGGAAAAGTGTAATTCAATCTCCAGACAGAGGTGGATTGGGAATCAGAATGCCCAAAATACTAAATCTCGCCTTTGGGATTAAAATGGCTTGGAGACTTATTAGTGAACCAAAAGCCTGGTGGAAACAGGTCTTTGAATGCAAATATCTTTCGGACCACAGACAAAGACTTCTTGAATCTGATATTCCTATAAGAGACTCCACCAAAATCTGGCAACTCTGCAAGAAAGCAATCCCCACTCTTATTCAAAACACCTCAAAGATTCCGGGGGATGGGAGCAGTATTAATTATGCCACTGACAAAATCATGGGGCTTCAACCCTTAAATACTGTTGAAGAAGCCATTCCCATCATTCTTTACCTTCACAGCAAAGGCATTCAAAGGCTGGACCAAATTTCAAAATGGGACGCTGAGAGTGGTGCTTGGCTTAGCTGGGAATTCCCAGCTATTCCCCCACACTTGGAATCTAGCTATCAAGCCCTCCTTAAAAACCTCCAAAACAGAGCCCCTATTAAAAAAGGAGCTCTAGATGGGCTTAGATGGGACCCCACGGGCTCAGGTTACACCATTAAATCTGGCTACCAATTCATCTGCAACAATACTTATCAGGCACCGGTCTGGAATCAATGGAGAACAATTTGGAAGTCTGAGGCCATCCCAAAGGTCAAATTCTTCATCTGGCTGCTGCTTAAGGGCAGAATTCTCACTACGGAAAATTTGAGAAAGAGAGGGATACATGGTCCTTCAATCTGT